>VZSV01000006.1:93728-138537 GCA_013398735.1 Nothocercus julius
CCAGTGAGGGTGCCAGAGCCCTGGCACAGGCTGCCCAGGGAGGTTGTGGAGTCTCCTTCTCTGGAGATCTTCCAAACCCGCTTGGACGCAGTCCTGAGCCACCTGCTGTAGGTGACCCTGCGTGTGCAGGGGGTTGGACTAGATGATCTCTGGAGGTCCCTTCCAACCTTAAGCATTCTATGATTCTATGACACATGGTCATCTGAAGAGGTGTTGCAGCTGATTCTGTACATGTTCTCATGTTGCCCCCACATTACAGAGTAGTTTGCCTATAGAAAGTAGCTGCTACAGAACAATTTTCCCAACTTAACACACTGGTTTCATTTTGGAGATAACAAGTTAGTTCCATGAAAGAGAGCTCCGGAGTAGCAAAATAACATACAGAGGTATATGAGTTATTGGAGGAACAAATAAGAAGGAATAAACAGATAAACTACATTATTTAAGAGAATAGATGTAGACTACTTGCATCCCAGAAGTCCTGAGTAGGTTTTAGTCAGACTCCCTTGCTGCAACCCAAAAATACACGATTTTAAAATGCAAATTGGAATCGATGCAGTATGAAAGGCTGGGTGAAGGAGAAAGAGGGAGAGAGGAAATATCAAATATAGAGGAGGCACATGGTACAATTATCTTACCTCGTAATCTATAGTAAGCTTGGTGACTTGCTAAAATCTGCTTTACTGATTCTTGTGGGCAAACTTTCACACCAGTTGAGAAGAAAGGTGACCTCTTTGTTCGATGCTTTGCCATGTCAAATATCCGCCTTATGGTTGACACTCTGGACCTCTTTGTTGTTCTTTCTGTTTTATCTGACCCTGAGATATCTGCAAGATGTTTGACTTCACCACGATTTATTTTATTAGGGATTTCTGGAAAAGATAAAATATAAACATGTACATAAATATACATTGCATAGGCAATAGATGTGCAATGCAAGATCATGTCTGAAAATGGTCATGAACCTGAGAGGTTTTTCCTTTGCACCATGCTTGTGTTGTCACCATTCTTACTGAATTCATGCACTGAGGAGAACCCTTCTGTTGTCATGATGGAGAGCTAAGGCTCAAGTGACCTGGTGACTAGTTTTCTTTTAGCTCATCACATGAGCTCCAGGTCATATAGCTTAAAAGCTTGAAAAGCCTAAATCTTGTTCTCAAGATCAGACTTTGGGTTAGATCTATAAAGGACATTTAAGTACTTGAAATTAACAGCACTTCAGTAAGTACCTATCTGGAGCTTGGGCGAAGTGAAGGATATTTGTATCCTGACAGCAGACAGTGGCAAATTGTGCCTGTGCTAGTCAACAAGTAGTATGAAGGATAGTTGCACCTTAAATCAGCACCTTTTTTAGGTATTGTGATCTTTGCTCTGGGCTTCAGGGGACCTCTGCCTTTACATAAGGTTCATAGTCCAACCCACCCCAGAAACTAAAGACTGAAATTCTTTCAAAAGCTGAACAGGATTTTCATCATCTTTGGGGAAAGAAAGAGATGTTTGCTGTTGTCCTTTTTTCACGCTGCAGCATACTGCTCTAATCATCTCTCACCTAGCCTGAAGCATTAATTGCAGTGACGGAAAAATGGGTCTTCTCTTTCCCACTGTTTGTTTCTTCACCATTGGACAATAGTGTCATGGACACTCTGGTTCTTTGTATCGTAACAGATCTTTAACTATTCTTTGCAAAGTGGAACAGCTTCAGCAGAAAAGAGGGAAATCAGTGAGTGGGAGTTAAGGATATAGGCTAAGTAATTTTGTTTATGAAATTATTCAATAATGAAAAAATGTAAATGCTTCTAAGGTGTCAAAATAGCCTCAAGAACATAACCCCCCTATCTTAAAAATCATACAAACATTCAAAACCTGTTTGTTCCTAATTCCCAAGTTCTTGTGATTCAGTAATATATGACAAAACAAATTAATTTCCTGTAAAAATGTTAGGAATAAAAATAAAATATAAGGTATACATTTGCATGAGCTGAAGTAAAGGCATTTTGCAAGATCATTTCAATGAAGACATTAGTATATATTAGATTATTTTCCAAATGTTCACATACATTGTAATAATGATGCTAAAGTTAATTTATAAATGTCTTTTTGTTCCATTTCCATATAATATATATCTTGTTGGAAGAACTGCTCTGAAAGAAAGGGATAAAATCTAGATGTATTTGAAAAATTTTCTAAGGTAGAAAATGTTAGAAAGATGGCAGAGATGCAGCCTCAATGATGATAATGATGACTCAATGATGACTGAAGAAAATACTTTGGAGAACAGTCAAGAGGAAAGGAAGGTAAAAACATTATTGTGACTATTTGGTACTGTGTTAACTAAATTTTTAAAGAAAAATGGGTGGATATAACAGTAAAATAATAAAGAAATGTAATATCGCAAAAAGAAAGCTACTTAAAGTGAAGAATGGGAGAAGCTGTCCCATGTATGTCAGTATTGTCTGGTTCTTATTTAAGTTCAGAGTGATCATCCAATGTTTATTGAGTAGAAATGATAATAAAAACAAATTATGAAATAGGTAGAACTCTGACAGGAAAAAAAAGTTAATTGCTTAATTATGATATATTTTGTATAGAAGCTAGGAATTTATAAAACAAAGGCAACAGGCAATTGTTACTGCTTTGAACATCATGCTAGAGGCAGCTCAGCAGCATCCTGTAGACCTGGTAAATGGAACTGTCTAACAGGCACAAGGCAAATGGAAAGGAGGATGAATACAGTGTTTGTCATAAAATCCAGTGGAAGTAAATATTTTTCTACTCTAATATCAGATCATGAACCATAACGATAAAGCTGCAGAAAAGGAACTTGCCCTGCAAAAATGTGGCTCCAGGTCCCTCAGAAACCACAAGGGGCCAAACACTGGATCATTTGAGACACTGAATGATTTCAGTGGTAAATGGGGAGAGCAGTGCTGTATATATCACTGAGAAAAAAAAAAATACAGTGCATTTGAAATATCAAAATAGGCTTCTGAAATCCTCCAGGAGAAAGTGCCAGAACTCTACATGGAGGGAAAGGAGATGATTGTCAGCCTCTTACCAGCTGTATTACTGCTATAGACCAGCTGCCTGGGCAACCTGACCAACTGCAGCAGAGGGTTTTGACACTAAGCTCTTAGATAGCTTTTGTATGGTGCAGAGACCTTTCCTGAAGGATTTGCTTCTTCCCCAGGATTTGCTTCTAAGTCATTAACTTGAATTAAGATTTATGCTCTTCGTAAGACTGGCAAAGAAGATTCGTCTTAAGTGATTGTTATAATGACTCGTAAATTCTCTGTGTCAGAGGCATTAGTTGGGTTTCTCAGTCTGAGAAAGTGTCCATACATTATCTGCTTCATGTTATTGCTGTCCTGCTTGCCTATTGAGAGTACGTGTAAATCTTTTTCTCCCTTTCCCTCTGATGTCCATGTTTTGTGGGGAGGAACGGTTGCCTAACATACTTACTGTAATAGGTTTTACTTCATGTGTATCTTGTGGTTAGTTAATTTCTTTTGCTAGAGTAAGTTATATTTTCATCAGTTATTGAAATCTCTTTTTCTTTACTTGAGGAAAATTTGTCTTTGGAGATAACATTCACCCTCCTCTCTAAGTATGATTTTGCAGAACTTGTATATGTTCACAGTTCTTCAGACCCGTGCCTTCCCCCTGTGCCTATGGAAATTCTGAAATGAGAAATTTTCACCTAAGACCTGCCCCACCCCAGAGAGTTCAACCATGTACTAAAATATGCCTGTCAAACTCTACAGTTTCTTAGATGCTTTTCTTTCAGTGTCCTGGATTAAAAAGAAAACTTAAAAAGGTTATGTTTGTTATCTTATAATCTAATTATAACCTATTACAACTTTTGATATAATGTGGCTATTGACATATGTGACATGTGACATATCATAAGACTGTTATTATCAGATTATATCCACATATATTAGCTCAGCCTTTTTCCTTCTCCCACGCAATATAGTAATTGAGCAAACTGACGTTTGTTTGATCTCTTAAAAAATCTCAATAATACTAAGCTCTTTTTGTAATGTTTTGCATCCTCATTCTCTATTCCTCACCAAACATACATAGTTAATATATGTTCACCCTGCACGATCTGACATTTTTTACTTAGTACAATTAATTCATAAGGGCGACCGTCCCAATGTTCCCTTCAAAAGACATTTCTATGATTTTTAGTTTTCTTTGGTGGTTTTAGGACAGATGAGGGGCTAATACTGAAATCTGCTAACTATTTGCTATATTTTAGCTTTTACACAAACTTCCTTCTGTTAACTCTTCTAACTCCCCTTTATTCTCACACGAAGAATCTGTATCATTGCCCTGTTTTCCAGGTGGGGCATTTGAGGAAAAGAATCAAGATAGTTTTACCAAAGTAATGTACAGAGGAAGTGTAAGTAATTATTAAAATCCGGAGTTCCTAACTTCTAGTCCTGAACTCGGGTAAATATAATAAAGGTTCTGAAATATGAGGAAGTGCTCATAGTTACATCAGGCCTAATCAAAAGTACATTGGTGTCAGTGCAGGTTGGTCTGTAGCACTGGTTCTTCATTTTTTGTTTCCAGGCAAATAAACAGTATTGAAAGATAATTAAAAATACATAAAATTATTTTGGTCGTTCTTTTCCCCATACCACAGTAATGTTCTATGATTAGTAAAGAAGAAATGACACCCCAAATAATCTTTATTAGCATGAGGCCTGCTCAAATTAAGAATCTGAAATCCTCTGAATTAGATGAGACATTCCCCCCATCCCCTTTGAGAATTGCGCTATCAAATGTATGGCCTCAAATAAGTAAGGCAGGAGAAATAGACAGATTTCAAAGGTGCAAGCATATGTTTTAATAATCTGCATGATGAAGAAGGAAGAATACATGTTTATTTAATTGGATCCTAGAAAAAAAAGAGTTAAAAAACATTCAGATAGGTCAGCAGGATTTTCTTTTATTCACTGTTATGAACACTGGAGCAAAAAAGCTTGTATTCACACCTGTGTTAGCTGTAGCAGATGCTTTTCTATACAGCTTTATTAATTTCCAGTTGTTAATTACAGTATTTTTTATTTCAGCAGTATAACCTGTCTCTGCAAGAACATTTGGCTACCGCACTAGTTGAGAACTGAACGTTTAGTTTGACTAGACCTTAGGAACATAAGATGTGATTATGCACAAGAAGAATTTAAAATACAGTAAATAAAGATTTTGGCTGAAAAATACTGGGTGACATCAGGACAAAACTGTTAAAGTCTGAATAATTCAGGCATAAAATAAAAGAGTTGATTAAAATCATCACAAGATTTGACATGTTTGAAAAAAAAAATTAGTCTGAAAAAAGTGGATGTTCTTTTAGGATAGGTAGGAATGCTTGATTGATAAATAGTAAAACAATTACTAATTAAAAAAGCCACAAGTTTTACTTAAGGAGATCTGCTGAAATATATTGAGCAGAAAACTTCACAAGGAGGGTGATTTCAGCAAAGACCGTCTAAATATGTCTGTGATGCAACTAACTGCACAGCAGAGCCAACAGCCATGTTGATAAGAAAATTAAAAAAAAAAAAAGGATGACAACTAATGATGGAAAGTAGATTCTGAGATCTCTCAAAGGGCTGGCAGATGGAGGATAGAAAGTACAAATAGAGATAAGATCCTGAACTTTGGGATCAATCTCTTCCTTGTATCCGTGTAGTGAGGATCCTAAATTCTGATACCACTTGCCAGTGACAGAGAAGATGTCTATGATGTATTCTCTCCTTATATTCCTTTCTATGTCCTTTTTATACTTCATGGGTATGCAACTGTATCCCAGATGCATGGGAAGGATCTGACCAGCTAAAAAGGGCTCAGATGAGCCAGGCCAGATTGAAGTAAGATTCGTCTTTATCAAACAAATGCAGCCTAGATCCTGTAAATGAATACCAGGAGCAAGACTTACACTGCCAGGGAAGCTTGAAAGAGCCTCCATCTTCCCATGCAGGAATCAAAGCAGAGGCCCTTGCCTTTGCTTTCAGCTTGGAAGATTCTGCACTGAATTGACAGTCTGCTAGTAAATGTCACATAGCTGACGTCTGCATCCCCAGCAGCACAGAACTTTTATGTACCTGGGTTTATCAAGTCTTATGCTACCTTCAATGTCACAGTGCTCAGGAATAACAGGTCCTCTCCTCCTCACACACTATTTATCTGTCAGTCAAGATTTGTGCTCTGTGGTTGGTGGATGATACCTGTCATACTATACTTCTTTTACTAGATTTCAAGAAGTCTGCTAATGTGCTTTATACATTTTTATTATTATTATTATTATTATTATTATTATTAATTTTTTTTTTAGAGCAGAGGTTTCCGTGTTGGCACCTATCTGAGATGTGTAGGGCATTTTATACCTCTTGCTGCTGTTGTGCTGCTTGCTGTCAGTGCTTTGTCAGATCCTGTGACTGTATTTGGGTAACATCTCCAAGCTTGTTTTCACATCTCTAATATCTGACAACTCTTAAAAACTTGACAGAATGGAATCCGACATTAGAAAACTTAATGCTAAGAATTCATCTGCTCAAGTCTTGTGTCTGCTAGTAGAGTGCCCTTAAAACAAGATTACGTGCCTTATGTGAGGAAGAACTTCTGTGAGGGTGCCAGAGCCCTGGCACAGGCTGCCCAGAGAGGCTGTGCAGGCTCCTTCTCTGGAGATCTTCCAGACCCGCCTGGCTGCCACCCTGTGCCCCGTGCTCTGGGTGTCCCTGCTGGAGCAGGGGGTTGGGCTAGATGATCTCTAGAGGTCCCTTCCAACCTCAACCGTTCTGTGATTCTGTGTGATTTGTGCTTCTATATGCCTTATATGTTCTATATATGCCCAGTATATCCTTTAAATGTCCAATATATCCTTCACTATTTTTAACAGTGAAAAAAGTTTGAGAGAAATTGCTGAGAGGACTCTTGCCTCTCCTCTCATTCCATCCTGGGGGGTTTCATTGCATCCTGGGGGGTACTGTGTCTTATCTGTGAGCTAACTGGGGTAACTGAGGTGCAGGAGGAAATTCAGTTTGGATCTCACTCCTCTAGGTTTAAATTCACCCAGCTGGTAAACTGTCCAGTAAGAAGGCAATTCCCCCTACTGCCTGTATGTTTTGCTGAGGGATAAAGGATTCACATAGGTGCCTAGCTTCAGAGGAGGGTGAACACTGGCCAGAGAAGGATGCCTGTGTTCCTGAAAAACGGGAAGAGGGCTAAGGCAAGTACTTCTCCTCAAAATTAATATTGGTTGTAATGAGCTCTTCAATTGCTAGTTGGCCTGTTAGCTTGCGTGAATGCTATTCTTAAGTGTCTTTGAATAGTAACATTAACCTGGGCATCTAATTGTGACAAGGACCTAGAGGGTCCCAGCCGATGCCTCCATTTCGGAAGACTGTGTTGAAAGACTCCGCTTCCTAGCGCCCTAGGAAGCTCACTGCGCCCTTCCCGTGCGTGTGTCATGGGCTCTGTACCGAAAGCACAGCAAAGCCAGGCGCTGTATCGCATGCTTGGATTCACTGTGACAAAAAAGTCACCTGTGTGTATTCACAAGCCAGGCCCAAGCCCTCTGAGACACAGGAGAGGAGTTCTAGGCTGCTAGCATGGATATTAACCTGTTAGATTAAATTGCTTAAAAGGTAGGTTCTGTAACATTCGGCATTTTAAAGCTGAAGCTTTAAAGTATTTTTAAATTCTTGTGTTGAGGAAGCCCTAAGTAAGGGGATTTTCATTCTTCAAAATTCAGGAGAGTGGTTGGTTTTCATAAATCCTGCTACTTGGTTGGAACAGGTGACAATATTTCTTTGCACATTTATGGAGGAAGAAAAATTGTTTTCACAGCAGCATAGTACTTGAATGATACAAGAAAAAGGTGTCCATGAGTCCTTATATGATATATTCCTATTTTTTTCCTTTTGTGAAAAATACTGTCTCACTATAGGAGGAAAAATGTGCACCTCACATCATATATGGGAAATAATCTGGAGAAAAATGAGTTAATTTCTTCTAAACTATGTGGCTTTTAGCAATGCCAGCAATGTCATTTTGTCTTTTTTATTTTTTCTTTTTGTTTTTAATGCTGATACATCCAAAGGTAGCATATGAACTTAAGTAATGGTAGCTTATTTTTTTTAGGCACAAATCTTTCATTAATCTGAGTTGGCAAAGATCTTTGCTTTCATTTAGCTAACGTGCTTTGGAATTTCATTAAGTGTGAAGAAATTATTTTTTCAAAGAAGCGAAGCCAGATACAATAATCTCTTAGCTCTTCCTCTCCCTTCAATACCTCACACAGGTCTACTTACTATGCTGGAAAGATTGTATTCCACTGGTAATACTCTCTTGCTTTTTTGAATACAGTTGTCTGATAATGATCTATAACAAATCCAAATTGACCATAAAAGCAGTTGTACCAACCACTAATATCAAACGTGCTGTAAAATTTATTACTTGGCACACATGATTCTGACCTTGCCTGAATGGGCATTATAAGAAAATCATGCTTTCCTTGACATCACATATCTCATTTAGGATGGAAATATATTGTTTCTCTTTCATTGGTGTTCATCAACTCTGCTAACCACTGCTCTGAAGTTCATGGAACAACTATCGAAGGCTGTAAATGAGTTCATTACCAACATCTGAATCGTGTCACAGTCTGGTTAAAATCCAGGAAGGAAACAAGAAGCAGCACTGAAGGATGATGATTTTTAATGTTGACATATGAAGCTTATATATCTATTTCTATATCCTTGGCCATATTAGAAGTCCAAAATGCTGTTCTATAAGGATAACATCAAAGTATGCAAGAGAATGTTCCACTTGAGCAGTTTCTGGAGTGACCCAGGCAGCTCTGCAGTGTTGAAATAGCCTTTTCAGGACCTCTGCTATTCACTTGCTAACCAGCCTCACTCAAACTGCCCTCTAAGAAAGTCCGTGAGACAGCATATTTGCAATATTTGCCATACATGTCAATATTGCAATAATCATGGTGTTAAAGAGCAGGTCAAAGAGTAATATTAGCACAGAATAAGCTTATTGAAGTAGCCAAATTCAAATATGGTCACAATTAGAATAATTGGTATAATAAGAAGATTTCCAGTAACCAGAAGCCATTATGCCGTCCCAGTACTTGAATGTGTGTAATTGGAACCAGTCAATTTTTCTTAGTTTGGGACAACTCATCCTGCAATATAATCTTCAGTCTCAGGCTAATGTTAACTCTGGCTAACTTCATCTTAACTATAGTTAATTTATATCTACCAAGTTACATTGCAATAAAGTTTAAGTGTAAAGCTGCACGGAATAAGTTGGAAGGGATATTGGAGCTCATCTAGTATCATTCCTTACTCTAAGCTCGACAAGTTCTGAGCTAGATAAAATTGATGTAGATTTGAGGTAGAAGAGGAGAAGAAAAATAAGTCAATTAGAAGAATTGTCTCCATTAGTCCTGTAACAACAAAGTCATAAAATAAAAAGTGAGTACATTGCTATCTCCTACCTGAAATTGCTAAGTCTGTTATGATCTGTGTTGACATGAATGCTCCTATGTCTGAGAGGTACACCTGGAGCATCCCTACTAAAAAGGGCATCTTCGGGCCACTTAGGTTGATGTACACCAGTGTTATTATCCATGATTGGATGATGTCTGAGAGAGGTATTGAAATGTTAGCAATGGTCAAGAGGGAATTAATTTTGGCTCTCCAGTGAAGTAGAAATTTAAGAGCCAGTAGAACCTCATTACTGAAGACAGGCACAGTGGCCTAAATATGATAGGATATGTAGGGTCCTAATTTTCTTTTGATTCTTAAATTGAATCTAGGCCCTACTAACTTGAAGGCAGCTATGTGATTAGACGTTTGCTTTGAAAATCAGCTTGCTGAATTCTACAGTTTCTTGCTTTATGACCCTAATATCTCTTACAGGTTAGGGCCTCAGGTGCTCCTGTGCTGCACCTCAGGTGAAATGAGGAGGATGGTATTGCTCTGTCTGATAGATACATTCTAAAGTTAAAGCTGACGGTCCACTTACATACTCTGCTAATGCTGCTATTCTAAAATACCTGCCCAGTAAAGAGCAATTGATGGTTACTAAGCAAGAGTTGAGTAGGAAGGCCCCTCTTCACATCTATAGAGTTCTAATAATAGCCTTGTTAAAGAATATAATAACTGCTTGCTAAAAGGCAATGCCAGAATGAGCAGCTAGCACGTCTCTCTTTTGCTCATATGAGGAACACTTTGAATAAGACAAACACAGGATTTGGATTTACAGGAAAATACAGGTGATTGACTGTCCTTCAAAGGAAAAGATACCTGACCTATTTAACTCCACTTAGAGAGAAGACTATTTACTGATCAAATAGATCTATACAGAGAAAGAGATATTGGAAGATACTTCTTTTAAAGAGATGGGTCATTCAGTAGCACACATTCCTAAAGGAAAGAAATTAGTTGTTGGAAAACCAGCTGGGTTTGCAAGAAGGTGCAGGGTAGTATACTTAATTCCTGATAAAGATTGTAAGAATTGTGTGGTAAAGAAGCAGATCACTCTTACTTTAATGCCAGAGGGACCCATAATGGGAAAGAAGTACCCAGGTAGAAGAGAAAACTTGTATTTAAAAAGATTTGAAACCATCTGAAACCAACTAAGGCATAGCATAATGCATATACAGTTTTCCTTATAGAAAGAGGATAGAGTGTTTCCTGTGCGTGATGAATTTTGGCCATGTCACTTAGTGTGCTGCTGGAGCTACAGGGAAATCACATTCAGCTGAGCAGTGTAGAATAACATAAATGTAATCTGGATTTCTAGCAGGTGAAGACTGTCTCCAAATAAGTTTATTTTATTGAAGTCTATGGAATCCTATCCTATCCTATTTCTCAAAGGAGAAACTTTTTTATTACTAATGATAACCTTCTTCTCCACGTTACTTTTAAGCAAAAAAAAGCGACATGTCTTACTGTTCAGTTACATATAATGTGCTAATAACTCTGTCATGGATGTGAGGACATCTGTAATTAAACTTTAATTTTAGACTGATTATTCAATTATAACTCTCAGGAAATAAGATGAAAAAACATCTATCCTAATCTAGTCTATCTAAAAATAATACAATTTCACTTCTGTTGGAAAAATGAAGTTTTGCTTTTTATGTCTATAAGCACAACCAGGACAGCTTGTTTTAAGTTGATAAATCTTAATTCATGGGTTAAAGTAGAGAATAATAATAAAGTAGAGAATAATAATAATGCAAAAAGCTAATGTCTTTTCTTTCCTTCGTGGAAGTTTTGTGTTCTTTCAGGTCACTGTCCCTTTGGCACTGATTTTTTTAACCCTTTTTTCAAGGGCAATTATAGTAATGAAGATCTGCAACAGTTATTGTTGAATTGGGACAGCTGAACAGGAAAGGGTAAGTCAGAATGAATTAAAATGATTTCACAGAGCACACAGAAAGCCTTTGTGTCCTAAAGAATGACTGAATAAATAGAGGATATTTGCTTGCTGAGTAAAAACTAACACTAAGCAGCCTTGAACGCTCTTTGGCTCCCTTGCATTCCCTTTGGTCTCCCTTTGCAGAGACCATTAACTGCTAGGATCTACCCTGCATCAATATACAGTTTTGAGAGTTCACTACTTCTCTTTATTTCACTAGTTATCCTGAATTTTCAATGCTTTACAACTCAACAGTTAAAATTTACTCTCATGTCATATTTTGCATGTATCTGGCATCATAAAAATTTTATCACCCGAATTTTGTCTTTTTATTCTTAGAAAAAGTTTGTGTTAGGACAAGGGCAAATATCAGAGTTCAAGTCCTAATGCCATTTCCTGGATTCTGGCAATATTCATGGCCAAAGATAAACACTCGTCTCTGAAGGATCTTTGCAGTGCTCCTCACAGGTTTCTGTTTGCTTGCTTGGAACAGGAGGCGCTCCCGGATGGCCTCTGAACGTCTGAGAAAAGGATTCTTTTAGTGAAATAAGGAAAGGGAGAACCAAAAGACATTACTGACCTTGTTCACCTTGAAATACAGATGAGAATAAAACAGGAATATTACGACAGTTCTTAGGACAGTTTTGTTATTGAGGGAGGGGAAAAAGCAAATGGTTATAAATATGTGGAGATTTAGTTCTGTGTTTTTCTGTTAAGGTAGGAATACTTTGTATCTTATCCTTTCCTGGTCTGTTGTAGTTAACAGGTCCTGTAACCTTAAGTAGCCCCAAAAGCCTCAGATCATCTAGATAAAGATCATTAATAAGTGACTAATACAAACATTCAAACTATTGGGAATGCCTATGTACTTTTGCAGATATTTTCCCATAAATATCTGTCCCTAATACTAAGTTGTACAACAGCAATTTTGGAACCATTCCTCCTCTGCTAAAGATTATTTTTCAGGCAAACATTAAGTTTCCTTAGAGATTTGTGTTCATATATTTGAGATCCAATAGAGTTATAAAATGTTATAATATATGGCATAACTACATGACAGCAAAAAATAATTTTTATGCATTTGTGTTCATCGGATGTACTTCATAAAATTGGTAGGAAGAAATTTGTTCAATTGTCATTCCTATGAATATATAAAAAGAATATCTTTGCCTTGAAAGACATCAAAGATCAGAAAAATTCCAAGACTACTATATAAACTTTGTTACATACTGCAAAGGCAGGTGAGTTGTTTGTCATATCTGAAAGTGTGAGAATACAAGACAATTTATAGAAAGATTTAGTCTTAATTTAGTCTTTCTTTCCCTTAATGCAAGATGCTATATGGAGTTTATTATTGGCATTAGTTGCTGAATATTGATAGAAATTCTAACAGTCTCCTACCACATTTCTTGGAGAAATAATGTGCGGTTTTGTATTCCTCACTGTAAAAATATTCTCACAGTGTTTTACCAAAGTCTTTTATAGGAAAAGTTTTGTAAAGTACAAGATCAATTTACAGTGAGTGAAAATATTTGATCCCATTTTTCACCTTACTACTTTCTCATTTCATAATTACAACTGTGAACATAAATGATAAGATCAACCATGCACTAATAACCTAAAATTCATTTTATCTCATTCCATCATAGAATATGTATCTTAAATGCAGTGCATACTGATAAACCTATTTTTTTCTTGTCAGAAATTAACTATCTATCACTCATTCTCTCATTTTAGATGCATTTACAGCATATTGTTAATGATTAGATGAAACTATTTACATGAAATAAGATAAAATCATACAGCATATAAATCTACTGTTAGTTAATGCATTATACTATATGAAGGAGTTTCTCACTGCTGTAATTGCTCACTAGAGGAGATTTACATAAATCCAGTGAGATATAAGAATTCTGTTTTTAATTTTTTTTGAAGAAAACCAACACATCAAGACCGAAAAAATGGTAGATGTGTGATGCATAAGCAGAGATTTCCAAATAGACAGTGTCGTGTTATTTTCTGCTCTTTAACAAATACTTAAATACCATTGAAGAGACTATCTCTTTTATCACTTTTATCTTTTTACGTTTAATTACCATGCCTGAGATTGACAGAAAATGGGTGGACATTCATGAATAATTTGGGCAAAGCATAAAGCAGTTGTGATGTGTGTTTTCACAGATACTTGTTTCAGCTATTTTGCCCCTTTCATAAAATTATTTTTAAAATAAAAGTTTTTTTTTTCATCATGAAATATATGAGGATTTATTACAACTAAATGGCATCTCCTGCAGAGACTGTACAGCTTCTTTAGAGATTTACATTGGAAATAATGCAAAATGTAAAAATGCATGTGACAAATCTGGCCAACATTTAATTTATCTAGCCTTTCAGTGGTAGCATTACCAACTATGCCATAACACCACCAAATTCCATGCAAATTCTGCAATGTACAACATGATCTTTCCAATTTTTTTCAACACATGTAATGTAAATTAATATAATCTTGTTACATATGAACTTACCTTTGCTTCCATGAACTTGGAGAGCAAGGCAAATGACCAGAAATATTAATCCAGTTTTCAAATGCATGCTGGCTGTTAATCATTCACAATTTTCGAGAAAAATCATGCAGGAAATATGAATATTTAGATTAAGTAGATTTTTTTTTTTAAGACCTAAAATCCCCAAGCTTCTTCCTACTCCTTCTTTATATAGTTTTCTTTTTCATCTGCCTCGCAGCCTTGGACTGCAACTAGGCAAAGAGTGTAACAGGTGCCAGGATGCACGAACTGGCTGGACAGAGCCCTCAAACGCACGCGCCTCCAGCCTTGGGGACTGCTGGAGGGTTAAGACAAGAGTGACGAAGTTTAAAAAAAAAAAAAAAAAAGCAGTGTCTGTTTCTGGAATAATCTGTTTATCTGCTGCTCAGACATAATCCCTCTTACGGTCCAGCTGGAAGAGCTGTCTTCATCTTATTAACCTTCTGGAGCAGCATCTGTCAGCCTCAGAAGTCTTCAGTAGCACCATGATAAACAACAGCAGTCCCTTCAAACATTGGTCATTTGGACATTCCCGAGGTACAACATGAGAGGAGAAATCATGGGGAGAGCTGATTAGGCTATTTCCAAACTTGTGATCATAAAAAGTAGGCAACTTTTCCTGAAGAGGAAGACTTGCTCTTCTGCAAGCACAGACGATGTTCAGCCTCGCTCCCTCCTCATGCCGAAAGGGTGCTGCTGCCATACTCCCAGCAGAGCAGTGACGATGATTTTCTGTGACAGGGGTAAAACAACGTGACTCAGCAGTAAATAGTGAAGCATTCAGGGCTGGCACAATATAATTCCAAATTGGGAATGGGGGAGGGAGGATGCTGTGTGGAGAGAGAATAAGAAACAGAACGAGGGAAATGCTGTTTTAGGCAAACCGCTACAACCAGGCCAAGAACTGCCAGCGAGTGAATACACTTTCAAAAACATTTCTGCTGCTTTCCGAATAAATATTCCGGTTATATATTTGGCACTTGTAGGTGCCCCACACTTATTTTTAAGGATGTTTTGTGGAGTGTCACTCTGTATAGCTACCAGGCGGGCATTGGTAATGGTCAGTCCTACAGAAATTTCCGTGCCGCTCTGCTTTGGCAGAGGAGCCATCTACCCAGGCAGCAAGAATCTTTTTTCTATCACTGCAAGTACAAGTTGCTTTAAGAATAACCTTCATTTGAACCCAATCAGCATTCTATATTTACCTAGGATTTAAACAATGGCAACCTTGTTCCCTTCTCAGGATTGCCTTATTTTAACTACTTGGAGCAAGTAGTACAGAGACTGAGCTAGGACCTGACATGATCTGCTTTTCTATTTTCATGGCTTTTTTCTTCTTTCCAGTGCTTACTGTAATATTATATATACTGTTTTATGTACCTAGTTTTTAGAAAACTGTTCCAACAAAGCAAATAAGGACCTTGTTAGCAATGCAATGCAAGGCAACACTGGAGGTGATAAGAATTTCAACTGGAGAAAATTTGAGTATATGTAGGAACCATTCTTTAGCAGTGCCACTATTTGTCTTTAATTTAGAAATATATATAGTCATATGGTATATATTATAGTCATATAAGGACTAACCTTATGATCCAAGTAAACTTTAGCAGGATTTAGGAGCACACTGTTGTTGACAGATGAAGTCCCTCCAGAATGTCATCATGTTTTTAGTTGCTGGATCTGCACATTTTGGAAAGCTGGAAAATTTTTCTGAGGTTGGTGGAAAAAAGTTTGCATCTACTGGCTTTGTGTCAGGCTAAAAATCAACCTTTTTAAAAACTGAAATATGACCAGATAAACAAAAACCCCCACAATACCAGTCAACCCTGTGCCACGTGCTCTAGGTGTCCCTGCTGGAGCAGAGGAGTTGGATTAGTTGATCCTAGAGGTCCCTTCCAACCTCAGCCATTCTGTGATTCTGTGATTCTGTGACTCCACTGTGTTGACATCATGTGACTGTGCAGGGTTGGTGTTTCGAAAGGTCATAGGCCAGTTCCTCAGAGCACTCTAGGTACCAAACTCCCTGTGGAATTCAGTAGGAATTTGATCTTTTAATTGCATTAGAGTTCTAATTTAAGCATCGGAGAGTGCTTTGAACATGTGCAATAGAGATTTGCTTCATTATTATACAGAGAGTTGTTAATGAAGCCTGGACCAAGAATCAAAAATCCCTGTAGCAAAGCTTTTTCTAAAAACATTGAGGGAGCCCTTCACACATTGGAAAATAACAGACATTTAACAAAACATACTCTATTCTTCTCAGAGGGCTTAAAATGAATGTGCCCATACACTGTCCTAGAAGCATTTTTTAGTGTAAAGGTATGACTTACAGAAAATGCTACGCTTCACAGGTAAAATGTGACTAAGAAAATGTAGGGAGGCAGTGTGCATACTTTGAAATGATGTTTAAATCATGAATATTTCAAGCTGTTTTCTGTTAAGGCAGTGCCTTCTATGTATTTCCACTTAATTAAGAAATTTGGTAACTAACCTTGGTAACTGCCACAGTGGAAGCAAACAAGAATGATAAACACTCATTAAAGCTAAAGCAATATTATCTAGAGACCACTCCATCTCTAAGTACTGTTCTGTTTAATTATAGGTCACTGTTAATTAATCTAGAAGTGCTTCTTCTAGCTGGTTTGCTGTCAACAATAATTACATATTCTTAAAGAGGCAATTAAAAAAAATCTACTGAAATTCAATAGTGCATTACAAATATACTACCAAGGCATGGAAGGGCAATACTATATAATAAATATCCATTCATCCAAGATAAGTGCACACAGATGGATAAATCATATCTGCTAATGGTCACCTCAATGAAACACTGCACCGCTTTAAGGTAATAGACTTCTGTGCCGTTTAAAGACAAAAAAAAAAGCTCTTCCCTTTGTGTGCAGAAAGATGGCACTTTGCCCCAGGAAGGGCTCAGTTTAGAAAGCATTTTTATGTAAATGGTTGGCAGGTCTAGGGGTTCAAGGTGTTTGACAGCATAAAGATGATCTACAGCTAGGTATGCATACTGCTGAATTTAGCTACTTTGCATAGGTATGTGGTGGGGATGCCAGCCAGCTCACGTTCCTCATAGGAGAGACTGATTTTCTCTTCCAAAGAGCAATTCATACCACATGGGTTAGAATCCTTGCTTTATTTGACCCAAGTCACTTCTCTTAGCTGTTTAGTCAGCTGTTTTCCATGTTCTAGTTGCCTCAGAGGTCTGTTCCACCCTGGGAAAGGGGAGATCTGTGATCAGGAACTACCATTTAGCAATAACCCCAAGTCTTTCTCCAGTGTTCGTTCCTTCCATAAGAGCCAGGTTCCTGGCAGCAAGCACATGCAAGGCACAGCCTTAGGGCTCTGATTAAAACTGAGGAAACCTGTATTTTTGTTTGTTTGTTTTGTTTCATTCCTTTTTCTTCTCTGCTCCCTTCTTTGCTGTTGAATCTGGCCAAACCAAGCTCTGTCTCTCAGGCTCCCTGTCTGCAGATCAAGGGATGACCCTGGAGAAGTAGACAGGGCTCTGTAACAGCAAACAAGAGAACAGGTATAAGCAAGAATGGCTGATACTTTTTTCTCCCCCTTGAAATTAAAATGATAATAAAATATTTAACAAAATTATTACTTGAAATTCAAAAAAGAAAAAAGTATTGAATTAGTATTTTATTTTTAGATGAACTATTTTGTATATCAAAATTAGGCATCAGAACTAGTTCTGTACTACATTTAATGAGTTTATTGTGAAGATCACATTTTTTTTCTTTCTCTTCCTTAAGCTTTTCCAACTAGATACTACTTGTATTTTGCCCTCTACTGTTGCCCAATAATCTGGTTTTCTTTTTCCTACTGAAATAATGAAAGACATATTTAGTGAGAAAATCAAATCAAGAAAAAAAGCATGAAGTCTATCCCTATATATAGTACAACAATGCTTATGTATTTACGCTCTATATATTTCATAGATAACTCCTCTTTCTGGCCTCTCTCCTTAGTAGCGTGGAGCAAAAAAATCACATCTGAGAAAGGCAGTTTGGGAATAAGCAAAACTATTTTTTCCATGAAAGAATTGATCCATGTCCAAACATTTTGCGTGCAAAATGCCATGTTGTTTTTCAGACCAATTGCTCATTAAAACCTATTTCTTCTGAAAATCCTTAAGTTCTCTCTTCAGTGCTGAGCTTGACTAATATGTCCTGCAGGAGTGCAACATAACTTACTTTGCTGATGCCATAAACAATGATAGCACTGCGATTATAGATTGAAAGTCCCACCAATGTTTCTATTAGGGTGTCAATAAAATAATAATAATGCAACAGCTACTATGAACATGAGATAGAGTGTTAGTCTCTATCTAGAGCCTAGAGTCTCTATCTAGGTTGCTATATATTGTGAGGGAAAACTAGGAACTGGATCACTTTATTTTCTGCTCTTTGTATTCCTCTCCTATGCATCTGCTACAGGCCATTAATGTAGATAAAATAGTAGATTAACGGGAACCTTCAGTCAGCTTGGCTACTGTTAGGCACTGAGCTGTAGACCCTGAGTCAAGCTGTGATAACTCCAGCTAATATTGAGTGTTGCGACAAACTGCTCTGAACACTTCCGTCCTCCAAGACCAGGAGCCTGAAATTCTGTCCTGCAGATGCAGTAAATGCTCTGGATTTCCAATCTGTGCCCCAAACTGAAGTACAGATGATACTTTAGTGCAGTTCTGTATGTCTATGAACAAAAGATTTTGAGTCTTTTGTAATCAAAATAATCCCCAAGATTCCCTGGTGCCTATAAAAAACTTTGCTGTTTTGCAGTTACTAACACAGTTATGTAATACTAGCATCCTCCCCCCCCAAGAAAATATTGTTGTGGAGTCTCCTTCTTTGGAGTCATATGTCATTGGAGTCTCCTTCTTTGGAGATATTCAAAAACCATCTGGATGTGACCCTGTGCAACGTTCGCTAGGTGTCCCTGCTTGAGCAGAGGGATGGGACTAGATGATCCCTAGAGATCCCTTCCAACCTCAACCATTCTGTGATTCTGTGATGTGCATACACTTGCATGAAAATTCCATATATGTCCCTGGCAATCACTGCTTGACCATCTCATCTGTATTTTCTTCTGGAACTTTTTATGCTGTACAGTGTTAAAAGGATTAATGAATTTAGATGCTGTTTGCTGTGACGGAAAGTTAGCGGTATGGAAAAAGGATAGTATTAGCTGAATAATTCAGCATAATTGTGGGGAAGATGCTTCAGCCTGACTGCTATTTCAGGATGATCGCTGCTTAACAAATTATACTAATCTTGACAGTGTTAATGTTGACAGTCTAAATGGGATTAAAATGATTTTTTCTAGTGGGCAGTGATACAGCAAGCTGACCGTTAGCTTCCAGTCAGTGGAGATAAACTCTGCAGTACATCTGCCCAAAGAGATTATCTTGTACTCGCCTGCACACAACTTTCTGTTATTCCCAGAGCTGCTTAAGCTTATATGGTCGTGGGGATGTAACGAGCTGAAACATGTTTGAAACATGTTTTGTGGTTTTCCTCTTGCTTCTCAGAAAGGATTTTTCTAGATTTAGCTTATAGAGTTAGCTGATGCTCCTGTTCACAAAAGGATCCTGGGTAGTGTAGCAAATCATATTGAACATCATAGTTATCAGTTATAAAAAAATAAAGTAAGTATAGCTACAAAATACATCCTTACATGTGAAGCAAGTAAGGCAATGTGAAGATCTTTTCTTCACAATTCACATCTTCATGTGTAATTAGAAGCATAAAATACAGAAGTTGCTGATAGCTCTGTTTATTCTTACAGATGTATGGATCCATCTTCAATGGATGACAATGTTTAGTAGTGACTGAGAAGCAAAGAAGGGAAACATCTGAAGTATTAGGTGTGCTTGTATCTTTATACTAGTTTAGTTTCCCACTGTAAGGATATAGTACCTTCCTTTATTCCCTAGTCTAACACTGTTCATTTTTTTTTCTTGACACTGTTTCAGTTATTCCTTATCATGAACAATGACCATGTATTATTATCGACAGTGTTTTATTTTCCTGATTTGCCAAAAGAGAGTGAAACATGGAATGACCATGTTTCCTGTGCACATGAAAGAGTGTTTGGCCCAAGAAATGATCTTGCAAAAATCTACTACGTGCACTGCTGTTGGACTAGATGATCTGCAGACATCCCTTCCTACCTGAGCTGTTCTGTGGTACTGTCATAGTGAGTGAACAGAAGCAATGCTCCAAAAGAGGCAAACAGATCTTTCCTGGATTCATTTCTGCACCACCTAAGCCCACTGTAGGGCTTCCATAAGGCGCTTTTAGCTCTGAACAGTATTTTTAATGCAGTTGTTTGATGTAGCCAATATATTCACATATAAACTTTTAAAAACATAACCCATACAGAAGGTAAGGAATTATTTAGCATGCTGTCAGGAGGATATCAAGTGGAGGAAGCTGAAATTACATTTTAAAGAGTGGGAACTTTAATGGATTAAAAAGAAAAACGTCTGAATCTGTTCATGCCTGGTACAAAATTCCAGGGAGTGGCAGAAGTTCTGTTGCACTGCTAGAAATGGTGTTAATATAGGATTCAGGCTTTGATGTATTAATCGTAATTCATAGAGTAATTCCTAAAGACTTCAGCTGTTTAGGGCACACTGTACTAATGATTAGTTAAAGATGATCCATTCCCTAAGAAGCACATACAGGATTGATCAAAATTGTAGGGCAGGAGTTCAGAAAGGTTTCACAGTGTGAACAAAATCAATTGTGACTGGAAGTAATTTCCAGTTTGTAACCTGCATCCTTCAGTTAGGACATACTCTCAGCATAGCACTGATGCTTCGCATGGATGGCACAAAGGGAGAGGCTGGGTCAGGAAACCTGTTGTACCCACACCCTCTTGTTGCTTCTTCTTCACTTTAGAATTAACTCTAAACCTCCCATAATTCCCAGTCATTTTTTTTTTTCCATTTTCTTATCAATTTCCCCAACAAGTTATTATTTACCCAACTATCATATGATGATCTTTTGCCCTGGTGACTGTCTAACCTCCTATCTGGTCTTTTTTTTTTTTTTATTTTTTCGCAGACTTGTTTTCCCCAATTCTGCTTTCCCTCCTTTCTGACCTCCCCATTTCAGACTGCCTTCCAATTTCATTCTGCTTCTTTCTACATTTTCTGCATGTCATTGACCTTAAAGAGCTTTTCCAGCTCACTACTGCATGTTGTTTAGAAAGCTAATAATAATATGGAAGAAGATGGTGGGTTTTATTAGCTATCCCTGATTGGTGAGTGCAAGGTAAGACAGGAAAAGCTTTTTTTAAAAAATTTTATTTTATGCAATACCACCCTCCTCTGGCAGTTCCTCCTTCCTTTCTGCATTCCTTCTGCTTTTCACTGAAGCCTACTGCAATGTGTAGCAAACTCCTGATATTAAAATCAACAATAGAAGTAATAACCTGGGAAGATGGAATATTTTTTTTATTAGTAAAAAACACCCTCTGGCACTGAGCCTGTCTTTCCATACCTTGTTTTGCATGGTGTTGGCATGAGTTTATTTAACTCCTTTTTTGTCTGACATTTTTTTTCTTTCTGACTCTTCTCAGCCATGCAGAAGCTTTTTATGGAGGACCCAGCCACAAGTTGATTTTTTGGCACTAAAGAGCAAGTAGCATTCTTTATACCAGTTATTTCCCTCTAAATGTGACAAGACACACTGCATATTTCTCATTCAGGGCTGCCTCCTTGCTATAAACACCTCAGCAGCAGCAGAGGTTAGTGGCTGTGACCCTTTACAGTAACATCAATCACAGGCTGCTTTTCACAACATTTTTTTTTTTTTTTTTTTTTTTTTATGAATACCCCTTCCCTCTGCCACACAGCCACCTCCTGTAACCCCTTAAGCTTCCTTTCTCAGCGCCTCTCTCAGCTTAGCCTCACCACAGCTGTTTTCATACTCCTTGCCTCCTTCTCTCCTTTGCTGTCTCTCTCGTGCCTCTCTTTAACATCTCCTGCCCTCTCTGTCAACTAATCCTCTGCTAATATAAACTCTGCCCAAAGGACAAATAAACACAAGTAGCTGAACTGACATGGAGCTTGCAGGCTGTTCTGCAGGAACTTGCGCTGTTTGCACGTTTAATCCTTTTTGCTGGCTTTTATCTGCTTGTCTGTTTAGCTTATAAGCTGTTGGGCACCAGGGATGCTGTGCTTGTATTATGCCAAGCCCACTTTTCTAAGCACTGTGGTAACAAATGCAATAAATGCTAAGATCATACTTCATTTGAAGGTGATCAGAAGCTACTCTTGCCCTGTCTTGAGGATGCTACTAGCAGCTATGTAACTGCTGTCCATTTAGGATCTGATTGAGATCCTACTTCTGTAAACAGACCCAGCCTGTGAAACTAACCCATCTTCACTAGAGCCACCTTGTCATGCTGGAAGCTTTTTGGGGAAGGGATGCTAGGTGCCACCTTCCATTAAGATGTTCCATGAGCATTTATAACATTGTACCCCAAACAAACAGGTCTCGTGAACCTTTTATATGTGAGAATGTGGGCACCTGTGCGTTGGGTGGAAGCTCCATCTTCCAAAAAACAATGCAACTTGAATAACTTGTGCTGGAGGAAAGGGAATACTCTCTGGGAATACAGAGCCACTGCCCTCTATTTCTCCCATTTACCACAGAGGCCTCCATTTTAATTTTGAATGTGCCCTGTTGAGGCATTTTGCAACTTGCAGAGTAATACTCCGAGTCCATCCCTGTCTCAGATGCAGCTAGTGATGAAGAGGCAGCAGCACATGGTTCAGCACTGGCTGTGAAAGGCAAGAAGAAAAGAGTTTAAGTACAAAGCTCCTTGTTACTTTTCTCACAGTTTGAAACAAGCATGGCCATCCTTATTTGAAGCACACAACTTGCAGGATCCGGGGATAGGGTCTGTGGTAGTACCTCTCATGGGAAAGCTCCTGGACGGATTTAACACCTATCTTGCTTTACTCAGATGGCCGGCTATATATAAGGAAGTTCCTGCTTTTTTAGGACTTGTGTTTCCTCTGAAAATAGTTATTGGGCCTTCCTTAGGGCCCATTTGCTCATATACCTTTGGAGTGTTCCCAAGTCAAACAGCTCTGCTCTATAGGAATTCTGTCTACAGGGAGGCTGATTTATCCTAGGAAAGTAATAACCACATGCTTATCAACACTAGACCACAAAGATGAGTTGAAAAACAACGTTCTACCCTGCTTTCATGTCGAACACATGCCAAATTTGCATTTATCCTCACTTTTTTTTTTTCATTTTTTTTTTCCTAGGTCTCATTTTTATCCAGGACAAGCATGTCTCCATGCTTGGGTTGAAACTCACTGTTTTTCCATTGGAAAAGATTAACTTTTCAAGGAAATCTAACAGCTTTTTGAGAACAGTGTAAGAGAATGCCTCACTAAGCTGAAATTCCTGAACTGGCGTTGCGGCTTCTTGTCAACAGCAACAGACTCTGGATACCTGATTTTAAAAGTGAGTTCTTAGTAATAAGCAACTTTTCTTTACGTTAAGGGCTTTTGTACGTAAGCTCGTGGGATGTCTGTGGATGATCTGGATTTCTAGCGGGGTATGTGGGGTAGGGTGCAGCACCGACTGTCAAAACTCAAGTTTTCTGGCTGCCAAGAGGGGCAGCTTCCTACAGGGATATCTTCAAGACTGGAGATTAGCGCTGTTTGATTTGGGGCCAGACACTGTGGAACAAAATGGAGAGTTCAGTGGCTACTTTTGAGAAATATATTTTTAGATTCTGTGCTATAAAATGTCATCTTTCATCATAAAAAAAAAAAAAAAAAAAGAAACGATTTAGGAAAGATGACTCACAGAGGGTAGAAAACAGAACTTAATTTGCATAGATTAAAAGGTAAATTCTTAGTTTTATGGGAGTGATTAGCAAAAAATCTTACGATGATTAGCAAAAATCCCTCATGTAAGCAACCAGGATTTTATCCAGAAGCATCATGCTTATGTGAGTGTAAAACCACAAACAAACTTAGCAAAAAGAGACTAGAATGAACATGTTGTAATGAAATACAATGGGTCATAATGAAGACAGAGAGGAGAAACATGAGACCAAATAGTAGCAACCACTTAATAATAATAATGTAAGGAATGACAATGATAAAAAGCAAAGGAATAATGTGCTCTACATTTAACACTTGGGAAAATGCAGATTGTTTTAGTCCAAATCTCCTAGAACGTTTCTAAACCAGGCAAGGAGAAGGAAGAGATGGACTGAGATCCTACCCTAACAAATGTGTGCTCCATCTTGTTTAATGTGATTTTTTTGAATAGAGAAGTAGACTTCTGTTCTGCTACAATATGTCAGACTGATCAAATATTCATCATTTGTCATCATCTCTTCTCAGTATTCATTTTTGCTAATGCAATAACGAAAAGTCTTACTACATCTAGGACTCAGAGATATCTACTAACAAGTGCAATATAGATTAAATAATATGGTAAAATATTTTCAAATACATTAGAATTCCCCAAGCAACACTTTTGACATTGATTTCCTGGTGTGGCTCAGAAACTCTGCTTACAGAGCAGATTCTGCAGCAAAGCAACCCAAATTAGCACAGCTGATGAATAAAAGCATCTTGCTATTAGATTTGTAGAAGCTCTATAGAACCTATGTGTGTTGCATGTCTCATGAGAGAAGACTAGATAAAAATAGAAATCACTCTGAGGAAAGCTGATTGCATATCTCTGTTCTAGAGGTATAGGTAATTTACCTGGCAGAACTAACACTTGCTCTAAAGCAAACTACCAGCTACCATCATTAGAATAACAACTATCAGAACGTCTGAGAATCCTAAAGCAAAGATTCGTAGCTGCTCATTCAGTATTAGAAAGCCTACCATAAAGGTACAGAAGTTTCTGCAATACATCATAATTATTTCAAAATTGGGTCTTTATTGACAATGGAGGAGAAATGTTTTCAAATTACATTCTGCTTTACTGCAGAAAAGCAGTTAATATCACATAGATTTAAACTGTCATGTATTATGCTACATACTTACTTTTATAGCACTGGTTAAATTATATTACTTTCTGCAGAGAATGGTGTGCTGTAGAATAGTTGTCAGCTTAAGTGTTTTGTAAGAATAACTGAAACGTCCCACATGGGACTTAATGATTTTCTTCTATAGAATTCAGCTGTGAATGCAGACTGTTCTACTGAAAACTTGCTGGAGATGGAAGCTGGGGCTGCTGCTGAACAGGAAGATAGCTTTTTTCTTCCAGAAAATTACACAGAGGCAGCAACATCCGATAAGTACCTTATATTTGTATTATTGATTCTTCTTTTTGTAACCCTCTCAGCACAGTGGATTTGTGTGTGTGTGTGTTTTTACTGAAAGTGCATTGCTTTTCAGTACATAAATTAGCTTTATTCTGATTCTCACTAACACAAAACAGATGGAGAGCTATAATCTGAAGAGTTCTCTAAATAAATGTCCCAAGTGTGCTCTTAATAAAGGACTTGATTCCATCATCTTTTTAACTTGAGTTCTACAGAAAAGTACAGCATTGATTTATAGTACATAATGAGTCTTGTCAAAACTACTGATGCCTCTCATGTAAGCACTCAAGAGCAGCACACGTGTGTGTTGGTATGACTGTAGTCCTGGATACTAACTTTTACTGAGTTTTGTCAATAATTTTCTAATTCAACTTTAACAAATATATTAGTCACATTCCCAAACTGTCAGCTACATTTTACAGAGAGGAAAGATCTCAAAAAGATAAATAAGTGGCTACAATATCTTATAAATAATACAATGAGCTATTTGTTTTGTAGTGACTGAGTTCTAAAAGGCTGTGTTTCACAGAGGTCTTAAAATCTGTTACAAAAGAAATTAAATGAATCTGTATCAAAGATTGGTTAAAAAAAAAAAGTAGGATGGGAATTTTTTATTTTGTCAGAGTCTCTTTTAAAATATCATTCATTTGTGGCATTTTATGCAGAATATTAAGATGCCAAAGAAATACAGTAAGTAAAATGTATCTTGAAAATCTTTCTACTGAGGTGTTTGTTTAGGACCGGAAACCTACACAGTCTGACTTAATACATAAACCAGTATAAGAGAAATAATGGGAGTACACGTCTTTGTTAACTTGCAGAGATTAAATTTCCATTAAAATGTCATCATTTCTTTTACTGTGACAGGATGGTAATTAGAATTGTTGCTACAGTAGTTGCATTTGTTACATTTACAGAGACTTCATTACAGAGAGCAAACGTTAATATCAGAGTCTTCTGGTACTTCTGAATATATTTTCCACTCCATAATATAAAAGCACCTTGTGAAAATCATATGACAGCTATTGAAGCATTAGGGGATATGAAAATATCGTGTGCCATTAGCTTGGCTTGCCAAATGATAAGACAGAAAAGTACTTTTTCTCTTCTTTGCTTTTGAAAGGCTTATTTCATGTCCAAAAATGCAGAATGAGTACTTTGGTACTGATGGTCAGTACTGGAAATTCTACCATTTGCTGAGTGTGATGTGGAAAAAGCATTCCTCCAGTTGATACAGCAGGTAATAATCATTCCTTTGATGTAATACAAACTGGCCTGTTCTGCTTCAGTTGTGCTGTCAGTATTCCTGCGGAAATTGTTTATGGTCTCAAGAAAAATAGTGTGAAGTAGTTTATACTTTACTTGCATTCTAAAATTCATTGTTCACTTTCTTTTAGGCTTTGTAACTAATTTATTGTGAATGATTATTATATTGCTGAGTACGAAATTCAGTCTCATGCAAAACAGCAAGTTTATGGGAAAACGACCAGGTTGTCATCCCCATGGAACTCCTCCGTTATCCAGGTGACTGCCTGGTGCACAAGGAGGGTGCGAAGGGGCAAAAGCCAGAGGGGAGGAAAGCGCAGGCTCAAGCGATAAACGAAGGACACTCATGGCAAGTGACTGCTGCACATCAGTGATCTTCAGTTCTCAATGTCTTGCTTTAACCTAATCCTGGACAAACCAGAGGGGCCAACTTGGCCATTGACCTTGTCCTGCTGAATAGCCTGAAAGGCCATTTAACTAGGAATAACTGATGGATGTTTCTGGCTTTGTAACCACTTGAATTTTGCACAGTGGTGCACAACAGGCCTTCTTAAAGAGGGGGCACTTACTTAATAGAAAAGTTACGAGTATAGCCACAAGAAGCAAATTGCTCAGAACTGGTCTAGTGCATCCCTGTGTTGCTTACCAGGGACTGCGCCTTGTGCAGAATCCTTCGCAGTGCATAGGGACATCTAATGGCTGAAGCAGAAAGTGCAGCTAACCATGTTCCTCTGGCTAAGTCGGCTCGTAACAGTGCCTAGTGCGGAGGGCAGGCAAAGCAGGTGTTCAGAAAATTACCTCGCATACATGCAAATATTGCCTAATGTAATACAGATGAGATACAGTATTATGACCTATGATGAGACAGTGGGATGAATAAGTACTAACTGAGATAATTATGACCTATGCAAAAATAAAACTAGTTAAAACAACTTAAAACTGACAACTCCCCACATAATTTTCCACTGAACAGTATAAAGCTTTAAAATGACAGTATCTATCTACATTAAAAATATTGTTAATTATTATTAATTTAGAAAAGCTATCTCATCAATCTTCTTAAGGCATAGGGATTCAAGGACGTGTAATTAGGATAATGTTCTGGGAATTCAGGGAGATGGATTGAATTCTGTGTTCTACAGAGCTCCTGTGTGACCTTCAGAACAGCCCTTCAGTCAGATCTCCAAGGCTGCAGTCTGTAGGAGTTAGGGGCTTAATCGCCTTTGATGATCGGGAGCTTTATCTGTCAGTCTAACTCATTTCCATAATACTTTTCTATCTCAAGATAACACTGGGAGACTGAACATGGTAGAAAAAGGGTTTTATGTTTAGTGTGCGTGGGGGTACCACAGACATTTAGAAATCAGAAGCATTGATTTACGCGCAGTTGCTGACCTTTCCTGTACCCTCAAAAGGTGCATGCTGATTATTTATACACATTGTGATGCACAGCTAGTTCCTTGCTCGTATAGATATAGTTTGGGATATCATAAAAAGGTTTGTGTGTGCAGACTGGATGACCAATTTGTATGTGCTTTGTCCTCATTCTTGGGTTCGTGTTACTTTGATAATTCTGCTGTGCATGTATGTTATTCCTATATTCCTGACTTTTAAATATAATCATTATTTGCTGTTGCTGTAAAAAGGATTTTTTTTAATTAAAAAAAAAAAAGCTATTAGTTATTCCTGACTACTTAAATCATAATAATATAGCTTTCCTTTCTGCACAGTTGGAAGTTTTCATGACAAGAAATATCTTTCATAGACAAGACAACTTCAAGGCAAGGTTGATGATCTGAGTAAGCGCTGTAGCAAAGAAACTTTTAGCTGGTCAATTCTGTTTTCATCTGGAGATGACTCTTCAATCACTGTGAATAGTTAGAAGAAAAAATCATTGAACTCTGATATTATTAAGACAAAAAGATAGACTAGCTGTCATAGCCTGCTTAACTTTAGTATCTTCCTAGAATTTATTTAACTCCCATTGGCTACCAAAAAAAAGATCCCCAACAGATTTTCTCTATGTTAGAAATGTCAGTGGACCCCGGGGATATCTTCTCATATTTTATAAGCCTCCACATTGCTTTTAAAACATTGATATAATGTTTCTCCCTGCAATTTCTCTTCCCTTATAAAAATCTATTTGAAAATGTCTCTCCTGAGGAATGAAACTAAAATCCTGTCTTTGAACATTCTCTCTCACTTTGTGTGTGTCTCTTATAAAATGGATTTTCAGGTATCGTGTTCTCAGCAGTTCTTGAAGCAGGAGTGATAGATTATTTGTAGAAAAGATAACATTTTTTTTA
The DNA here is from genome assembly GCA_013398735.1 of Nothocercus julius. NCBI lineage: Eukaryota > Metazoa > Chordata > Aves > Tinamiformes > Tinamidae > Nothocercus > Nothocercus julius. Next base: position 122,638 of record VZSV01000006.1, read on the forward strand.
GGTTTGTTTACCCAAGACTAGTAAAGTCACTTTACTTTTGGGTTCAGAGAGATTGTTTGAATTTACTTGGCTGATCTAATTCGTGCACTTTTTTAGCCAGCTCTCTATATCAGTCATCTCATTCATTTGTCAAAGGATATAAAAATAATGGAATCTTTGTCACACAGAGCTGTAGGCACAAGAGATGTTTTGAAAATGATTTTAGGCTCTGTCTCAACTACTTATCAGTTTCTCTACAAGTTTGATTATTAAGAGACAAAAATGCACATAGAAAAAACAAAAGGAAGATATCCAATATATTAGTAATGATTCTTGTCTGTTGAGAAGGCATGAATTGATGACAGCCATGATGTACTCTTCCCCAGTTCAAATTTTAAAAGGTTAGTTCTACAGAGTTGTAAATCTGTTCGTCTTACATTGGAAAAGAATTTGTCCCAATGTATTTATATAAAAATATATGTAAATATAATGGCTGTTGGAAAGCAATATGATTAGTCAGATCTATTGCATTTATATTGGTTCAATAAGTAAACTTTAGAGGAACTAGGAAACTGAGCAGTATGATGGCAAACAGAATGCATGGCTGATGTATGCAACATAATCAATGAAGGTTCAGAGAACTGGAGAAAAAATGTTTGGAATGTAGTGATAGCTACTACCCATAGCTATCACTGAGATCTGAATATAGAGTCACTCTGACACAATGACCTAATGATCGTTGTTGACACCTCAGTGAAAAATAAGACATGGTTAGGGAATACCCAAAATACAGGGAAATGATTCTGAATTTACTGTGAATTTTTCATGTAACTCAGTGGGATGTACTCACCTGGAATGTTGCTTTTGGTTCTGTCATCTTTAACCTGCAACGTTTCTTGCATTATGTCCAGCAAAATGTGGAACTGTTCTTTGCCTATTCCCTTTCCTGCAGAATAGATATGATACTTATGTAACAGAGTTTCTGAGGCTTAGTTTAAAGATGCCTGATTACTGTCTTTAAACCTCTCAGTGAGAGGTAATATAACAGTGCAGACTATTATTATTGTAACACAGTAGCATTTAAGATGGCAGTTTTTTAATGCTCAGACACCATAAATATTGATTGCTTCAAAATGTTACCAACAGTCCAAATATTCTGTTCACTCTACACCGATTACACCTCCAAAATGAGAAAATCATTCATGAAAACCTAGCATCTCTGATGAGGCACCTGCTAAAAATAAATTAAGGAAAATATTTGTTTGCACAAGCAAATTCATTTTCAATCCTATTTTTATGTGACTAGTTAGCTTCTTCCATTTCTAGGAGCCCGTAAAGCATTGAAGACCATGGTTATGAAAATTTAGGGAAATGTCTGACATTATTATCCTTCCTGGGCAAACTTGCAGAGAATTATTGTTATTATTTTTTTCTGGTACCACTTGCAAGTAACATCTGTTACTATTAATTATTTATTTATATGTTATATAATGAAGATTGATTTGCATAAGTGCTGGTTAGTTCTGCTTTTTAACAGAAAATATCTGTTTCTATTAACTTCTTAAGGAGAACTCAGTACTTTAAATCAAATTTCTAAAAAAAAAAAAAAATCCAAGTTTCTTGTTTAAAAAGACATTCCATTATATTTTAAAATCAACCTATTCAAGAGAGAAGACTTGGCATTTAAATGCATTTTCTTCCATTTAAAACACTCTTTTCATTTAAAAAAAAAAAAAAAAAAAAAAAAGATAAATATGGACATAGTAGATAAGGTCAAATATTTTTCCTGATTTGTTTACCTCACACGACTGCAGCAGGTGGGAAATAGCTAAAAAAAAGTGGAGTTATTGTTATTATTAACTCTCCAGATAAATTTCAGAGTCTTTCATCATTTATGTTCACAGACTTCCACTTTATTTATTTTTTAACATACAGGTAAGGCCACACATACTTCAGCAAAGGATCTATATTGAGAACAAGACATCTAAATTGGAACATTAGAACAGGTGGTGCTCGGCATGGTCCGACTAGACTTTGGCTGTCTCCAAGAGCAGATATTTCACGATCTTTCTGGACAACTTCTTCTAGCACAAAAAATATTTCACCTCATGTGAAATATTTTTCCTAACACCTTACTGGATGTTTCCTTTCTGCGGCTTCTGCCTATTGGTTTTCATCTTTCACTGTTAACCTCTGAGATGATTCTGACTCTGTCCTGCCCTGTTAGGTAGTTGCAGCCAGGTGTAAATCCCCCTTGAGCCTTCTATGTTGAATTAATAGGTACAAGAAATTGTATGAAACCTTTTTTTTTTTTTTTTTTTTTTTTTTTTTTTTTTTGGTCAATGAAAAGTGTTCAGTGGGTTGTGTTGATTCTGTTGTTATTGTTTTAATCTCCTTCAGTCCAACTGATATAGAGATCTTCGTCTTATCCAAGATCTGATATATGGCCTTATTGCAGCATTTGGTAACACACTGCTGGTTTTGTTCTTCTTTTCACTGTGTGGGTTGACAACCCCCCATTTATTTCCTCTATAGGAAATAAACACCATAATACCGTATGTTCTTGTGGGGATTAGTGTTGGTTTAATTAAATTTGTTTGCTCCTAGACCACATCCTGAAAGTAGCTACTTCTCTTACTACACTCTGTGGCTTCACTTGAGTGTCTCGCAGGGCTGTGACCCACCAGAGCTGTGTTTCATCTGGGTCATGTCTATCCCTTTAAGACGTTATTGGTTTTATGGGCTACTGTAACATGGAAATAATTATAGGAGCTCTAAGACCTTGAAGAAGTGCTTTGACAATGATCTCAGCTGGGATGCTTGTTACCTGCTAGGGAAGAATTTAGACTTGCTGGAATGTTTAAGCACTAATTTGACTTGGAAGTAATTTATCTCAGTATGTTGGGGTAAACCTCTCATCTGTTAAGTCTTTAAAAAAGTCAGCATATTTTTCTTGTAATTAGAATTTCTCAATGGTGCATAAGCAAATTATACATATATTTGTCACTTTTAATATTATAGTTAGAAAATTCATTATGCTAATTTTTCTATTCTGGGACAAGTGGATGTGATTTTAATAATTTCTTGAGATTGTTTCCAGCCCTTGCAGAAATCTTGGCATTAGGCTGTTGATTTTCTGGCATTAGGCTGTTGATTTTCTTGCATTATACATTTCTGAATGATTAAAGGTAATTGAGTACATGTCCATGTATAGGAAGGCTAGGAGTTTGATGGAGTACTTAACCACATTTTGTGGATTCAAATTGTATTTTACAAACTTTTTTTGATTATTTTTCTGCAGCTGTCTGTAAGTACATTTTTTTTCACGCAACTTCATGGAAATGGGAGTTTTGATTAATGAAATCAGTTCATTTAACCAAGGAATTAAATTCTAACCCTCTATGAGAATTTTTTTTAAAAAAGGCATGATTGGAATAATAACTTTTAATATGCAAGATATTCTTATGTTAAGGGTCTATGTGAGATCTTGGTGTCATGGGAGAAATTTGTCAAACAATGTTCATATTTCTTTTGTGTTCTTGTTCTCCTCTCTCTCGCTCTCTGCTCAGGGACAACAGCTACAGAAGTGAACACTGAGTTATCTCCCTTGTTTAACACTTCTTACATTGTTCTGCTGTGAAAGATTGAGTGGGCCAGCATGTCTTTGGGGCATAGTAAGGACTGTCTCTGTGAGATTCAGTATTATTTTATGTGATGATTTGAAAACTACTGTTCTTTTTCTGAACTTGGTTCTGGAGAACAGATGAAAAGGACATAGAGAATGTGATATCTAAATGTGACCAACTTTTAGCATTATGCGGTTGTCTCACAAGGAGGAAAAAAGAAAAAAAAAAACACTTTATTGCTTCTTTTTTTTGCTCCATAAACTAATTTGAATATGGGTTTATTGTAATGGATGAAGTATGAATTATTTTCAAACGCACAGAGACACACCTATAGCAGGATACTCAAATTAAAGCTCTTTTGCAAAGTTATGTTGGTAAGTAATAGGTAGGTTGTGGAACTGAAATTTATTGCCCGCTATCTTTTTCAGATATAGGGTGTCTATTTTCTGAATAACATGACCACATAAACACGGCCTCTTAAAATTTACTTTAAATAACTTGCTACTCTTCGGCCTAAGTTTTTAAAACTATGAGGGATATCTTTTTCTCGGAAGAATTTGCAAGCAATAATATAGGCAGGGACCAGCTGAATTCAAAACAGTGGGTGAGTGGCTTGCTGAAACTTCATTAAATGCCAACATCAGGACAGTTTTACTGCATTCTTATTCCTAGCTAGTTATTTACACTGAGATATGATTTTTTTTCCTTATTCATTCATCAAGTGCTGATGTTTTATTTTTTCACAAGATCTTTGCAATACTGAAATATTTGGAAAGTGATGCAAACACTGGAAAGAATCCTTAACATGATCCAGCATTTAAAAATACTAGATGTATTTGCCGCCCTGGCCTTTTTCACTGGCTTTAATTTATGGATGATTTGAGTTACTGTTTTAAGAAGTTTTTTCCTACCATTAATGTTGATTATTGAGTCCTGACGATTTACTTAATTTTGCAGAAATATGCAGTTGTGACTCATAGCAGTGTAAGAAACATAATATGCAGCTTAAGGGTCAAATCATGAAGCATTTTTCCATATAAGAAAAAAAAATATTCACTGGTTTTCTAATTCGAATATTCTTGCAACAAAATGGTTTTTAGTTTGAGTATGAATTTTGGGAGGCTTATGGCACTAAATCATCCATTGCAAGTCATACCGTTACAAGGTTTGAATATTAAACTCTGAAGAATGCCTGCAGAACCCATGTTGTAATTCTCCTTTGTTTTCTGAAGATTTATATTAGGGATTTTTTTTTTTTTCCCTTATCACTGCAGATTATAGACACATAGTGTGTGACTTCTTACATCAGACCTTATGTATTCTTAGCTTAATTGGTAAAATAAATTCTTAAACTTCAATAAACTTGGTAGCTATAGAGATGCCTATTAGTGCTGATGCAAGTGAAAGCAAAGTCATTATCATCATTTGCCTTAAAGGCTGTAGAAAAGATCTATACATTTATTTCATGATTAATATGTATTAAAAGCTCCCACAGTTGAACTGTGGAACTAGAGCATATTCTCAAAAGACAGGAAGGGAGAAGTGCTTTGTTATGTTATGCAGCTCAAATAGCATTTAGGTAAATGCTGAAGTCATTCTTATACTTTTCAAAAATTAAAGGTCCTGGCTTACAGGAGTGGTCTTTGCACGTACAGAAAACACTGCTGGTGCTATTTCAGCCTGCCTTTGCTGCGAGCTCTGCCCGGGTTGTGAGGCAAGTTTATTCTTACACCATCCCTGTGCTCCTTCTAGAAATGCATCTCTGTCCCAGCTGCTCCTCTCCCTTTAGCAGAACTCCCCTTTGAGTTCTGTGTTTCCATCTCCTACCTGTTTCAGCCCGCCCCTGAAGAAACATTATATTGAAGTACTGTGTTAACAGTTGGCCAAGCATTGTCACCATTTCTGTGCTTTATCAGCTCACGATGTCATTCTGCAGTGGGGAAAAGTGCTGTGAGTGAGTCCCCCGGTAGTTCATGCAGGAATCAGTTATCCATATCTCAATTTCTGCCATTAAATATTCTCTGTGAAGGGGGTTGTGATGCTGCTGTTCATATAGGTAGCCAAGAGGATCCCTTTTCCCTTTAAAATTAGCACATGAGGGAATTCAGCACTGGATCATGGGTCAAAAATAATTAAGGAGATATACCCATGAACGCTGTGACCTTTAGACAGCTCATCTAGCTCCTGTCTTTCTCTGTCCCCAGGCCTCATTTGCTCTGTCCTCCTAAAGAGACAATCAGGTCGTTTTCCAAGGCAACCATTGGGATCTTATTCTTGGACATCTGGTATTCACCATTGTTTAGATGGTGATGCCGTAGTAGAGGAAGGCAGGCAAGCTCCTGTTCACCCTCCCTAGCCAACGTACTCCAGGCGAGTAATTCCAGGGAGAGGGCAACTGGTAAATTCTTGGAAGACATCATCAGAATTGGAGGCTGCCAGTATTTCTGTCCATGGTTAAGCTGACTTCAGCTGTAATTTATCATGGATTGGAATTATGTCTAGAAGTAATATTAGTTCATGAGAACAATATAGGAGATTAGACCATTCTACATGATAACTTCTTAGATCTTATGGGAAGAGATCTTAACAGCAATTTTAAAGGCTGTTAACCATTAAAGAAAAGTAATATGCCGTATCTCGGATAATTTGAGTGCCAAAGAAAATCAGGAGAGAAAACTACTGATTTCTATAAGCTTTTCCCATGTGTGAAAGTTTCTCTCAAATATTAAAACTTTTGAACTATAATATATGACTTTGAGGTCATATGCAGAAATGATTGTCTCACTATGGAGAATGAGCAAAGATGATTTGGGATAAATGGAGGGTTTTTTTTTTCCCCACACAATTTTATCTTATCGGTATAAAAGGAAAAGCTCTGAAAAATGTTCACTTTTTGGGGAATAATTGTCTATTTCTGTCAGTGCCTGATTAAGCAACCAGAAAGCAAAGAAAAATAATTTTCCATCAACCAAAGAATTATGTTTTTTAATATAATAATATTTGAGGTTTAAACATATCTTCTAGCTATTTGTCAGGTATTTTTAAGATTCCATACTTGCAGAATTTTAGAAACTGCTATATGTATATTTAAGGAGAAGAACAGAGAAAAGTCAAAAAGTAAGATGCAGAGAGAATGATTGAAAAATTAGAGGTCAGAGAGAAAAAGTGGTATTATTCAGGGTTTCTTTTTAGAATTATTTGACATGGAGAAGAACAAGGAACCTGCACCTCTTATTATCTAACAATCTTATGAATCAAATGGAACTTCTCTGAGGAGCACAAATTTCAGTAAGTCTCCCACCTGTTCTTTATATCACTCACTAGTCACTACTCTATCAGAAGGAGTAATCTCCTGGCCCCATTGCACTAAATGTCCTCCTTCAGCAAGATTCTAGAAAGAAAAAATGCCTTTAATGACTCCCTAAGGCTTAGATTTTCTGCCCTCTTCACAAGTTAACTTACTGAATTCAATAAGCAAGTGTAGTTTTAAGTCAGGCTGATTATATGGATACAGTTTCATTGCCTGTGATGCCGCTGAAAACACTCAGGGGCTGCCTTTAAAAAATCAGATCCCTGCTTTCCTATCTCATACAGAGATTTGTGATTCACTGAATTGTAACTGGACATGTTGATTGTGGTTCCAGAATAAAATTGTTGCTTTTTTCCGCCCCCCCCCCCAGATGAAGCACTAAGTCAATGTATTCATTTTTGATTCAGAGATCAGCAGTCATCTAGAGTCTGATAAGTTTTGCACAACTCTGGAATAAAATGTGTTTGAAAACAATTACATTTCAGCAGGCATTCTGAAACAGTCAGGCTTCATTAGACCTGTTGCTTTTGTGGGGAGACAAAGGCAAATAAAAGTAACCTGGCTTTGATAATGAGCACAGAATTACAAAGGTGTGGGCCATTCCTAAATGTCCAGGCTGTTCACAGTTTTAACTCTGCTGGTATTGCTGGAATGTGAATCACTGCCCATGAGAAGTTTGACTAACTTTCCAACTTCACTACACACATGCCATTGATTTATTATTTGCTGAATGATGCCATTGTTTTTACTACACTGTAAAATACAGAAGGTTCTTCAGTGCTGCACAGAGGATTTCAATGTCTAGTTCCAGGAAAATTCATCCCACTAAACCAGGTCACCCAAGCCCATTGGAGGTTGATGATAAACTCCATCTTTAACTCCAAATAGAACAGATAATGTGGGTTTTCAATAAATTAAGTGTATCCTTTCCTGTCTTCCTCACTGAGTCCTTTAAATTGATAAGCCAGGATCACTATATACACAGGGTCTTGGGAACCCAGTAAGTATGTTAGAAGTACCATGAAGATATGCCAGGCTTCCTTTGACAGGATCCCAGCAGAGCAACAGCATTAACCTATGCTGTTGGAGGTTGGAACAGAGTAAAAAGAGCTGCAAAGGGAAAGTTGTTCACACAGCTTTATTAGTAATGCCCACTGCAGTTTAAGCTGAATCTTAGGGATGAGATTTTTCATATGCAGAGTGTTTGTGATGGGATTATGTGTGTTTTGTGTCTTTCTTTCCTTTCCCGGTGGACATATAGAGTATGATTTCCATAGATAAGGCTGAATGGACTCTGACACTAAGCAGAAATTCATCTACTTTCTTGCTTATTCACCTTTATTCACCTCAGAAGTACAGCATCTGCCTACCCCCTTCCTTCCCTCCCCCTTTTTTTTCCCAGTGCAGAATCAATTTCCTAGAACTTTCCAAGAAATATAAAATGCCTCTCTCGGAAATGTGCCACTATGTCAGTTCATTATCTGGCTATCAACAGCCATACAAGAGAATTGTCTTTAATTAAAACTCATAACCCACTGTAGTCTGCCCACTACACTGAAATACTTTCTCCACTATAAGGATTTAGAGGCTTTTTTTTTCCACTACCATTTTGTGGAACTTAAATAAAATCTTTACACAGAGACTGACAAGCACTACAGAAAATGTCACAAAAGCCTACTTTATTTTATTTTATTTTTCTCCTAAATGGGCCTTTTGCATGTTTTTCGAAACAATCCTTTTGCAGTGTATTTCCTGGGACCCTGGATGGAGCACCATTGCCATCCTTGGTTCATTCCTTTATCCTCTATGCCCCATTCTTATGCTTTGTTCTCTCCTCCTCTATTTTATTTTTCTGTCTTCTGAAGCTTTTTTTTTTTTGTCATTTGTTCTTTTATTTCATTAATTCACACTCTAACAACATCCCACACAAAGAAACCAAAGGAAAAATTTCCACCAGCATCTATTATCCCCATCCTAGCAAAAGCACCAAAGTGATAGCATGATACTTGTAAATTATGTGCCTTTACTACACATTTTCTGAGTGTCAATTGCTTAAGATCATTCTTTTTTTTTTTTTTTCTTTTTTTTTTCTTGTGCGATAGCCTCCAGAATGGATATGGATCCACTTGTGGCTTTTATAATTTATATGTCTAAAAAGGATATTTTAATAGGAACACAATCATATATTTATTTTGATTTGTTCTTAGTTGAATGATTAATAATATAAGGTAGGTAACTATAGATTAAATATGTATGTAACTTTTTAATGCACGTGTGTAATTATTTAATTTGTACATGTATTCTTTTATCACTTTGTGAAACTATTATAATTAATTCTATTTTAAGAACAAATGAGTGTAAAATTGCAGATGTCTTTGAAGAAAGAGAGACTTAATTTAGGCAGGAGGTGGTAATTGAAATAATTGAACCTCACATTGTAGTTAAATTTGCCTCCTGCTTCTTTCTTTTAACAGTCACAAAAGAATATGGAATTAAGTTCTTTAAACTTTTAGATGAGATTAATTCATGTCAGTATACCTTAGGCAAAGAGAAAAGATGGAAGAGAGCTTAAAATGATACTTCCATGTTCTTCCTTGCAGAACAATTACTGATAGAATTACTCTTTGTGACAGGATTTTGTTTTGGGATATATTTAAAAAAAAAAAGGAAAGCTGCAGAGTATCAGAAACTGCCTGGCAGGCCCATACATGTCCCATGTTGTTTTTTTTTTTTTCCAAACAGTACAAAATGGTTATGCGCCCACAGGGCCTTTTCCGTGGAATAAAAGGGGAATGACTGCTCTAAAAGTTACACCACGCCGCTGCGAGCAGGCGGCACCGACGCGCAGCCCTGCAGAGCAAGACCCAACACTCAGGCAGACACAGCGGAGGTGGCTGAGGGGAGGCAGCGAGAACGGAAGGGCTGAGGAACAGTGAGGGGAGCCTGATCCCTTGCCTGTGGTCTTCACTGCAGGACAAAAACAGACTCTCAGATGGAGAACCCAAAATGATGATTTTTTTACTCTAATGGGCTTGTAAGTCTGTGAACCTGGCTATTTTAGATAGTAAGATCAATTCCTCCATTTAGACTCGCTTCTGTGAGGCTGGCGGGGGGAGGGGTCTTCAAGGATCTCCTGGTTCAGTACAACTTAACCCCCTTTGTGCAGCTCTGATATCTTATCACCAGGATGAGCCTGTTCTGTAGCTCAGCATCTGTCTGCCTGACCCCTCAGAGGTGAGTTTTCAAACCACAGGTTCACAAGCTGCTCCAAGGCTCCGGTTTAGAGTTTGCTGATCACAGGATTGCCTCTCCTTGCTTAGACAAAGTTTTTCCAAACAACAGAGACAGATTTGTCTGGAGATCTTTTCAACTCTCCAGCAGAACTTTCAACTTACTGGAAATAGTTGGTTCAGTTTCCTGCCAAGGGGCTGCAGGCTGGTGGCATGGAGATGACCTCTCCTGCTGAAGGAACTGAAGAAATAAGCAATTTAAGGGCACTAATAATTGTGTAGTCAGGTCACGGTAGGCCGCGAAATGCCAGCGTGTGGCTGACCATGAACAGCACAGCAGAGCTGTGGAGAGGGGACGGTATGTAGGCTACGGGTCACGAAAGGGGTTTAGGAGAAAAGGAATTTTGAAATTAGATGGGAGTTACGGAGCTTACAGCAAAATGGAATGAAAAGTGGAGCCACGGGATCACTCACAGGAATAGGAAGCCTACAGACTGATTTAATGAGACATCAACACATCTTGTGGAAGCCTCTGGCTTTGCAGTGCTGTTTTCTGCTCATCATCTTCTAGCAGGTGAGGAAGGTACCTCTGATTTTCTATATATCTGGTAGAAGAGTAAACACCAAGTAAACTAGCAGAAATTCACTTAAATGAAAATCATATAATTCAGGTCTCTACTGCATTATGTTGTATATCAGTTTTATTGTCTAGTTCGTACAGCACAGTGTTCATGCAGTAGATTTAAGCTGTTGACAAGTTCTGCTCCTCTGGGGAGGATGAGTTGCTGTAAAGCTATTAAGGTTTAGATGTGAACCAAGAAGTGGTGCCCTACAAAGAAAAATTCTATTGATTTTCTGTAGCTTTTTGACTGAAAGGTTGCTTCAAAAATAGAAGAAAATGCTTTTAAGTAAAATGAGGAAATTGAAAAAAGAAAGAAAAAGTTAAAGAGTATTTCTACTTGATTGGTACAGTCTTGGCTTTTAGCCACCTGTCAGGTGCTTCTCTTGCTAGGAAAAAAGTAGAAGAGAAATCGGAAACTTTTATAATAATTATCAAAACCTCCTCAACACATTGCTGATAATACTGCCTGACTGGCTAAATGGGGAGGGTAGAGAAAGTTAGTCTCAGAGAAAGGGTCTGAATTATCTTCATGTTCTTTCATATTTGCTAAATACTGCTTTTTAAACTTACAGACTTTGTTATAGAGCTTTTCTACTTCATTCTTTGAAAAAGTAGGGGGGAGGAATATCTTAAACCATATAGCATGCTTTTTCTTTATTAGGGTCTATAAGGCTCTGCCTGGACATAATTTTCTGCTTGAAATTTCGTGTATGTTTGTAAATTTAGTACACCAATTATACTCCTTAAATCAAACAAATGCTCAAACCCTTCTACAGAAGAACTGCCTTTGCCCACACTGGGTAAGTAAGTAGGGAATCTCCCTTGCTCCACAAAAGAATTAGTATATATGTCTCATCTGAATAACAGTTGACTGTGTTTTGGATATTATGACAATTAACATGCACACATAAAGTACAGTGTCATCTTTAAATTGTTAAAATTTGGATATAATAGAGACTTCTGGGAATCTTGAAATTGGTAGCTTCTGGCAACACAGTAAGAGTGGTGTTACATATCCCACCCAAATCCTCTGCTTCTAACCCAGCATGACTCCAGCTAAAAATAAAGCAGGTTCTCTTTTCCTTGGGCAGCATATCTGGAGAGTTCACTTAAGATAGTAATGAACTGACAGGCTGACTAGTCCATCCAGCTAAGGTAACAGTTCCTGGCAATTCTTTAAAATGTTGATGAACATCATCTCTAATTTAACTATCAGACCTTAAGCTGTCTGCTTTCTTTCCTTTTCCTTGTAGGCAAATATAAACCTTACACAAGCCTTGGTAATTTAGTTTTAAAGCTCAGTAATATTGTTAAAAGATCTGATTCTCATCTTGCATGCTTCACTTCAATATGTTCAATCCTGATTTACACTGTAGCTTGATATCAGAGTGACCCTCCGTTAAGGTTCGGGTTTGGGTAGAGGGTGCCATTTTGAAGTCATTTGGAACTGGACTGGAACTAGGTCCTTTCTGATGAAATTAAAGCTAAAGATGCACGCCAGGGGTTCACCTTGTGTACTCTAACAAGCACTCCATAGGACCAGAGTAGAGGCAGTCCGAAGTAAAGTGCCCAAAAGTTGTCAACACTGGGTCCTCAGGACCAATTATGTCAATCCCCTGCCCTTCTCCACCACCTAATGGAAATAAAGCCTCAACAGTGTTTTGGGTATTTTAATTTCTGTGGTATCTTTTCATTACTTTTTGCTGCAACTAAAATGGCTAAAGGCAAAACACCCAAAGAGTTTGATAAATAGCCCTTTTAATTGGGTGCCTTTTTAAGCTGCAATTATTGTGAGCAGTCTCTGATGATGCAAAAGGACTTGTTTTAGTCTACTGATGATGTGAATGCCTGAATTAGTAGTCTGTAAGGTATATGGGTGTAAGACTTGAGAAAAGATTACATTAATTAGGGAAAATACTTCTGAAAGAAAGCTAAGGAGAGCATAAATCCATTTTTTTCCTCACCCAAGGCAAGAATGACTACATACAAATCATTCTTGACCAATATTTGTTCAGCCTGGGAAAAGAGAGTTTCTAGTTTTAAAATCTAAGATGTAAGCATATTATGAAAAATGTTATAATTCTGAACTAATAATTTAATTTCCACAGAAATACAGGAGTTAAGCTACATAAGCTTAATTGTATAAAACCTTTTAAAACCTTTTACAGCATATCCTTACACTATTTGGCAATTGTGGAAGCTGTTCGTAGCAAGGTAGCTGAAAGTGTATGTAGCTTTGTAAATCTTATCATCTGGACTAGATTTTCACATGTTTGAATTTTTGGGAGAAAAAAAAAAATCAGCCAAGATGTTACAGCCATTCTTCAGCCACTTGCTTCCTTCCGTCTTCACATACACATAATATCAAAGAAAATATATTTTATTTAGCGTATACTATAATGTTCTGAGTTTATCTCTTTAAAATTCTCTCTTGGTCATTTGCAGAAAAGATTGTCTTTTTGTGAGAGGGAAGCTTTTTTATTGTTATTTTATTTAATTTTATTTTTTTTGGCCATCCCGGTGAAATTTGCCGGTCGACAATGCTCAATAGACACTTCTTGAATTTCAGCAGGTAAAATGGCCCAGAAATTCGGTCTTGCTGTTGTGCTCACACTGATTCTTCTCCCAAATGCTGCTCAAACTGTATCCATAACACTCCTATAGAATAACTAAATACGATCCATTTCCTCCTAGCTCAGAAATGACCACACTAAATTACCAATACATCCACAAAATAACGGAGCATTCTCTGGATCAGGGCTACAGGAGTTTCAGAATCCTTTCCTCTTACTTGATTTCTGGAGAGCCTGGGCCCACTGAAGAGGAGCAAATAATCTGCTCTTACTGTGGTGAACAGGGTAAGCTCAAAAGAAGGAAATGGAATGAATTCAGTGTGTGGGGAGACAGAGACCGGAGAAGGATCATAAAAGGAAATGTGGGAATTAGATTAGAAGGGAAGAGTTAGAGAAGCCTCATGTGACCAAATATGCACTGTTTACTTTTTTTTTTTTTTTTTTTTTTTTTTTTTCCTGGTAACTGAGAAGTGAGAGAGGTCTGCCAGGGATCTTTTTAGTGAGGCAAGCTAAGCAATCCTGCTAAACTGAGAGCCTGGGAATGACATGAGGAAACTATGACTGGATGAGGAGCCTGGAGAGTGACTGGAAATGAAAACCAGCACAGGGGAGAGAAAGAAAATTTCATATAGATGGATAAAAGGGCACTGTGACTTCAAGAAAAGGGAATGTAGGGAAAAGGAATTTGAAGAGGAGCTAAATTAATTTCCCAGGTGTAGTTATGAAGATGGGGCTGCTCTACAGCTAAGCAATTGCTGATGAACTCTGCCAGAGTTCTCTATGCAAAGCTCTGTATAACGGAAAATAATCTGAAAAATTAGATCCCAGGCATTTCAAATTGGCCCATCAAAATTGCTGAAAACATCTAACTTTTTTGTCATCAGCTTCAGTTTCTGTCAAATAAAGCTGAATCCTTTTCACAGAGAGATTTGGGAAAGATGGTTGAGTGCCTGTGAAATTTTCTGATTATCTAATGAGGACCACATAGGGAAAAAAAAACATAAGAAAATTAGTCATTCTGTCCATGTAACAAGGCTTGAAAAATGTGCAGGAGATAAGGCTCTAAGGAAAAAAATTGAAAATGAAAAAAATTGCCACCCATTAGCTGACAGACCATCCTGCACATGGAATAAGCCTATGGTTTTGTGGTAGAAGAAAAATGCCTGCCTTAATTTCTTCTGTCGCAGTGTACTGCCTGTCCATTGGGCCATTAGGATGGGAAGAGGATCACCGTGTTAGGCCTTCCAGAGCAGGCTTCCCGGTTTCTTAGAGCACTAGTTGGCGTGTTTCCCACTAGGGAAACGCTCCTTCACCCCAGCTTCATGCGCAGGCTGCAGGCAGACTGACTCACACCGTGCAATTGGGGACGTCTGATGTGTAGTCTCAGGACAAGAGGAAAGTCCCATCTTGTGCTATGAAAAAAGGAGGTATAGGACTTGCTGGGGGGTAGAATGGGATGCAAGCCTGTTGTGTGGGTCTAACTCTTGGTCTGTGAGATTTGCACTCAGAGTGTGATTATGCAACAAAACATGGTTTTAGGTTATGTATTCCTGGAGAGAATCAGAGGTGAATGATGCCAGTTCTGTCATTTCTGAAGTCTGAATTCTAGCATTTGAATGACAATTTTAATAATGTTCTTTTAACATAGACTCTTTTGTGTAGCATTAATTTTTAATTTTGCATTCTAGCTGAAGCCTGAGACAATGCATTTGTTTAGTTTGCTTCAAGATGATGGGAGCCCGTTTGTGATTAATCTGGTGCCTCTTGTCTTCATTCAGCAAGCAATGTAATTTGCCCCAGCTCTTTTGTTTCTTCCTCTCCCCTGGCTCTGATACCTTGCTGTCTTGCCAGATTTATGTGACATGAGAAGCAGCCCTGTCACAACTTCTTCTTCTCTCCCCCCGCACCTTCTCTTTCAGAGCAGGCTCTGATAATACAGGTAGCCAAAATAGCATGTTCCTCTCTGAAAAAAATTCCTCAAAGGCTTACAGGAATCCAGGTAGGCATATTTCAGACTCCTCTGTGATTCTTTGTATAACTTGCTCTTTTTTCAAGTAGGTGTGCATTGGGTGTAGGAAAAGAATAAGGAAGGAGATCAAGTTATACTTGACCTTGAAAAAAAAAACCTTGTTAAACTCACAAATTAGAATTGCATTTTAAAATTCTTCTCTAGATCTGGATGCGAAAATTTCAGACTGAGTCTTGGAAGAAAGGTACAATAGAAGAAATAAGATCATGGATTGAGCTAGCTCTGTGACTTAATTGTGGACTAAATTCAGATCACTAGAGACAGCTTGGGTCCAACTTAAGCAGAATATAGTCTCCAGTCTACAAAGATAAGAGCTTGAACATACAGTGCACATTGTTTATATCATAAAACTAACACAATAATTGGTATGACTTCAAGCCTGCATACTGTACTGGAGAGGGGAGGACCAGCGAACAGGGAATGGTGAAGTTTTGTAGTGGCCCATGAGCGGGCTCACTAAAGACTTCATTAAACCAGTAGTGTAAGGGAGAACTGCTATTCAAGGAAATTTGGATAATCTTTAGTTTCAAT
>VZSV01000006.1:138627-157214 GCA_013398735.1 Nothocercus julius
TGATTTTTTTTGAAGACTTCTTGGATTTAGCTAACTTCCTTACTTGGTGCCCAGTCATAACCTTTTAAATAGAATCAGCATCACAGGACTCATGGGGCCATTTAGATTTGATAGTCCTAACAAACAGGATTCCTGTTTTACTACAGTATTTCTGTTTTTGTTTTTCTCTCTACTCCTCCTAGAAGCTTTGAAAGCCCAGTGGACCACTGAAATGCATTAATTAATTACTGCAAGGACCAACAACTGGTATACATAGTATAGTTCACTCTATATCATTAACAGTGTGCAGATATGCCGTAGAGAGAAAATATATGTATTGAAGGGTCATGGTCTCACCTTTTACCCATCTTTCTTTTTTTAAAAAAGCATGCAAGTCAGTGACCAGGAGCCAATGCTAGTTTAGGGACTTCATTTTAGAACAATATACTCAGATCATGAGTTTCTGTCTTTCATTCATGGCACAGCCTGCAGCAGTGGCACTAGTTTAAATTGTGGCTTGGGAAACAGCATAGGAGTGGCTTTTACCATGGGATTTCTGACTTAGTGCTTTCAAGCACCCAACGAGCTGTCTCATAATGAAGTTCCAAGACTCTGGGCTTCCATGAGCTGGTCCTATTGATTTTGGATTTATAATCTGAGCTGCATGGGTGGGCTTTCACGTTCCATGCCTGAAAACACTTATGCAGAGCTGTTGTGTGGCAATAGTGTTCAAGACTTTTCTGTTCAGGAAATAGCATGTTTGAAAACAAATATTTAATAAATTGGGGTTAACAGCCATTCATGTTTCAGATGCGTGTGCACTCTTGGCGTGTAGCTTTGCCATTTAAATGTCAAATATATAATTTTACCCCTACATTTCTTCTTCACATTAGTTTTCTATTGCATTAACTATTTTTGTGAAAACAGGTATGTTTTAGATAACATTGCAGTTATGTGCAAATATCCAGAAGAGATATCTCATCACCCACAGCATCTGCTCCATAGTCTGTTCTGACTTGTTGAGCAGGAAATCCTCATCATCCTAGACAAGGTGATGAAGTGTGGGCTACATAAGTGGACAGAGAGGTGGACTGAAAACGGGCTGAACTGATGAGCTCAGAGGGTTGTGGTTAGCAATATGAAGTGCAGCCGGAGGTCAGTCACTAACGGTGTTTCCGAGGGATTGGCAGTGGGGTCAGTGCTGTTTAACATCTTCAGTAACAACATGGATAATTGGGCAAAGTGCTCCCTCAGCAAGCGTGTCAACATACAGAACTGGGATTGGTGGCTGATACGGTTGTCCTGCCACTCAGAGGCTGGAAAAATGGGCCCAAAGGAATCTCCTGAAGTTGAACAAAGGGAAATGCCAAGTCCTGTGAATAACCCCAGTCACCAGTACAGCCTGGGGACTGATTAGCTGGAAAGCAGCTTTGCAGAGAAGGATCTGGGAGCCCTGGCTGACAGCAAGTTGGAAATGAGGCAGCAATGTACCTTTGAGGCAAAGGCCAACATCACCCTGGGTTGTATGAAGATGAGAGTTGCTCATAGGTTGAGGGAGGTGATCCTTCCCCTCTGCTCTGCACCCGTGAGGCCACATCTGCATCGCTGTGCCCAGTTGTGGGCCCTTCGCCAGACTCACTCCATGAAGATGACTGGGGACTGGGATGCCTGGCATAGGAGGAGAGGCTGAGAGGTGGGTTTGTTTATCATGGAGAAAAGTTTGCTCAAGGGGCATCTTTTCAATGTCTATAAATAAGTGATGGGAGGATGTAAAGAGCAGAGCCAGACTTTTCTTAGTGGTGCCAAGTAACGGGACTAATAAAAATGGACACAATTTGAAATACAGGATATTACATTTGACAAATATAAGACAAAACATTTTTACTGTGAGGCTGGTTAACACTAGAACACGTTGCCCCAGAGGTTGTGGATTCTCTGTTCTTGGTTATATTCAAAGCTATTGGAGATATTCAAAGGAAATGGTCCTAGGCAACTTGCTGCAGCTAACCCTGCCTCAGTAGGAATTGGAGATGATATTTTCAGAGGTTCCTTCCAACTCCAACTGTTTTGTGATTCTATGACTGTCAATTGGCTGTGTTACTGTGTTTTTGAGTCATCATCTTTTTGGACACTGTTGTGTGGTCCCCTAACAAACCGCAGCAGGTACTGTTTGCTATTTTTACTTTTTAAAACATGTATCAGCTTTTTGTGACGCGGTCTTTATTAAGAGTGTATATATATGTATGTATATAAAGCAACCTAACATGTCATCGATGCAAAACATTGCCTTTTAGGTCACACCCATCTAGCAAAAAAAGAGAAGGCTCTAGTGACTCCACTGAAAGATGCTGGTAGCTAAATTGACCAGAGCATGCCCATGTCACATAGAGGAGCCTTGCAGAGCCAGCCTGACTCCTTCTCACTGAACCGGAGTTGGAAGCATTGCAGCCATCTCACAGCAGTGGCTACACACAGTTTATTTGTTCAGTCTCAGTGTCACTGGAATACCCCTGTGCTGTTTGGGATCAATAGCTAAAATAATTTCACTGTGCCCTCTTGGGCCGTTTTGCCCTACCAGAAAGCTTCAGAGTAGTTCAGGGATTGCACTGCCTTGCATTACTCTGCATACAGGCCCCTTTCATTTTTATCACCTGAAGTTTATGTGATTGAACTGGGGGTTTGGTTCAATAATTAAAATATCATCTATTAATTCACTATGCCAGTATATCTGTTCTCAATAGAAAAATAGAAGTGATTACCCTTCTGCACCCTCTGTGGATCCTACAATTGATTTGGAGCTGCACTGCAATCATTTGTTAGTATGGTCTATTGATCAGGATGTGGGAATGTTTCTTGTTTGTTTTTGTTTGGTTTAAAAGGGCCCTACTAGGAAAAACAAGCAGAAAGAGTAATATTAGTTGAGCATAAGACAGACATCTGCACACAGTTACAGATTGTTTCAAGTGCAAAATTTAAGTAACAAGAAAAATATTTTCAAATACCTGAGTCAAGACAACTTGCCATTTGAGGACAGTGAAGTTGATGTATTGTTTTCAAATCCTAAGCTTGCTGCCTCTAATATTCTCTCCTTTGTGCTATTCCACTTGCACAATATCCATGTCAGTTGTTGAGACATTGACTAGAAGGAAGGTGTTGTAACCAACCTATTTGGCATCTATAAAATAATTCTTCCTTTCTAATGCAATAGATAAAAACTATTTCCTACAAAATTTAGTCGTGTCAAGAAGAATGATTGATTCAGCGATCTACCTTATCACTGAAACCTAGTGGTAAAGATACCTCTTAGGATAAAAAGGTTCAAATCCCATTTAAAAAAAAGTATATTTGAACACGAGTCTTGCACATCTGCCTGAAAAATCTGCTTTTAGACTACTAAAATGAAGGTGCCATGTCTCCCCCATTACTTCTATGAATAGCTTCAAAGTCTATCTTATTAAATGTGAAGATTCAGCTTTTTTCTTTTTTTTTCTTCTCTTTTAAAGGTTGGGAAAAATACTACATATTTTGTTACAGACAATAGAAACACTTTATCCCTCAAAATTTCTTTTTCTTTGTTAAAGAAAAGAAATCAAAATTTACATTTCTCTCCAAATGAATCATTTTTCCACCTGCTTTTTTAATTCAGTCATTATAATGAAAAATTGTTTGTATATAGAGATGGAATAATGTATTTATGAGCACATAGGTGAAATTAATTTCTCATGAGGAAGAATAGATAGTGCAGCAGATAGTCAAGAATATACTTGGTCTAAGAATAAGCAAGATGAGTTGCAGAAGTCAGTTTCAGTACGAACTCAGTGAGAGAGAGAGAATGCAGAGAGAAAGAGATGCAGCTTCATCTATATTGCTTCATTAATTGTGATTTGCATAGTCCCCAGGATGGACTGTGTAGGACAAGTGTTTTCCAGCAAATCCATCTGTGGTAAGAATTGGTAATTTAGTAAAGTACATTTGCAGATTGGGAAATTTGCTTTATAACTGCATTAACCAAAATACATATCTCCACCATAGTTATAAATAATGCAAGATTATTCTGTTTTTAACTATCATTCTGGAGGATTTACAGCACTGAAACCCATTAAATAGCTTACATGGGAAATATACTTAAACCTATGTAGTACTGAAACCAAAAAGGGCTTTTATGAATTATATATAAAAGTAATTTTATCTTGACTATGCTTAATAGCAGAACTGTGCTTTGTTTGTGTTTGTCTTCTCCCCTTCAGTGCTCTCCTTTCTTTTCACAGAACAGTTAATGTGATGCAGTCCTAGGACAAATTTTTAAACCAGTTTTTAAATTTGTGCTACCATCAATTGATGAACAACTGAGGTACAGATAATGGGATTTCGACTCTTAGTTTGTCGTATAAGATAGATATAGACATATTTAATGCCAGACCTCTGTTTCCTCAGTTACAGTGACTAAAAGCATAATCTGTCTCCGAAGTTCTATGTGGGCATAAACTTAAGGTCCAACGGTGTCAGTTCTTAAAATATGGCAGTAAATCTCTTAGCAGAAATGAATTTATAAGACAAAGATCTAAGGGACATACTGTTATTTCTAAATTTAGTATTTAATGACACAATATTATATGAATAATTTTGTCCTTTTTTACTTTAACTGAACTCAGACTGCTTTTCACTCACACTCCCTAGATGGCCATGAGTAAATAACTTCTTTTATTATGTGTACCGTACTTTCGTAACAGTAGCAAGATAGTCCGGCGAAATTTACACAAAGCTATTTGTTGCAAAGTGAAGAGTAGAGAGCTGTTTTCCGTTGCAAGCTTCTACTTCCTTTCAGTTTAAATAAGGAAGACCTTTAGTTAATCAGCCCCATCTTGCTCAATGCTCCATACAGCAGATAAACAGGGTTCCTAAAGAGCCCCCTCTTTTTACATCATAGGATTGATATTGGTCCATTTTTTACTATGCTTGACTGATGCACTTCTCCTGTGCAGCTTGTAGTTTTAAAAGTGTGGTTAGTGAGATTCAGTCTGATTAAACAAACATTAAAGCAGAGAAGATAGTATTTGAGCGTGAGTAGGAGAATGGCTGAGAGATGGAAGAAGAGGGAGATATGCGGAGTTCACCCTGATTATTATCTATCAAAGTTACAGTACTGTGTAACTTGAAAAAGAGCTCCAAACCCTCATGATCACCAAGGATGAATGCCATTGACAATACACTTTGTGAAAAACAAATTGAGTGCAAGGGATAAAAGGCAGATATCTGATCAGCAAGGCACTCTGGTTATGTGTAAACTTATTCCTTCCCTCATTAGTGTCTCAAGTGTAATTATAAGTGCAGAAGCATGAATATTGATACGGAACCATTTCATTTTATGAAATAGTAAGCAGTGAAGTATGGATACCAAAATGTGACTGTATGTGTAGTGCATAACTTAAAATGCTCTATGTCATATAAAACTGAACAGAATAATATCTGTTGTATTTCAGTATGTAGGTCCAGTTGCAATTTCTAATGCCACTTCAGTTTGATTATTTTTCCATGTTTTGGGTCAGATTCCACTTCAAGTTTGTCCTGACTGTTGAACATAATAGCTGCCTTTTGCTGACAGCGCAGCTATGTAGCTCTGTGCTTGTAAAATAAGGAGGCAAGTGTGCATGAGTACTCTATCAGAATAATATTATGTATCCCTAGTGGTTAATTGGCTTTGGTATTAACCACTTTTCCCTTTGCTACTATTACATTGTGCTTTCCTGTTGCAGTAAACTATTATTTTTTCTTTTTCTTCCTCTGTAATTAATGCTTTGCTTAAAGTGTTCCTTGTATTAGCAAAATTCTTCTCGTATTATTCATAAAAAAAATTTCCATTGCTGATATTATTTATGCAGCAGCCAAAAGTTTGCATAGCATTTTACAGAATGGAGATATCTGCATAGACTGTGTAATTTTGACATCCTACAATAAATGAGATACAAGGTAAGAATCAAAGGTAACAGAAACACTATCACATATTTATTTACATTGGTATGTATATATCCTGATGAATTAGCCTTAAAAACTTCAAAAAAAAAAACAGTGAACAAGACATCGCCTCATTGAAGGAAACAAATCATTACATCTCCTGTCTCATTGAAAGAAAGGAATAATTATACCCATATTTCTCAGGCTATGGGCCATGAATAGGGAAGAGCAAGGGTAGCACTTTTCAGTTTTTAGGAAATCAGGAAAGATCAGAGAAATTGTAGAGGTTAACAGAAGTTTTCTGTGGACACATACTTGCAAAAGCATTGCTGCATACAGGGAGCAGATGAAGGAGATATTTTGAGAGAAGTCAATAGGATGAGCATGGATGGCTTTCCCATGCCAATGCATAGGAGAGCAAGAGATCTGGAGAGAATTGTAGCAGGTGACTCAAGATAATATATGAGCAGTAGCATAGCTATATGGAGTTTTGGAAATTTTGAAAATTAATATAAAGAAGATGCAGAAGGTGGTGCCAGGTCAGAAAAGGTACTTGTGAAAGGCAGGACTGTTAAGCAAATATATTTATGATTGCATTCAGTGAACTTAAGATAACTGTAGGGGAGTTAAAATGGAAATAGGGGAAAACTGGAGAAAAGCAGTAAATAAATAGCTGCGTATGGGCATAAAGTATAGATTGGTAGTGGGGATTAGGTAAATTTGTTTTGAATTGTTAAATGTGGTATTCACTGAATATTACTTCTTGTAGGAGAAGACTCCTTGAATTAATGGACACAGCTAATGGTGTTAACATTCCTGAAATGTCTTATGCTATAGGTGCTCATAACTGAACTCACTTTCAAGAACTGAATTGGGATCATTCAGTCCTAAAACAGTCATTTCTACATTGTGAGTGAAGGGAAACTGTCTAGCTGGGGACAGCAACAATGGTAAACATGTAAACATATAACATCAGTGAATTATCCTTTCTGTTCACAGTTTACTGTGAAGATTGAAATAATGTAAATTGCAGGGAATTTTCAGTTAACTATACTTAATGCTTACTTATTACCAGCGGGTGCTAGACATGGCTGATGTCTCTGCTACCCTGTGGCTGATGAAGCTGAGGCAAAAGGACAATCCTTGTCCTAAAACAGATACGGTAGGTGACGGTAGATGATGATGATGGAAGATCATCATCTTCATCATTTTCTACATTATAGATGTAGAAAATTGGGGCTGCAGTAAAATATTGAGACAAAACTGGACAAAGCAATCTAAATATTCTCAAGCTTTTTGTAGACATTACAGATGTGCAGGAGTGATGCAAAAGAAGACAGCAAGGTGGCTGTCCAGCTATTGGTAGCTTTTTCCCTGTAGAGCGAGAAGAACTGGCACTAAAATTTGAAAATCAAACCATGGATAGCAAATGGAAGATTTTATTCTAGGCTGGTTAAAGCAATGGTTTGGATTTCTTAAGAAATATAAAATAAGGAAGACTTTAATTATAAAGTCTGTTGGAATTCAAAGTGCCCCTGACTATCTGTAGACCATGTGCTCTAGGTCTCTGCTGTTTTTCTATGATTGTCTTTGGTGATTCCTGATACTCAGTTTATGTGACTCTTGAAAAATCCTTAAGAATTGATCTTTAATATTGAATGTGATAAATAGTTTCTGAATAGGCTGTGATGGACTTTGAAAGACGATTGGATTCTCTTCTAGATGACATTCACTTGAAAAACAAGAAAATGAACATTTTTTTTCTACTGAGCTCTCTTGCTTTTTTGAGATTTATTTTTACCTGAATGAATTTTATGAATTTTAAGAGTGGAAGGGACCATTATGTTAATTCAGTAGCAGTTGCTAGGCTGCACAAGACAATTTAAGCCTGTAATTTTTGTATAAACTATAATATATGTTAAAAAGTATGATTTTAAAAAGACAAAAATGCATGATAATCTACCTCCTTTTAGATATTGTTCCACTGATTATTTAACTTCACAGTTAAAATGTGAATCTTAGGCTGAACTTTAGCTTACATTGTTTTGCAATCATAGGATCTCATTATGCTTTTTCAAAGACTCTGATCAAGTCGTATCTTAGCTTTCTAAATTAATAAACAGATCAGAACTTTGTGGCTCTCTCACAATTTGATGGATTTCCTAGATCACAGGTCGTTTTTGAAGATCTTTCATGAATCCTTCCTAATTTTTTGGCAAGCAATTTTTAAAGTGTGGACTACACAACCTGACATAATATTCCAGTAACGGTCTCACTAATATGCTTAATGGAGATAATACCAGCTCTTCAGTAATCTCAGTATGCGGTGGCTTAAGCATCCAGGAATCACACACATCTTATCTATAGCACTGTGCTGAATACCCATGTCTAATTAGACATCTGCAGTGACCCCTGAATCTTTTCCAGTGTAAATGTATTTCAGGAAGTGGTCTCCTATTTTTCTTTTAGAACTTGTTTCTGTCTCTGCAAACTGCATCGTCTTCAAAAAAAATACATCTTACAAAATGATCAGATTACTGTGCTTAGCACCTCTATACACAGTAAATTGACGCTGCTCCTTTTCGTGTTATTTTCAGATTGCATAGGTACAGAATGTAGCATTTGTTCATATATCACACATTTATTGCAATAAACAGTGATGAGGGGGAGTTTGTATGTATTAGTGAAAGAGTAATGACATGCAGATGGAAATACATGGTTTTTGTCTGAGGCAGTTGGTATTTCCAGCTGTCTACCTTGTAGCTGATCCTGCTGTAAAAAATGGGAGGACTGGCTGAAGCAGAGGTGAGCTGGTTCCTGAGCTGAGGCATTTACAGTCAGGCACTCTGAGGTAACAGAATGTGTAGTAGTAGAGAAAATGAGTGTCAGACTACGTGACTATGTTGGGCTGTAAACTGCAGTGAGTCTGGAGCTCTTCCATACTCCTGTCTAGCAATAGCAGTCAAGGAGCAGGCATGGGTGGATATCTTGTGGAAGAAGCGTGAACAGAGTCCACTGACATTCACAAGTCCAAACTGCAAAATGCGTAGTGTTAGCGTTTTAGGAACAGTAATTAAAGGTGCATCATTTGCTAAACATGCTTCTTCCACCCAGAAAGTTTGCAGGAGAATGATTGCAGTTTGAAGTACTTTCAATTTGGATCTTGTCATTGCACTATGATGCAGGATGGAGGCTATGCCAGTGGGGTACTAGCTGCTTTACAGCGACAAAAAGAAATGTGATAAGGACATGGAGTTAGGTTTGTGCTACTGGCAATGCACCTGGCTTTGAACTTTCTCTGTTTGCAGAAGAAAAGATTTTCTTTTTCCATTTTATTTGAAGCAAAGAGGGTGCATGCTTGAAAAATAATGCATTATCTGGCAGGTGCAAAAATATGATTTCACTGGTCAAAACTGCTAAGCCATTTAAGTGCTAATGAAGTGGGCTTTGTGGTTTTCTTCATTAGAGCTTGTTTTACTGCCAGGATGTGAGGTGGTGGTGCATAAGAAAATCGTAACTTCAGTAGGATGGCCAGGAAAACTGTGTCTCTGCATGTGCCTGCATGGCAAAGCTTCACACAGTCCTCATGACCTGTGCACTGTGTGTAATTTTGGATCCTCTGTGTATCGGGCTTTTGGAATAGCTAATGAATGTTAAAATGAAAAATTGAGGTTTTTCAAGTCATAGATATTTTGCAAAGGTACCTCTAGATAAAAGTTAAATTAGAACCTTGCTAGCCAACTGCAGTGATAATAATTGCTTGCAAAAATATATAGATGTATTAGATTGAGTTTGGAATGAATGCACTATATAAACCTGGATATGCTCAATGAATTCATAACAGATTAAGAAGTGCTACATGCTTTTGAAGTAAGTAATTATTCCACACATAAACTTCCATTATCATTTTGTGATATGATATCTTTCTTTTTTAAAAACAGCAAGGACCAAATAAAAACTAGCATTATTATAAGTTACTGGATATTATGTAAATTGCAGACCATTTTAAAGTTTCTTTTTAGAACAACACCAATTTGAAGTGACACTGATGTGATACCTGGTTTGCAGCTGTTCACATAAAATCTAAATTTACATTGAAAATATATATTTTTTTGTATTGCCAGCTCAATTATCACTCTCTTATCTGGGGATTCTTAGTATGCGGAAACAATCTGACATTTTAATTTTAACTTCTGGTCTTCAGTTAAAATAAATAAAACAATTAAGCTATTTATGAAAAAGAAATTGTGGTTGGTACGGAAGGTGCAGAGTGCCTCGTAATGCGTGCCAAGAACCACACAAGGTTTGACAGTGGATATGACTACATTGCTAAAGAGGCCTGGTTCAGAGTAACACAGTACAGTTAGTAGTGCAGTTGTGCCAATGCAGTGCTTGTATTTTGGCTACTTATCACTGCTGAGAGACGGAACTAATTAGGCTAAGCACAAAACTGTATTCTTGGGACCACATTATTGCTGGTAGTGAAATTACCCTTTTTGCATGATGTGCTATTCTGAGGAGTAGCTGTTCCTGCTGGGGGTAGGTTTCATATTGTCGTGTAGGATGTGGTCATCCTCTTAGTTTAGCCTAAGACTCCCCAAACATGACAGCAATTCAATATAGTCTGTGATCAAACTTACTCAGATGTTATGAGATAGTCAGCAAAATTCACTGCGCAAGGCATGGAGTTAGTCCCCCTAAGATGGTGTAATCCAAGCAGAACAGAGAGACAAAGACAAGAAAATCTGTTAATGCTGTTTTGCATGTTGAAGAGCTATCTGGCTATAGGTACACATAAAGTGTGCATCAGAGTTTTCAGGTTTCTGGATCTGAATCTTTTCATCATAAATAACAAGTGTTACCTGGAGATAAGAATTAAATTAAGGTATTTTAGCCAGGTACTCTATATATTTTATTTTTATAGGACCTGGTCTCCTTGGAACCTTTCAACTTCCCTGAATTTTCGAGACAGTATGTAAAAACTTGATATAAGGATGTATTCTGAGAAAGACAGATAGGTAAAGAAGAGATATACAGATAATAGAAACATATATCTTATGTTTTGGATATAAGGAAATAGTATTCAGTATCTTTTATACCTGTACAGGAATGTAAGGATAATGTTTAAATTTTAAAAATATATATTATTTTGGGGGATATTTTGCGTTATTAATAAGATAAGATGCTAAAAAGAAGTTAGACAAAGGTCTTTGGGCTTTTTTGATTTTATGAGACACTCTAGCAATGTATGGACTTCTGTGGGTAATATCTCTAGCAAATATGTTAGATCAGCTGTCATGGAAAATCTGTCTTCACCAAGTTGTCGTTATCTGCTGTATAATCTGCTTCCCACCCCTGCCCGATATATGGCTTCTCTCTGTGTACTTAAAAGGATCCGGTTAAATGGTGATATATACATAGGCTTCCCAAAGGAAAAATAATGACTTCCAGAAGTTCAATCTGCTAAATGACCTATCTTGGACTAAAGTGAGAACAGTACTCTTCCTTCACTAACACACTTGCGTTTTCAATAGTAAATTTATCTTGTGCTTTTTTATTTAGAACTTTTTTCTCTTATTTGCAATCCTGTTTGACAGATAATTTAATGCTGATGGTTGCATGCACAAATAAAAGCCTCTCTTCAGTGGCTCAGAATTGGAAACAGTAGAGCCACGGGTTTTTCCCCTGGAGAGTGTGCTTGTCTTGTAGTACCTTTTGTTCAGTAGCACTGCAGTTTGGAGAGCTTAAAAAAAGGATAGTGAAAAATATAACTTGTATAATAAAAAAGGTATAAGACTTAGGAATATCATTTAATCAGCCATCCTCCTTATATACGAGAGTTGGCTATACTTTGAAAAATGAGAGCCAGATGAATCTGGGAAAGAAGTAGGAATTGAAGGTTGGAGATGTTATGTAATACTGGTATGTGTTGTTTTTTTATGAATAATTTGTGTAGCATGTGATATGATGTAAAATTATTGAACATAGTTATTAAGTTTTCCTTTATGAAATGTGTTAGTCTGTCCTAATAAGAGCATATTGGAAAAAGAAGAAAAGCAACATTATTTGAGAGTGCAAATAAAAGACCTTACTTCAGGACTCTAAACTGAAGTGTGTTTGTACGTTAGGAAATCTAAATAGCTAAAACCTCTCTGTAGAGAAAGGAAATGGCAAGATTTTTGTGTACCTTTACAGAGGCAGATGCAGTCTGTAATGACAGTAAGTGTTACAATGTCTGGTAAAACTTAAGGAAGTTAAAAATCCACATAAACTGTATATTGTTTCATATCTGCTTTTCTTGTAAAAGTTGTGGTTCTTAACATGATAATACTTAGCTTCAAGATAGCATTTATAGAAAGGTGGAGACTGCAGATCAGTCAGATGAATATCTTTGAAAATGGCATGACAAACTTCTGTCTTTTGCTGTCAGGACCCAAGCAAGGTAAAGTATTTGTCTGAAGTCTGAAATGTCCTTGTATAGCATGAGTTACAGTGATGGCTGTCGTGCAGAAATACATCATAAGCAAAAGATGTCGGTTAATAAAGAATATGCCATTTCTGTAGCTAGAGCATATTTCAAGTGAATTGTGTTAAACTACTGCAAGTCTGACAGTCTGTAGACTGTACCGCTCGTTACAAGTATCACGCATGTATTAAAATTAGAACAAGCACTCAGATCATAGATTAAGAAACCCTCTTAAGCCATTTGTAAGTGGATATTTATTTTATTTCACATCTAATCCAATTTAAATCAATACTGCATAACAATAACGATGATGATTTGTAACTCTTCTTGAAGAACATACGGCAGACTGCAAGAAATGGGTTATGGTATGTTGTGTTGTTTGAAATATCAATGTTTCCTTCTTCTGTTAAATCAAAAGCGTTAAATGTAAATCTGCTCACAGATTTGCATAGCAAACATCCATTGATACTCTGCATCGCCAGGAACTGCATAAGGAAACGGAGCACAGCATATGAATCAAAATCCTCTCAACAGATTTAAGCTTGAAGTAAGCCATACCTGTCAAAAGCCAATTTTCTATAGAGTTCCTGAAGTTCTACAGCATGGATCCAATAGGAAAAATAGAGTGTCAGGGAAATGTTGACACTCCTTGCAGAGTGCTTATTTTCATTGTTTCTAGATCGTAGCTGCTCAGAATGCGTAGGCTACGTAATTACGTATTTGAGCAAAAAACACGTAAGTCTGTTCTCCTGATTGACTCCTGTCCACTCTCTTCATTACCTAATGTCTTAGAGTCCTAGCAGCTCTTTGCCAGTGCAGTTTGTAGCATCTTTCTGCTTCTTGCTTTCCAAGCTGCATCTTCCTCCAGGATGGTTTTTCTCATTTTTTTCCAATCTGTTAGGAACCAAAAATGGCCACAGATTGATGGGAAATGACTTCAGGTGGAAGTATAGACTGTTTTTTTTTTTTTTTAATATATATTTAAAATTATTTAAAATGAATAGTATAAAACAAGATGGAGAAGGGTTTGAAGACATGGATTTACTGGGAGAAGGTGGCTAATGATTTGCCTGCAACTTGGTGATACCAAACCACTCTGGAATTTCTTGGCTTGCAGCATTCACATTGCTCAAATTTAAATTAATTCACTTAAACTTGCATTAACTCAATCTTTTTAGCTTTTTCATATCCTAGGATGTTTTTGAAGGGTGAAATATTTGACCAGCATATAACAATTATGTCATTTACTGAGATTGTGCAAGTTTTCCTTGTATTTGTTTCAGTAGGAGAAATGAGACTCAAAGAGTCTCCTTGAAATCCAGGTGCTGGACATTTCAGATGTGACTAGAAAAGGCCTTTCCTATGCTAGAAAGATTGTCTGACCTTCTCTTTTTTGCCTTGTCAGAAATACCTTTCTTATATTGTGGTTCATCCATCAGTTTGTCCATATATTACAACAATCTGTCCATTAAAAATAAAACCTGAATGCAGCCTAATGGCATGTTATGATTTTAGCCTGTTCAACTACTTATTTTTATTACAGAGACATTGACTGTTGCAAGAGTAATAAACATATCCTAAATAGCAAGATCAGATCATTAGCTGCAATTGTTATGTCTCTCATATTTTATCTACTTATCACTCTTCTGTCTAAAAACCTATTCAGCTAGGAGTATCTTTAATGTGCTAATTCTCTTAGTAGCTTTAAATAACTGCCCTATCTTTTAAAAATCAAACTTAATTCTCCCTCAGCTAAAGAATTTTATCTCCAGAACAGACTGGTCTGAATACAACATGGTAATAGTCACACACAAATGATTGCAGAAAGTCTTGTATCAATTAGCCTCCCAGAGTGAAAAACGTTGACTTCATATAGCTTCAGAGTAGAAAGTCTCAGATGCCAAGCAGGGCCATGTAATTTTTATTTTGTGGTCTAATAAGAGTCTGAAAGATGTTAACAAGTTGTTCGCTTTTAACAGGAAAATACAAGATTTAAAAGAAATATCTTAAGTGTATCTTCTATATTTTTTTTCTCAAAGCTCTTTCCAATTAGAAAAGCATAACAATTGTCATAAAATTTCTTCTCTCTAAAATGAACCCACATTTTAGAACTTTTTTTTTAACTTTACTTTTATTTTATTCAAAATCCAAAATAGTATTTTATGAGGATTTTAATGCTTTCTGGGACTGTCTGCAAAATTTCTATAGAGGTAATGTACCACTCACACAATTATAGTGATGAGATCTTTCATCAAACCAAACATTTTTTTTTTAACCTTGAGATTACATGTATGTGTATATCCTAACATATATGTAAATCATCTGGAGTTAAGCTTGGAAACACATTTCCATATATTTGTTTTTGATTTTTGATAATGCCCACTATATTATATATAATATAATGAACATTAATTAAATTGTTCTCTGAAATAAATATTTTCTCATTAGCTTTACAGTTCATTGTGTAAAATCTGAGTGCTTTACAAAGCATTCATATTGACGACACTGCAGAAGATTAACATACTAATTTTACAGGCAGGTGACTTGGTGCAGAAAATTGAATTCTGTTAAATTTATCTCCTGATCTGAGGTTCCTAGGATCTGAATTTTGATATTTTAGCTTATATTAGATTTCTTCACACTGAATTCAGGTACTGTCATGAGTGATGAGAATTCTGAAAAATTGGGGCTCATGGTCAATGCAGTTTGGAAACATTTCCAAAATTGAGTAGATTCTTGCTTCCTTCCCTGAACAATATCTGTTCGTTCACTGAGTGAAGCATAAGGGCTAGGGAAGGAAGCTGCACCTCTCTAACCATCTTCTTTCCCCTAGAAAAAGTAGACAGGAAAGTAGCAGACAATGAAGCTATCGTAAAGGGAAGCTTGGAAGATGGAACAGATGGAGCTTGTATCCTCCTCTTTTATTTTACTTTGGAAGTAAGGGAAATAAAAGTAGATTCAAATGAAACTGCGCAGGTGAGGTGCCTTTTTTGGAGGGGAAATGGGGATAAGGGAAGATAGCAAGGAAGATAAGGCTGAACTCTTCTGCAGCTGAAAAATTTGAAATATTCTTTTAAGAATCATTCCCTTCATGATGAGGAATGGTGACCAAACCACAGACTGACATTTCACTATGAGCTTAGATATCCTATATTAATTTCCCTTTTACAAACCTGGTGTTCAAAAAATGAGAGTTCAGTTAAAGCATGCCTTTCTTTTTGCCTTTCTTACCCTTTTTTAGTGAGAAAGGAGTCTTTTGTCTGAGCTGTCACTGCAGCGAAGTTTATCCTGCATTTATTAGGATACACATTCAGTCACTTTTCTTTTTTTTATTTCCCAATATTAATTAGTGTTTTAAAGGTTTTTGTATACTTACTTCTGTACTGCTATATAACTATAGTGTATAATGAATTATCACTTAGATTTGACTGGTTGCTGTGGCTTCTTGTAGTCTAAAAGGTAAACCTGAAAACAGTTTTATACTGTTTGAAAAAAATTTCACCTATCTTAGTCATATAAAAGGTAAGTCTTGTTGGTAGGGTCTTGGTCTTGTTGACCCTACTCAACAACATGCCTTGTTTTGTCAAAGAAGAAAGACAGGTAATGGACAGAATAGTTTGGCCCATCACTTTGACCCCTCAGTATGAGTGTGACATTTTCCCCACTGTTTCCCCACTGACTAATAGAGACGTTCTAGAGAAGTAGCTCTCAGCTGCTTTACAAGCAAATGCTTGTTGTGAAGGTCCTCCCTTACACACAATAGTCATTTTGTCCTTGAGATTCAAATTCAGCTCTGAACCCATAAAATTCCTTGCAATGTTTTAAAACCTTTCCTAGACTTTGATCTTATAGATGCGCATTGTCCATTGCAGAAAATAAATCCATTTTTTTTTTTTCCTGGAAGTTCTTTCTTATCTAAAGGAGTTCCTCTTGCATTCTTTCATAGTTTCTGCTTATATGCCACATATTATGTGTTACTTCCCTGCTTGCACGCCAGGCAGATAAAATCAACCTCTGCTTGGAAAATCATGAATAAGAAATCTGAATCCTCTTATCATTATCAAGAAAGAATAGAAAGTGACTTATAAAAAGAAAACAAGTGATTGATTCTACTGTAACTTTTTTTTAATCCTTTTAATCAGTAGTTTTTTAATGACTAGTAATTATCTAACTGAGTAGCCATCTTGTTATCCTGCCCTTGTAAGTCATGAGGATAAGAATATAATTTAAACATTCTTCTGAGAAGAGTGAGCATAAGAAGGCTTCACTGTAATTAATTACAAATTTGTCTCTGAATCAGAGTAAGTTACAGGAACAATAGCAAGAGTGCCTTTGAAAGCAGCAGATGGTGCAAAAATACCATTATTTGAATCATTATTGCAAGCTCTTTAGGACTCTCTATACTCATCATTTCATTGAGTTTGATTCATTCATGCCCCACAGCTCAGCTACTTATGATGTGCAAATAGTCTTTCACTATGATGGAGATGACTCCTTTGAGGACTTTCTTCTGACCTACTTCACACAATTTTCCCTTATTTATTCTTCTGTTCATATAAGCCAGTAAGTTATCTTGTATATTTATTTTTGTGTGTACCCCACACAAAAGTGTCCAGAGGCGATATCTCATAACCGTATAATCCACAGAAATCAATTTGTAACAGTTTAGCTAAGTTCTATTAATTTTGTTGAAGTTCTCCCAGGTCTGTTGGCTTAGTTCCCTCTAAACAACCCTAAACAAAGCTTCAGTTCTAATAGTAAATGTTTTCATATTCAAAATTTGTTATGACAAAAAAAAAAAAGATGAACCATGTTCATTATCTTATCATTTTGGGAAGCAGTTCCAAAAAATCATTCTATACGTCTTTTTGTTTTCAAACTAGCAAACTTATACATTTTTTAAATTATAACACATGGCCTTTATGACCCCATAATAATGCACACATCATAGTCTGATTCAAGCATAGCACAACTTACATTTGCATAAAAAATAAAATCTAACGTTAGCTTACTTCATTCTACTTAGTCAAAACTAAGTTTTAACAAAGTCAGAGTTAAATCATTCTCTTAACATTCTTCCCTGTAGTCTTAAGAAGGCCTTCTAACTTCGTAAGGTTAGAACTTGTTGACTTGAGCTCCAGGTCTTCTCTGTTTTATAAAAACTACCAATATCTTCAGTTCTCTATATATGTTTATCTGGAGCATGTATTTAAAGCTAACTGTATACGAAAACTCCTAAAACTATTTCCTAAAATATTCCTATGACAAAACTATTTCCTAAAATAAGGATGCACAAACATTTTTATAGAGTGCTATTTTTTAGCTTCAGCTTGGAATTGACAGGTATTTTGAAGAATTTCTGCTCAGAACTAGACTGCAAATTAATAATTAGGCCCCAAATGGACCATTTTCCCCCAAATGTTAGCTGGCAATATACATTTGTACAGAAAAAGGACAATACTAAATGAAGAAAAGAGAAAATCATCATGGAGGTATCTCCTCCTATTGAAGCCAGAGATTAAACTGTCAACTTTAAAGGATATAGTACTCTGTTTCCAGTACTTTTAGAAGTGGACTTTAAGCAGTAAATGTCTATACTGATTTTTAAACAGGAGTAGTAAAAAGTTGTGATGTTCTCAAGAATACTAACCTGTGGACAACAAAATCTTGTGAGAGACTTCTAGACTTATATGGTAGATCATCTGCAATGACACTGCATATGTTTCTCCCATATATATTTACATTACTTGTTAGATATGAGCACAATGATTTCACTGTCTCATTAATTTTGTGTTATTGCTTTTATATACCAATTATATAGTTTTCGTATGAAACATTTTCTGATGTGACACAAGAGCTTTTCCACTTACTGAAGATTAATCTCCTTGCACAATGAAAAGCAATTGCTGTCTTTAAAACAATGATCTCTTGTAATAAAGAAAATGTAATGAATATAGTTCTGACCTAATCAAAAGTAAGCAGCTATATTTAAGTTTTTTAAGACTTACTTAGACTTTACTTAAAATGTACTACTTTACTATCTGACCAAAAACCAGATTTTGCCATGCAAAAGTAAGATTTTCACCACCTTTTTTTCAGCATATATATTGTCCCTTAAGTCACATTTTGCAAGTCATTTGGTTTTGTACCCACTTATAAATTGTTATAGTTTCTGTCTTCTATGCCACTA
>VZSV01000006.1:157474-207210 GCA_013398735.1 Nothocercus julius
TTTTTTTTTTTTTTTTTTTTTTTTTTTTTTTAAAGAGAGACACTAATGCTGCAGGAAAGCAATGCGAAGACTCACAGCAAGAGATATTTTGGAAGGGAAAGGGAATCATTTAAACACAAATGATTTAACTCAGTCTTCTATGTTCGATTCACTTGTGCCCCCGTGTACCTCACGAGTGGTGAGCTGTGCATGCCCTGGCGGAGGGCAAAGGCAGCTGGATATTGGCCCTTGCATTTCTTGGTTTCCTCTTGATGATGATGGACTGCTTTTTGGATCATCCTATTATAGGAGTCACCAGTTATTACAGATTCATGCCTTAGCCTTGCATTTTTTTTTTTTTTTTTTTTTTTTTAATTCAGCCTCTGTACATTTTAGGCAAGTGTGTCCATTTGCATTTCCTTCCTTTCGGCACGTTCGGACTCCAATCTGCCTTGCAGGCAAGAGCAGTGCCCAGACATGGTGGCTGTTACTTTGCTGCCACAGTCACCTGCACTGGGGCCTTGCCTCAGTGTGAGCCCTCCAAAACTCGTGCAGCAACACGTTGCTCTGTCTTTGCGCTATTGGCTCTGTCCTTGGTGACCAGCAAGACCCTTCTGTTAACCTGCTGCTGTTTTTGCTTAGGTTCCATTCCTCCTCCAGGGTCTCCTTCAGTGCCATGACTCCCTCCAGCCTGGGCTGTCCTGGCCAAGGCAGCTCGGACACGAGGCAGCCGTGGGGCCGGCTACGGGGAAAGCCCTGACAGGTGTCTGTTCTGTTTTAAATTTATTCAATGGAAATGACTATTCATTGTTATGAAACTTTTGTTTAGGTCTGCTAGTCCAGGCCATCTGTGTGCACACTGGTTTGAAGTCTTAAAATAACTACTATAACTCTTGAGAATAGTGGCTTTCCAAAACAAATTCTAGAACACCATGATATCAAAGGAAAGCAAATAATAATTACATGAATCATTATTTCCTGCTGAGCAATCATTGTGGAGTTATCACATAATAAAGCCATCTGAATGCAATGAGAGAAAACAAAATTCAGAGAGAAATCAAGCCAGTACACTTGAAATGACTAGAATCCCTTTGGTTTGAAACAAAAACAAGAAAGAATGATGGTGGTTATCAATAATAGCCTTAAAAATTTCCTTTTCTTTATACCTTTCCTTGTTGCTATACTGCATTTCTACTTGAGCTTAATCCATATTGTTTCTTGAAGTATAAATACATCACTCGGTTGCTGGTAGCTGGTGATTTGAGCCTGCACAGATCTATTTGCTTGACTGTTCTCCGAGTTCATTTTCTTCTGCTCCTGCTGGTGAATTGTCTCCTACCTCATGACTGGAAGTGAGGGAGCAATACCATTTAAGCAGGGAGTGAGATGAGGAGCCATAGCAGCAGAATTTTGAATCCTTACTTACTCACACACTTGCTATGGATCTCAAGGTAGGTTTTTATTTTGCCAGTCCATACCAGCAAGGCTAATCTGAGGAGTGTTGGAGTAGCTGTCAAAGCTCTTACTGACTTCAGCTCGATGAGAGGTTCTTAATGTCTTGCAAACCAAGTTCATAGATGCTGCAATTGGAGGTCTGTGAGTGCAAGATGAGAAAGGGGCCTGGTTTTATAATTGGAGCTATATAGTGCTGTTCATGGAGTAGAACAAGGTCTTAATTGATCTAGTGGCAGTGCAGCAGGAATCCTAGAAGTGCTGCTTATTTTTGTGAGCTGCTTCGGTAGCAGAGCCCTGGCACAGGCTGCCCAGAGAGGCTGTGCAGGCTCCTTCTCTGGAGATCTTCCAGACCCGCCTGGATCCACCCTGTGCCCCGTGCTCTGGGCGTCCCTGCTGGAGCAGGGGGGTTGGACTAGATGAGCTCTAGAAATCAGACCAACTTCTGATTTCTAGAGGTTGGAAAAGAAAGAGATCCTTTCTGTGGAAAGCGGTCCATTCTGTGATTTTATAGGGCTTAAAGTCATTCTATTTGCCTCTGGCCTGCAATAGCCCCATCAAGGTGGTTTTCTGTCACCTAATCGTGTACTTTCTCTCACGGCCCAAAGCCACCTTCTTTAATATATATTTTTTGGTTCCTATGAGGTAGTGTTCATTGCTAGAGTTGTGCCCAAACAGGGTGAAACTCCTGTTTGGTCTACAACTGTACTACACCTCTGACGAAGTGACAAACTGAGTGGGAGAACTGGTGTCACCAGATGACAGACTTGCAATCCTTGCAGTAAGAGAGAGGACAAAGAGAGCACCTGATAGGAGAGAATGGGAAGTGAAGACCTGCATGGGACCTGAAAACCCCTAATGGCAAGAGTTCTTCATATCTTCATGTCTTCCTTCATATCAGGCTCATGAACAGGAGTTTTTAATTTATTATCCCTCAGTTCATAATGGAAGAGGAGTTGTATCCTGGCTAGACAGAGCTGAAATTCACATTTTAAAACTACTACATGTAATAACGGCATGAAGTTTTCTAGGCTGCATCAACAATGAGAATTTATATTTGTATAATATCTGCCACAACCCAAGCTTTTATTGAAAACCTGAATTAGTACAATCTCATAGCAGCTATAATTTTCAACTGGAAAACAGCCTAAGCAATGATTTTCTTTAAGAGGAAATCAAGGCAGGTATGTTTGAAATTCGCCTGGTGTCAAACAAAAGATGCTGATTCATATTTCCATTTTTTAACAGAATTGTACACAGTGATCTATCAAAACATGTAAG
This sequence comes from Nothocercus julius, assembly GCA_013398735.1. Lineage (NCBI taxonomy): Eukaryota > Metazoa > Chordata > Aves > Tinamiformes > Tinamidae > Nothocercus > Nothocercus julius. Next base: position 160,187 of record VZSV01000006.1, read on the forward strand.
CCTATCTATTATGTTGAGTTATATATTGTATTTCTCAGTCTTGTAGCTGCCAAAAGCATTGCCATCTCCAAAGCTACAAATATATTAACTATGTTTTATTTTAGCTTTTCAAAAGAGGGTAAGACACACTGTGCAAGTCTGCTTGATTAGTGGAACCGATGCAGTGCAGGGATACCACATGTGATACTTGTTAATAAAAGGCAGCACTTACATATTTTGATAGAGGTGATAGGAGAGGCCCAGGAGGTGACACTATGTGGCAGAATATAAAGAACAGAGACAGTGTGAAATCAATTAATAGTATCATTATTTTGATCAGCTGTGAAATAAAAAATGTTTATTGCCTAAGATAGGTGAAGTCTCTTTTAGAAAGAAGATGATCTGGCACAAATACACATTGATGCCTTTACTTTTATGTTGACTGCTGTAATTTCATGGCATAAATATTTGTATAGTAAAAAGTAGTAGTATATACTTGATTCTTCAACTGGAAAATAAGACATTTCATCATATCATGCATGCAATAGAATTGTATATATTAAAAATGCAGAAAATAAGAAAACAGAGCTTTGCCACATTATTTACGAGTAGCTATCAGTGAGAGACCGAAAGGATTTTTGTGTAGAAAGAGAACCATTTCCAGCATGTTTCTGTGCCAGGTAATATCACATTAGCCTGTATACGCTATTATTAGGCTCCCTCAACTTTGACAAACATATTTAAGCTGTCGGATTGTATCTATAGGGAGCTATTCCCTTCTTTGTTTTTAGTCCCAAATTACACTTGACATTTAATGTTAAAGCCAAAGTGTCTCCATGCAAAACTGATTCACTTTTTGCAGCTGACTAGTCAATAGATAAGCAATTTACATGGCCTGTGGCTTTTGGTTCAATCATTGGCTTTTCAATGGAAATGACTACCTTAGAAGCAACAAAAACTTGAAAAGATTTCGAACAGTCATACACAGTTAAGATTTTCTTACCTGTATGTTTATGGTCTGATACCAGCACACAGAGAAAAAAATATTATCTGCAGGAATTTTGTCTCTTTCAGTTAAAAACAAAGTTGTGTTTTCAGTTTATATATTTTTATCCCTTTTGTACAGTTTCTATGCAGCTTGCCTGGTGAGGCAGGCTATACCTACTATACCTACTATAAGCTGAATTAAACTGTAAGCAATGACAGTATGACATGATATTAGAAATGAAAGGCACATTTTAATTTGATCTTGGTGGCAAGTGAACATGCTTTTGGGACATTATTACAATAAATCACTTTAAATCTTTTTGTTGGAACAATGATTGTCATTTTTGATGTTAAATTTTCAGAATATAGTTGTTCCCTGAAAACATGTACAGATAGTACTAATTATCCTTCATATTTCCCTAGGTAGGTATGAATTTACTCTTTGCTGAAAGATATGGCATTTTGGGATATTACATACTGGATACTTGTTTTGGATTCTTTAGCTGCCGACAGATGATGACTACATCCCACCTCCAATTAGTGACCTTTAGAAACCTGAAATATAATAATGCATTAAAATCATACAGATGTTTCTTTGATGGTATGGAGAAAGAAAGAAAAGTATGATTCTCATGCTCATGTTCACTCTGTGGTATTTCCAATTTCTAACAGAGCTCCAAAAAAAAAGATTTTTTGTTTTTCAAGTCAAGTGTTACACCAACGAGGGTAAAGAACAAAAAAAACTTTTAGCCATGAAATGCCATGTGTATGTGCATGTTAGCTGATTTCAGTTCAAGTCTAAGGCACCAGAGGGATCAGCAATTCATGGCCGTAGAATTTAAAGAGGTTTGAAGAACACTGCATTGGTGGTAAATTGTACAGTGACATTTATATGTATATGTATATATATTTTTATCTTCAAAGAGCAATACATTACAACACTGAAATTAGGTAAAATGTCCACCCACAACGTATTGGATTTCTCCCAGAACCTGCTTATATCTCCTTATATTCCTTAGCCTAACAATTAAAACTTTCTAATTCACAAATTGTGGAGGAGGAACATTGATTCCTTTTCTTGCCCTGGGGTAGGGAACACTTTCCGAGAGACAGTTATGAGGTATTCCCCATATTCTGACGGCTGTTGCACACTAGTGGGAGACTGGAAGTGATTGATCAAGTCTGAGAACAGTAGAGAACTGATTTTCTCACATAACTTGGTTAAGTAAAAGCAGTGGGGTACAGGGGTAAACATTTTGAATGAACGACCTGATCCTGTCCACTTTTTGAAGAAAGAACTTAGGTAGCCTATTTCAAAAGAGAATTCAGATCTGGGAATCCTCAGATGTCTAGTGTCTGCAGAGAGCTAAGAATGAAAACAGATTTCCCTCTTCTGTTGTGGTTAAAGCTAGGTGGCTTCTAACTTTGGCACCTCTCTTATGTTGAATTTTGGAGTATTCTTCATCACCTCAAGCAGACATGCAGGCTCTTCTGCAAAGATAAAATGCCTGGAAGTTGGATACTGCAAAAGTGAACTTTGCATAATATAAAGAAGTCCTCTTTGAGGACTGCATCCTTCTTTCACCATTGTTTTGCATTTTTGTCCAGTCTCAGTGCTGCATTTCAGGATAGCCTCTTTTGATTAAAATCTTCAACGATTTTTCTGCTTTTCAGACTATGGCTATGATATGTTAGATATAATGTAACAAGTTCTGGGGGACCAAAGGCTGTCATGCTCAATAAATTCTTTGAGATTTTTTATTATCTGTCAGTCATGAGTCTGATAAATTTTCCTACTCATGGCAATTCAGAACTTTTCAATAGGCCACTTGAGCTTACAGTATTTTTTTAAAGAATGCTTGAAAGGAAAAAATATTGATAAAAAACATGAAACAAATAGCTTTCATTCCAGTGGGTGCGTTTTTTAAATATGTCTGCCCCAGGTACTAGCAGGAAGTCAGTGGACATTTCCTTCATTGCTTTTTTATATAGCTATTTAATAACCAACCTAGGCTTCGCTGAGCTGGACACTGGATTGACAGTGGAGATGGAGGTGCCAAAATCTGCACTGAGACTCTAATATAACAAAAACCTGTAAAAAGTTTATGAAAGTCTGGGCAGCAAATCTAAATGCCTCTTGAAATGTTTTTTGTATTATTGAAATAAAGCATCAAGTCTCTTTTGATTCCCTTTTGCGTTAAGGAGAAACTAGGTCAAGTCAGATAAGTAATTATGGGTACTTGGTTATCTCTCAGAAAAAATATTTTATTCACTCTATAACCAGATGCTGAGACGCTGGATGTGATAGATAATCAGGCACATAATTTTATGAGGGAGAACTCATATGAGGCCAGGGTGACTGCAAGACATATTTTCTCCTTAACCATCAAAGATTTTGAGAAATCTGTAACCACTTATTTGTCCTGGCTATTAGTTGCATAAGATTTTAGATGTGTTGTGGAAGAGTAAAAATCCAGAAATATTTCTGCATTACAAAAGTCATACTTGACATATTCAAAATACCACAGTCATGATGCCAGTAAAATATATTCTAAAAGCTATGTTCATCAGGAGTACCTAATGAACAAATGATCCTGCTAAAACAAGATCCAAAACACAGCACAGTTGGTTGTACTGCCACAAAAGAACTTAAAATGGCAGCCAGCACAAGCAAACTGTTAAGCTTTGCTAAAGATCATGTGGTAGATTTTAGGAATAAAAAAGGATATAAAAGCTCAAGATACCTGTGAGCTCTAAGGTTATGAATAACATCACCTTAGCAGCATTAAACTGTCCATTACATCTATTATCTACTTATTTTACAGTATGGTCTCCCTTATTTATCCTGGACAGTGTGGTGGGGTGTTTGAGCACTTACCAAAGCGTCTCGGTGCCTGAGGGCGTAGATTTCAAACAGCCTGGGGTAAGAGAGGCCATGCTGTTTTCTAGTCACTTTGAAAGATGTATTAAGGCTAGTTCAGATACAATGCAAATAAAAACATTTGTTTAAAGCACATCAAAGCTGTGACACTAGTATAAATGCTTCTGAAAGATATGGCTATCTTGTTTGTTTACCCTAGCGTTACTCGCACTAAGATTAAATCTTGAAGATATGTTTATCTTCTTTATGCATCTGCCTTGTTGCAGACTTTCTTCACAAGATAATCCTAAGAGTTTTCTTTTTCTTTTATATCTTAGTCCTTATGCTGCATCCACTAGCAATAACTTTTCCTTGTTATAATTTCTTAACCTTAATAACTAATCTTTTCTTTTAAAGCTTTCCAGGAGAAATGAAAAAAAACAACCTTTCTCCCTGGAACAGACTTGAATGAGGGTGTAGTCATTGCTGACTTAATATAAACCCTGTCTCACCAGTGTGGAAATGCACTTTTCTCTTTGTCAGAGCAGGTGTCTTTCCCTGTGCTTGATCAACTGACTATTAACTATGTGCATGTGCAGGAGTAAAACACATGGTTAGCCAGCAAGCATGTTTCCACCTGAACTAGTTCCTCACTGAACGCTATGTTCTTTATCAATTTGTAGATTATTTCAAGCACACTTGATAGAAAACATCTAAATGGTCTGAATGTAAGTAACTCATTTCTAGCTCTTGCTCAGAACTAGATAATTAAGCTTCCTGAGGGGATGCTACATTTTGGGTGTACTAAGCCACAATATATTTTTTCCCTAAGTATTGTTTGTTAGCTTACATACAAGAGATTTGGCATAGCCATATACCTCACAAAGACCTCAAAACTACCTTAAATATATCCATAACATCACAGCATGGTGTCGAGCAGATAGTTGTATTAGCACCTGTATCCTCTTCTCATTAGTACTGGTCATATCTCCTTTTGTTCATGTTCCTACTTCATATTCCCTATCCTTTCATATATTCCTATTCACTTTTCATGCCATCTTCCTGTGGATTAAAACAGGTACATCTCTGCCAGTGTTTAGAAAATACATTCCCTTATTGAAGGAAACTTCCGTTTATGGGCAAAACTAGGTACAACAAAAGGCCAGGCTGCCCTTACTGCTCACAAGGAGCACATTGCTCTCTTAAAAGCACTGTACTTAGTACTGCTCAGTAACCTACTAGAGGGTAGCTGGATTCATCCTAGGGACTTCTGGCAAAACCTTCAGTCAGGGTAATTTTTAAGTTTTATGAGTCCACTTTACTCGTCAGAGCACAGTGGCTTGCTCTCTTTGCACTGCGTGCTGTCACATTCAGTCAGACCATGTTCAGATGTTTACAAAATGGCCCTAAAGGGGCTTTTTTCTTTTCTTCCCTCCTGCAAAACACAGTCGTGCACTGTCTTGGCTTACAAGTGTCATGAGGTGAAAAATAAACAATAAAAATAAAGTATTAAGGAAATAAAAGCCCTTTTTTGCCACTTCTTTGTTTCAAATATACAGTAACTAATGTCAGGAGCATTTCAGGAGATTGTCCACAAGAAAATAACTGACTTCTCATTTGGGAGGTGGTTGAGGATGTGCCCAGCAGCACATTAGCACAGCGCCAGGGCTTCAGCGTGATGGTTGGCAAGTTAGCAAGGATCTTCTCTGAGCTCAAGAAATCCTTGAAACTGAGCAAAAGCTTCTGACTTTGAGGTTGTAAATGTACAAATATTTCCTTTTTTGCTGTAAATATTTTACTCTTTTTTTTTAAAAAAAGTAGTATCTGTACAAAAAATTTATTTGAGTTTCAGAAATATTGAACATAGTTGAAATGATTCAGTGTAAGTCCTGCTTTGCAAAAAAATATTTGGATACTATACTGATTTGCTTGTGTTATAAATTTGAACTTTGCAGCAGCATGTTGACGTGTTTACTAGTGTAAACAGTTATAATGATGCATAACCTAGTTTTGACTTGGGCAGTTACTTGAGCAATGAAGAAATAACTACAAATAGGTATGTAGAGCAATAATATCTGAGAGTTATTTTAATTTTGTTAAAGGGATAAAATAAGTCTTGTCAGGTTTTATATAGCTGCTTTTGTTCTGAGTATTTTTTTGTCATTTAATAATTAAGCAAATGTACACTTGTAAGTTTTACTGCACTAATTCTACACTAAACATTGAAAATGAATGTGAGAGTTGACTGCTCCCCTAAAGGTTGGATAATACTGTGTAGGAATTCTGTTTTCTGTCCAATCTTTATTAAATCTTGCGTTCCCCCTAATTCAAAGGGGTGAGATGGATGGCGCAGCTAGAGAAAGAGTCGCACCATCCCTTTTTTAGTCTCTTTTCTCAGTTGAGGTAGTTAATCCTTCGTCATCCAAGTTCTGCCCATTCATATTCCCCTTCCCTCTCAGCTAAGCTGTAATAGTAGGTACATGCAAAATATTTGTGGTTTTCAACTGTGATTTCAACTGTGATACCCTAATCTTCCAGCCACAAAGAAGGCAGTGTACCATACTATGGGGCTCTCTTCAAGTCTGCTCACTTGGATTTTCTTCCCAGGCAGGGACAGAATCAATGAAGCCAGGTGTCAACTGGACATATGTGTGATGTGCACCTGAACTGAGGGGCTTGGAAGTGTCTTTTGGAAAAAGTAGATCTCACCACAGGCACAAAACATAACCTTTTTAAGAAACTGGTGGCTGTAGTCTGGTGTGTTGCTGTTTTTGCTAGTGACTGATTTTTTTTATTTTTGTCTTGGCATGTAGTATTTCTAGGAAATATCACCAATAAATATCACCAATATCCAGCAATCTGTCCAATGATTGTTTATGGAGGTGAGGTATGGAGTGCATTCAACTCGGTGTGTTAGAGAGCCCACATCATTCATCCTCATTAAGACTCTCTCCCTGTTTTATACGTGTGAATAAAAATCATCAAAACTTGGTCCATCTGCTGCTGCATGCTGATATTAACTGTCAAGAAGAACACAAAGGTTAGATAGTGTTTTTGCCTGCTGTGCTGTATTGATCTTGTTCTTATGTTGTTAAAGTAATTAAAACTATGTCTGGGACAACAGTTCGTGAAGTCACTGAGATATAGAAATGAACAGTTTTATAAGAATGAGACACTGTGAGAACAAATTATCTAAGTCAGAGAGAAAATTAGATTTATTTCACAAATCAAATTATCTGAAATAATTGCTAGCAATTATACACAGCAGTTCTGCAATGCTAAACGGCAGTAGAGGTAACAAGGTAAGTTTAGCTGTTTATCTTTCACTGACTGTTTTGTCTCGTCATAAATAAAGGGTGTTTCACATGCTGGTATCTAGCTGTGTCCATAGAAAACAACCAAAGGGGAGCAGGGACAGTCTAATTTCAGGAGTTCTTGGAACTAATCAGCTACACTGCTGGGATGGGCTAGAAGATATAGTAGGGTTTGCTCCTTCCAGTGTCTCTTAAATGATTAACCAATAGCTTGGTTAATATCATTACCCTTCAAAAGTCACATACAGTTTTGCTTTTCTCTGAGAATGACCAAGCCAGGTTTTCAGATACTTCTGCACTCAAAATATAGCTGGAGAAGAAAAAAAAAAAAAAAGTTTGAATTTATTACAAATACACACACTACGTTGGGATTTGTCACATTATATGCTAGATGCATCCTACAATTACTTCGTGCAGAATTACAGTACTTGTTGATCAAACCTAATAAATAAATTCCTATATTACTGTGTTGATGGCAAAATGTTGATGACAGCACAGTCTTCAGATTGCAAAATCATAAAAGTACAAATAAAAAACCTCCCCTTTTTCATTATGAGTTTGGATACTTTTTACATATATACCTACCCTACTTTCCAGTTCGACTTTCCTTATTATTGTAAGTTTGCATGTAAGATTTTTCAAAAGGATTTATTGTGGCTCAGTTACAAATGTGGAAGGCATTTTACTAACTATATGGCAGATTATCATCTATTTACTGAATATAACCATTTTCTAGCCTAAAGATGTAGATGATCCCTTCCACTGTAGTTTTGACATTGAAGCATATAAATCAAACCCAGTCTTTCTAGAATGATACCAGCATACCAGAATGATAAAGAAATATATTTTGGTCTTTTCCTTGTATATGGTAAATTTTAATTAAAAAGGGAAAACACATATACATCATGGGCAGAGTGCAGACATTCTGACTGACTAGTAAGGTGCTAAGAAACAAACTGATTAGCAGGTAATCCCTGATGCTGATGCTATAAAAGTCTTCCTTTTTGGTTTCTTTGTTTTTCTCTTCCTACATTTAGCAAACAGGTGCATTAATAAATGAAAGCTTGAACTGGCACTGTAGAAACTGAAATTTTTCTATATTACTCTTCTTTCCAAAATGTTCTTTATGATACTAGTCAAAATAAATCAATATAAAAATATTAAATATTTTTTAATATTGTGGGAGAAAAGGACCATGTCAGGAGAGGAGAAAGATCTGTCAGATCCAGGCAACTATATGGGCACAGAGGGAAAGTTAAATGAATTTGAAAAACACTGAAGATGGTCAAGAATATCTGGCTATCATTGAGAGCATAAATATGTCTGAGAGGCAAGGATATGTACGGAAGCAAAAGTCACCAGAGAAAATAGAAAAAAGGTTTCAAATATTAATGGTTATAAAAAGATTTGAACTTTGAAAATCATGATGAATGAATGAAATGTAAGAATCTGATTAGTCTTTTTTCTTGACATAAATCTTTAGTCAAGGAAATACATTTAACTGTAATCATAGTTCTTTTAGCTCTTTTTATTCTTCAGCTCCTGGATGCTCTTAAAAAAATGAGTTTTATTGTAACCACCAATCTGGTTACGTCAATACATGATAGTAGTCTATTATTTTATTACTATGATTAAAACCATTCAGACTCAAAAAAAAAAAAAAAAAAAAGAAAGAAAAAGGGGGGATAAAAGATAGGTACCTTTTATTTTCACTGCTGCTACTTTATATTCCTGGGAAAATTCTCTTACTGTTACATCTCTGTTTTTATCATATATCTTCATTACCTTTCTTCTCCTGGATGCTACAGTTTCAAGAAGGTTGCTAACCTTATTAATGACTTCCCTGTTTATAGAAAGGTACAGCTAAGTCATAAAATAATGACTTGAGCTAGCTCAAGTCCCTTTATATCAGCTCACTCTGCTGATATAAAGTATACAACCAGTTCAAGCCGTGGAGGGTGCTGAATGTGAGCCTGCGCAGGGATGCTGCAGCCAAAGGCAGGGGAGGCACAGCCCTTTCAGGAGATTTACATTATAAGCATCTCACTTTGGAAATTGTTCCTTGGTGTTTGCTCATAGCTTCAACAAAACAGCCTTGATCTTTGGACTTCTTCGTAAAAATCGAAGGTGGATGGCAATGATGTCTTGCAGAAGAGCAAGTCCTGTTGTGAAGAACAACCATTATCAGCTCCAGCCTGCACTTGTTCAGTGTCAGGAAAGATATGAACTTGCATTGCTGAGAACAAGAGGGGCTCTGTGGCAGACAGCATTTCCTTAGGGTTTGAAGTCCTTAGTACCAGCACTGTTAGTTCTGATTTATTTTGAAATGCAGTTTCAGGAATTGTGCTCTTGTAATTATAGGATTCTTCTCCTCTGCAGTTCAGTACCATTCATCATTTTCTGTTTTTCTGACTAAGTCACTATAGCATGACAAGCCAGTTTTCAAAATTTTTAGGTTTAAAGCTTTTAATTTCGTCTGTACTGAGCTACTAGCTAAGGAGTTACACAGTGTCACTGGACAACAAGAAGTTAATCTAATGTCAGTAGCAGTAGGAGTGGTGTTTCATTTTCTGTAGAATATGTGATCTAACGTACACTCTTGGACTGCAATAATGCAGTAAAGGAAAAAAGAGGCTGATTTTATTCTTTTTATAAATGTTAGTTACTGTAACTTAACTTTTTTGAAATAATTGAAATCAAGCAGTATATGGCAAAAGATTCCCACTTATAAGTTCAGTGAGAGTCCACTCTAATTTGGGTGATGACTAGCAGGAATTCTGAAGTTCCAGAATTGTAAGTGCTTATTAGATGTGAAGTTTCTGCAAGTGAATATGAGTGTGTGATTCATTCCCATTAAGCACTAGTGAAGTGGTTTAAAGTGTTACCAGAACACTGCTGTCCTGACCAGAATTTCTTTTTGAGAAGTTTTATCAGCCTCAAGTTTTATTAGTCTCGCTTACCTGCTAGTGTGAGGTGGACCGAAAACTGGCTGAACTGCTTAAGGTTATGATCAGTGGCATGAAGTCCTGCTGGAGGTCAGTCTAATGGGGTTTCCCAGGGACTGGCAGTAGGATCAGTGCTCTTTAACATCTTCATTAACAACATGGGTGATGGGGCATAGTGCTTCCCCAGCAAACATGTGGAACATACAAAACTGGGATTGATGGTTGATACGGTTGTGCTGTTGTTTAGAGACTGCAGCAATGAGCCCAAAGGAATCTCCTGAAACTGAGCAAAGGGAAACGCCAAGTCCTGCCACAAGAGAGGAATAACGCCACGCATGAGTAGAGGCTGGGGACTGATTAGCTGGAAAGCAGCTTTGCAGAGAAGGATTTTGGAATTGTGGTTGACAACAAGCTCAGTGGGGGACAGCCAGATACCCTTGCAGCAAGGAAGGCCAGTGGTATCCTGGGCTGCATGATGAAGAGCATTGCCACAGGCCCACAGGAACATCATTCCCCTCTACTCTGCACTGGTGAGGCCACATCTCGATTCATGTGTCCAACTGGACCAGGCCCATGGTACGAGACATACTGGAGGGAGTCCAGCGAAGGGACCAGTGAAAATGGTGGAGGGACTGGAACAGCTGACAACACAAGGAAGCTCTCAGGGAGGTGGGACAGTCTAGCCTGGAGAAGAGCTTGCTCAGGAAGGATCCCCAGTGCCCCTTTTATTTCTGCTCCACTTCAGTCACTGCAGACAAGATCTCAGTTTTCCTAAATGGGAATTTAAGGGAGCAAAAAGCTCTTCCTAACTTATTTTACCAGAGACACTGGATAATTCCCCCCGCCCCGCCCCAAACTTGCTCTTGTTTGGTACAATGCTTAACTTGTCTCATGAGACTGCCTAGGTCTTGCAGGTGTGCAGCTCCCAATCGGCCTGGAAACTTCTTAGTCTGCTCCATGACATAATGTAGGAGTGTTTTTTCTAGTATCTGACTGGAATTTCAGTTAGCTGCCCAATATCTGCTAGACTGGAGAACTGTGGTCTGTTCATTGCCATTTTGGATAGTGTCTGGTTTGGGATCCTAATTATCAAAGTATTTCCTCTCTGTGCCACACATGATGCTCCGTCTTCCCCGTTGATTTAATTTGACCCTTCTAGACACATTTAGGTGTGTATGTCAACTTTTAAGTGCAAAGATGCAGGCTCATTAGGCAAGTTGATGAGAGAAAACAATACAGTAGAGAATAGCAACCTTGAGAGGTTGTAGATGGAATGGATAATATACCAGTTTTTGTTGCAGGGTTGTGAAGTTTGTTTTTACAGGTTACCTCTACTGAAGTGAGATCTGCATTACAAAACAAACTAAAGCACTCCTTGTCTTTTATCACCACTATTGTGTTCTATAACAACTCATAAAGCTGCTCACATCTCTTTTGCTGGTCTTCTCAGCTTCTGTTAAAACTGTTTAACTGGTCCGTAATCTTCACAGTTAGGAATGCCTTACTAGGAAAAGCTGGGGCTTCATATGCTTTGGTAGAGTGCTACATTGTACACTTGAAATCAAGACAAAATTTAAAACTGGTGCTCTTAAGGTAATGTGCTATATATAGTACTTATATTTTTATGAGAGATGCACAGGGAGCTTTGTTGAAGACAATGTTGCACGTATCCATCTTTATTTGTAGCGTCAGATGGCCATAACTATTGTACATTTAGAGGACCCAAATTAAATGTCTTTCTTCCTCTGTGTACCATCATTTCATTTTGGTTTGAACTATTGACCTCAGCTTGCTATTATTGCAAAGAGTCCGTCTGATGCACCAGTGATTAATGCTGCCACATTCTGTGCTATCTGTAAGCTAATTCTGCAGCTGCATCACCGTTCGTTTTGCAGACCACAACTTCATGGTGCTTCCTGACTCCAATAACAGTGACACTGTTGCAGAGGAGGAATATGAATTTGGAGATTCTTCTCATTATATTCTTGTTTTGAAAATACAATTTGCCTAGACCTAACCCATGGTAGACCCAAATGCAAACCAATTTTCCTGTACCAAATTTAACCGTGCTTCTGTCTGTGCATATCTAGAATATGCACAAAGCCCTTTGTCCATAGGGTCAAATAAGTCTTATCATTCTTTGCAGTTTGACGTGGTGCATGGTACACTGGAATGTACCAAGTTTGTAAATCAGAGAACTTGGCCTATAGATAAACAATTAAAAAGAGCTATTAGCCTAGAAGTAGACAGCTTTACTTTAGAATTTGCATACATTACTTTAGGGACAGGTGTGTGAAAGAAAAAATCTGCAAGTGAAGATGTTTATGGTATATGGTATGAAGTAGAGGGTTTTATGGAATAGTAGTATACTTTACATGAGAGAAGGAAAGTAAAATAACGTTGAAAGGAAGTCAAAGTTTTGAAGGGAAGTAGTTTTTCATTTACTTCTTGTAAATGTTACATACAAGAGAATAAACAAAGAGGGAATTCATCTTTGTTTAGCATAAGCTTGATTCTAATGGACTTCACTAAATCTTTGTACATCAGTGGAATATTAATCAAAGTTTATAAACCCTTTCTGGCAAGGACTTAATAGACAAAGAAGAAAAGGGTAGTGGCACTGAATATCAAAACAGCATTGTCTGTTGCAGAATCATGGACAACTCTAAAACAAATAATATCAAAAGTGCATGGATCAGTGTTTTAATAGATAAAGCACAGATAATTGTATTACCTGATGCCTGCTGCAGATATCAGCAATTCAGACTGGGAAACAGATTGTTCAATCATTTAAGCAGCAATCTACAAGAAGTAGGAAAAATATCTGTTATTAGGTAGGACTTTAGTCTGAGCGAGACTTTCAGGAGGGCTTATATTGCCAATATTGTGAATTTTCCAGAATGTTTAAAAAGTTATAAATGACAGTTTCTAGAGGCAAGAATTTTTCATGCTTGAAATTTTAAAATCAAATTTCACAAAGTAAAAAACAATTATCCAAATTGTTTGTGGAAAGGATTGAAATGTAAAAAGTAAATGGCAATAATTGCTGACTTTTTTGGGGGTCATTTTCTACAATTCTCATTTCTCCTCCATATGCATTTTGTCTGTACTGCCAAGTCACTCTACATTTACTTGCATAAGCAATAGGTATGAATTCATCATCTCTCATATTATTATTAAAAATCTGCAATAAGATAGTCTCTAAGACTGCTTTTAACAAAACTTATATAAACATTTTGATGATTACAATGCAAATTACTTTCCAATAATCCTTTGCCCTTTTCAGGTTTCAAGTGTAGTTTTTATTCTTATTAAACCAAATACAATTTTCAAGTAAGATGAATAGCTTTGTGAATAAGATCTTTGGTTGAGCACCAATACTTTACTCACAATCAAATCTTTTATAACTTTATTAACATTTGCTCACTAAAAGTCTAGCCCTTACTTTGCAGTCAAGAGACAAACAATTTAGGTAGTAGTAAGTGATCATTTAAACCTATGTAAAGAATAGAGCATATTTGCCTGCCAAGATTTATATACTTAGTACAGTTTCAGGAGCATAGTTCAGTTGATTTTGTTTACTTACTGATCATAATCATGATCATAATGATTGATAGGTCCACTTTTTACCTTCATCTGTGTTCCAGCTGTTCATGAGTTGTGTAAAAATTAATAATCCACACCGTGGATTACCGTTCAGGCTATCGCCACAGAAACACACATGGGGATATATGGCTTTAATCACAGGACAAGTACTGACTTTGGCTGTCAATATACTTGAGGTGATGCATTTGAATGCTTGTATTATTATTTTCTGGAGATAAACTTGGCCAAATTCATGTCCCATTTATAATGTAAATACCCCATTGTCAGGCACCTTTAGATAATCTACAAGCATGTTGCTCACTGGAAGAATGGACTTGTTCTTTTGATTTACTGTGAAGTCCCGACGAGGGAACTTGGCTCTGAGTGGAGAAGGAGTTAGAGAAGTAAGGAACCCTGAAAGACTCATTTTCTTCTTACTGGGAATGTCTAACCGTGTAATGTTCAAGTGTTATGTATTCAGATTTGTGAAGTCTTAGCATCTTTATTTGCTCATTTTTTGGGGAATGAATTTCACTTATATTTGCTTTCTTAGCAGCACTTGATTAATATTTTATCATGTTCTCTTTCTGGACTTCCAATTCAGGATTTTCATATAAACTGAACTTGAAGTTTTCTCACTGTTCAGTGTCCTGAGGACAATGTGTTTGCTAAACAAACTTCTGTGGAGATGAAATACTTGTGAATTAGTGGGGGAAATCCAAAGCAATGGTTTGTATATGATTCCCAGAAACACTGAGGGTGAGTGGGGAGAATGACAAAGAATTAAATGAATTAAAAGGTAGGTATCTGAAAGATGTCACATAGGAGGCAGGTCTGTGCATCGCTGGAGCCTTGCTTGCAGAAAACAGACCTGCTTTCAGTGATACTGCAGTTGAGCTTAGATAGATAATAAGAAGCTTACCCAGCAGGGGACTCTGTTATCTTTCGTACGAAGTCAAGCTCCACTTTCTCTGCAGAGCTTCTGCTTACTCTCCTGTCTTTGTACTCCTGATTTCAGTGGTCAAATCTACTCGCTGCAATTGCCTGAAAATCAATCAGCAATTGCTGCAATCGTCTTCTACATTGGTAGAAAAACACTGTAAACTTCAGTGATTTATGAGAAAATCTTTCCCTACACCCTGGCAGCCAGTTTCCTTCAGAAAACAATAGTTATCAATGCTGCTTCCTCCAAGGGAAATTTACACCACAAAATGAGTGTGCTACAAAGACCCCAAATCTAACAAAGACCTTCTGTCATGCAAATGTCATGTAGATTCAGGACTGTGTGCAGACAGGCTGTGTTAGACAAGGCCACACCTGAGCTAACAATTTGTACCGACATGGTCTGCAATATCTAGTTTTATTATGTTGAGGCTCCAGCCCCTGGAAAGGTGCTATGGCAGACAGCAGAGAATTTGCCCAGTGGGTTATTCCTCTATCTGGAAAATATTCCTAAGAACTCCTTTGGATGGAAAACATTTGGAAACGAACCCTGCAAATATGGCTGTCCAAAAGCAGTGTGGTGTCTTGGAGCAGCAAGTCCAGATGAGGACCTTTGGCTGCATTTATACTAATAACCTAAGCAGACAGGATACCTGTCTGAGCACTGTTCCATGATTACCCATGTAGTTAAATTGTTTGTACTCTTCTTGGCATGGTTTTGCCTTGTGTCAACTCACACTTTCCCAGACAGTGGCCAGAAATTGTTCAAAGGGCAGTGTAGCTTATGGACTGTTTTTAATAGGTTTTGTGGATGAAATCAGCATGTTTCAGAATGGGTGAAGGTTTAGTTGCAAGGTACAGGCTGTGCCATGCCAACAGGACTCAACCCAAGAGAATGGTCACAGGCCATTATTCACTGGTATATTGATTTTATTCACTGTACATATTGATTTTGTGCACAGTTCTTCCCTCACCTTCAGCAGAATTAGATTGACAGTCCTCTTTGGAATAAGACTGATGGGGGCAATTATTTTGCACTCTGCAAAAATAACAAAAAAATATCCTTTCTCATTTCTGTCTCTTACCAGTGGGTGTATGTTCCCAATCATTTTATCCAATTCTTTTTCAGATGTAGATAACTATCTCATCTTTTTCAGTAAGATGTCAATTGGGTGTTTATGTTAGAGTTTCCACAATCCTCAAGCAAACCTTGTACACTGTTGTGTCAGAAAGTATTGAAACTATTGTGGTTTTCCTGTTCTCTGTGTTTCCAGGTAAACATTAGTAAGGATAACATATGTATGTCTAAATTCAGGGAAAGGAATCAGAAAACTGAACTGAGTATTGCCCTCATCCCTGCAGTTGAAAGAAAGTTAGCAGAGTTGACAGCAAGTGCTATACTTTATTCTATTGGGAAACATGAAAGTTTCTTTTCAACAGAAGATGCCGATTGTGACAAATTATGTTCAGTTTTATGAGTAGCGACCACTGGAGATGGAAGTAAATTGGATTTGCACTTGAATCCCACCGCCTATGCCTTTATAGGACAAGCTGCTACTCAGATGACTGTAGGATTTAAATGTGGTTATTTATGATATGCTAGAAAGATACTTCTGTAAACAAAAGTAGTTTTGTGTAGACCAGGATGGCAAGAAGAAAAACAGCAGGCACTGACAGTTTTCTCTGTAATGTGAATATTTTTTAAATAAGTGTATTATTAATTACATGAAACCTCACAAAATTCTGATGCTATTGTACACGCTAATGTTCAGATAGTATGAATTCATTAAGCTGGTGATCAACTGAAATACATGTCCTCTCAACTAAACTAAAAAAAAAAAACAAATGGAGTAAGTATCCTGCAGAGAATCAAACTCCTAGGAAACACGGAACTAGTGCTGAAATAAAAGTCATTACCTCTTTTCATCAGGTTTAGCTAAAATTCAGGAATCCTTCTGTTAAGAGGAAGAACTAATGAAAAGGGTCAGTGCCCTCAGATGCAGTTTTATTTATTTATGAAGAAAGTATAGATTTCTAAACATAGCGGATATACCTTGTGTATATCTCCAGGGATCTTTCACGTACCTTTCCCCCACGCAAAACTTTGTGTTTCTTTTTCTTCCTTTCACTCCTTCCTTTGCTTTCGCTGCTTCTAGAAAGCGTTTTCTCATAGCTTGTCTAAACTTCCCAGTTTCTCATACAGAACATACAGAAAAGGGAGGAGACTATATGTGCACTTTAGCAGCAGCAAGAGGCTCAAGTACTCTTAGCAAAGACCATTTTTCTTCAGAAACTTCGGCTTTTAAAGCTCAGAAACTTTGGCAATCTTCTGCTGGACCCATGCAACCCCCAAATTTCTAGAGGCTTTGACTGGAGCCTTGTAGGTGACTTTCACAAGAGTAGCAAAGGGCCCATTCCTGAAAAAGCTAACTCCTGTGTGTAACTCCTGTTCTCTTGGAGAGCCCGTCACCATGGATCTTCCACAAGACAGATACTTTTAATACTTCAGCAAAAATGTATTTCTTTTTAGGTGACTACAGACCTGGAAAATTTATGCCCATTTACGTTGGCAAAGTTAAAAAGTAAACAAGATCTTACAATGGGAAGTGTCCAACATTACTAATGGATGGTGCTACCTGATCTCCTTAAGGGACAAGAACGTAATCTATAATCTATGTGTACATAAATGAAACACAGTGGCAGACTCTTACATGGTCTGTCTCATCACCTGTTCTGGAGGCCCTTGAATAAGCCTGGTGAAACCATGTGCTTTAAATTAATCAAAATGAGAGCTTTTACCACTACATGTGACATCTGCCGGTGAAGGGCTTTTGTGCAAGCTGCTGATGGCCCTGTGCTAGCAAGGCTCCACTCTTCATTCACTATTGTTGAGAAAATCCTAAAGCAGCATTTTTCTGCTACTGTTTTCATACTAGGCAATACTACTGCAACTTACTGAAATCTTTTCTTCATATGGTTCTTCTGTTTCCTTTTGTGTGTGTCACCTGTGTCACTGGTTCTAATTTCTCCAATTCTGTCACATACTTTTTTTTTTTCTTTTTCACAGTCATCCTGACAGTGAAATTGGATGCATTCCGCTTCGAAATCAAATCTCTAGCTAGAAAGAGGTTGGAATTACCTATTTTACCAGTTCAATTCAATCTGAACTTTGATTCAACAATTGCGACAAAGGATGAGTAACTTAGCTCCCTGAACAGCTTCTTGTGTTTGAAAGAAAAAAAGGGAAGAGAATGAGCAAAATGGAAGCCTCTTACATGACGATATGTTACTGGTAATGTACTTGTATGCACTTGTTTTGGTTAAATGGCCTTGTAGAACCTTGAACCCCATTACTTGAAGAAAGCTGACTTGAACCTGCTCAGAAACACTGCATAAATTTGAAGTCTCTTCTAATTTTGGGTGGGCTCTTCAGTGGAAGATGACCTGATATAATCAAGCTAAAGGCAATTTAATGCATCTTCATTTAGAAAACAGCTAATTTAGGCCAGGATAAATTCAGTTAATTAAGCCCAATTTAAACTCTTCTATTTTTTATTGTCCATATATCCCTTATATTGTCACTTCTTCGTAAAAAGTCCCTTTCATAATGACAAGGCCTGGGTTTGAACTGTTAGGGCGTTTTTGTTTTCTGCAGAACAGACCTGTTGTGCCTAAAGATCCTCTGCTGAGGCCTGTGCTTGTAACACACATTATTCTAACATTCCTTTTCCCTGAAAGAAGCTTCCCAGATTAGTTCAGCAAAACCTTATTTCACTGCTTTTACATTCTAGCGAAGACTTATTTATTTGATGACGCTCACAAAAAGTGAATCACAGCAATTTTCTTTCAAGTACTTGTATTGTTTGTTCCTATATGAACTGCAAGACTGCATGCATACTTGCTATTCAGCAGAATTCTGATCTCGTCTCCATATTTATGTTATCTCCTGTTACCTTTGCCCTCTCTTTATTGTCGGTTAAATTTCATCATGCTGGAATGGAGACTCATTTGTAATTACTTGTTTGAGATACTGAGTACCTATTTAGAATCCTTAAAAAAAAAAAGAAAAAAAAAAAAAAAGGAAATTAAACAAAATAGTGATAAACCTAAACAAAAAATGGAGACTGGGTTTCTGTTTAAGACATACAAGTAGAAAGCAGGAGGCTTGAGTTCAAATCCTAGTATTATCTCAGATTTACTGGGTGACCTTGGACAAGTCACCAGGGCCCTGATTTAGCACAAAGAGCTGTAGACTTTCATTTTGGCAGTAATACCATCCTGAACCAGAGTGGGATTACTCACACTCGTGCTTAAGGGTTTTGCTAAACAATGGCCTTAATCTCTCCATGCATTAGTACTTTACCCACATGAGCGATACTACCTCTGGTTTTCCCCTCCTTCTCCCTCTCAGTCTCATCTTTAGATGATGATTTTCTTTTAAGGTATTATATTAAGGTATTTCTTTCAAGTATTGCAGCGCAGCACACTAGAAGAATATTCAGGATCAGGGCCTCTGGACACTCTTATGAAAAAAAACGAATTTGTGACCTATTCCAGCTACTGAGTTTAGAAATAATTGCATAACTGCAGCTAATGGCATATGACTTTTTTCCCCCCAAAGTACCTGCTGGCTGTCTGGCACTGCTCCTTGTAAGATCTTTGCGTGTGAAGTGTGCTTGCATAATTGCTCAGTGCCCACCTGTTGCTAGAGCAAATCTAACAAAAAGGAAAACAATTTGCAGACCTTGTCTTAGTTCACAGTGCACCTAGTGCTGATACCAAACATCAGTTACCAAGAAGATTAAGATTTTTAGTTGTCTAAAGGTATTTACATTTTAGTTTTGATGATTTTAGAAATCTGTTTTAAAAGACTGGCTTAGCTATGTAAGAATGTGACTGGAATTTTAAATACCCTTAAAAAATGTAATCTCAAGGCATAGCTAAACAGGTTATCATTTAATAGGGTAGGTGGTGAATTTAGAGCTTGTTATTTCCATTATATTAACTGCATATGTGAATGCCCTAGCTCCCTGAATCATATAAGACAGCTCTTACTGAAATACCATATATGGGTAATTGTTATGTTGACATTTACGATATGCTGGAAACTAAGTATAGCATGCAAACATACATGCTAATATCCTGTGAGGTATATCAACACGTAATTTATATGACTTCTATTTTTAAAACTTCATTATTGATCAGGAGATTGGAGGTGACTTATTTAGAAACATCAAAACCAGGGATACTTACAGAGAGAAAAACCCTAAGCCAATTTTTAGTGAAGTCTCTTTGTTTAAAAAAAAAAAAAAGTTTGTTAATCAAAATTATAACCTCTTCATTGGAAGGGCTTGGTTGAGATGAACTGCTCAGTGACATTCTCTTGCACTTGAATCATTTTTTTGCTTGCAAATTGTTGATGCCTTCTGTTTTGATGATTAAAAAGGGAAGAATACATTTTTTTTTCTTGACTTGTGATTATTTTTCATTCTCACATTTAAACTACTTTATACAAAACAAATTCAGCAGTAACAAAGTAAAGTATTTGGTCATCCCAATCTCCGTTTTTTCAGGTTTTTGTTTGTGAATGTTTCAGGAAATTAAGTTTAGACACTGGAATGAGCTGGAGATGATCTCCCTGGATGCACATGCAAAGTAAAGATATACAAGGTACAAACGCACCTACAAATAACATATGCAAGTCACTTGGCTGGATTGCATCCTGGATTTGCATTAATGCAAGAAAAAAATGAGATCCTACTAAGAGAGTTAGAGGAGGAAGCACAAGTCTCAAGGAATATTTGTGTGAAAGGTGCCACCGAGAGAAGACACAAAAGTGGCAAGATCTTGTGTCTCTGTATTGAAATAGAAAACTTAGATTGACTTGTATGTACGAATTCCTATCTTGAAGAAACAGACAAATGTGATATAGCTGGGGTTTGGCTCCTTTGGGAAGCATAGTTTAATCTATCACTAGACTAAGAATAGATTAAGAATACATTTTCTTGCCCAAAGTTTTGAATTCAACAAGACATGATTGTAATACTTTTTAAAGCAGATAAGAATCAACACTGTCATGTTTCAGCTATTGTGGGAACCTAAATGGAAGATTAAAAGCCTTTAATATTAATGACCTACTGAAAAAGGGTCGAGTTGGAAAGCTTGTTTACTGATTAAGCAGTAAACAATCCCTTGCCATAGCTTTTAGCTAAATTAATACATAAAGTGTTCATCTTTCCTGTTGGCTTAATTCTGTATTATTTCTGTCACTTTCTACAGTGCCTCTATAGCAACTGAGTATGTTCTCTTCAGCATACTCTTTTGAACACTAATGTAGTATTCATGTACTTGAGTAATCTACTGGTAAATCAGCTGCTGATTTACTGGTGGGGATGAATAGCTAAGAAGGGATGGCTAAGTGAGTTTTTGCTCTCCTCATTGACCTTTCTCCACCAAGTCTAGTGCTATGAAGTATGAAGGGATATAGTTGCACTGCATAGCTCCATTTCCCTTTAAAAGGAGGGTCACGACATGCACCAGTCAAGTAAATGTTGTGTATTCCCTTTGTAGCTAGTCCAAGTTGGATAGAAGGGTTGTGCTTTATTCTCGTAGTCCTTTGATGGAGTGCTTGAGTAACAAACTTAATTGTCACTAAAAATTCTTGTATTTTTAGCTTATTGTATTTTAGGTATGATTCAGTCTTCTGAAAATAATGTCTTCACTTTGTCCCTGAGTAGACCCAAATTAAAACAAAATTTAAAAAATCTCTATTAAAAACATTTCAGAGCCTAAACCCAGGCACCTTCAAGCCCACACATGAAGATTCGTTGCTTAAGCTAAACAAACAACCACTCCAGATGGTAGTTACATTAAGCTACTATTCTATGTGTTAACTATTCAGAAAAAAAAGCTATGAGAAAGGGGAATAAAAAAGCTCTATCTTACAAGCACATTATGAGGGTGGGAGATTAACATACAGAATTTGGTATGCTGACTCTGTTCTTAAAAGGTGGTCTCAAGAGAAATGCAGAAATGCCTGCAACTTGTTTACAAAACTGTTTAGTATGAGGACTAGTCTGCTGAGTGTAACAGCCTTGTGTGCAGGAGGGCAGCCTCGGGCCAAGGGAAAAGCATTGCTTCAGCAGGGAGCTGTGAAATAGTCATTGAACCTGTTTTCTAGAGGAACTGGAAGACAGTCTAGAATAGGTTGATTTATAGAAGTAACTACCTAAAGCATAGTGAGGCCCCAGCAACACTTCCACGTTGTGGAAGTACATCTACTGTGGGAAGAGAATAATGCTGCAAAGACACAGGACGTCTGAGAAAATGGTTTCTTTGGGTTTGTTGGGCCTAGAAGTGAAATTGCACGTTATTCTGCTGACAGAACAAGTCCAAGGAGATTGTTGGAGAGTGTCAGCTCTCTTGGTTGGTCCTGTGAAGGAGATTGTTGGAGAGTTCTCAGCTCTCTTGGTTGGCACTGTGTGATGTTCAGAAATACTGGTAGGTGTTTTAGAGGAAGTGAACAAATGAACCAAAACCACAACCCTCTTCCATGTAAATCAGAGAGAATGTAGTGGCATTCTTTGCTAGCTCACAAAGAATTTGTGGATAGAATGGTTCTTCTAAAACCTTATCGAGGTTTCTTAAAAATGTTGTGGTTACTATGCGTAACTAAAATAATATATTTATGCAAGATAGAGTTCATAAAACCTGTTTTGATCCTATATATGCTTATATCTTCTAGAGAAGTGGGAACATGTATTATAAAAGCTCTCGCATTTAACTGTCCTGATATTAACAGAAAGCAATTCTTGAAGGGAAATAAACATTAGGACACTGTTTATTGAAACTTAACATTTGGGCTTAGTTAATACTTTGTGTTGTTCATTTTGTGCAGATTAATTGCTTCATGTGTTGTACTAAAGCAGACAGCACCAGTTTTCTTCCTGCCTTCTCCTCAAAAATATCTCCTGGGTACTGCTTGTTGTACGTTCTGCATTAACGCTTGTGTGCAGACGTGCACATGAAACAGTGTGAGTGCTCGCGTATGGAGACCTCAGCAACCTGTGTGGCTATAAGCCTTGCAGCAATTCTAAGCTCTGTGCAGTGAGTACAAATTGCTCTGTAAATAAATTTCATATCTAGTATTCTACAAAATCCCCGAGGCTGTACGATGGTGAGTCAGTGAGCTTGTGATAAGAACTTTCTCTTTAGACTTCTGTGGGGTGGGATGGTTTTGAATCACAAAGACAAGTAAATCGTGAAAAAAAAAAAAAAAAAAAAGTCTATTTCAACATATGGTGATCTCCAGAGGTGCCTTCCAGCCTACATGATCTTATGATAAAAACAAGGGTTAAAAGTTAGATAGTTAAAGCGCAAGATTCTTTTTCTTGCTTCTGGGGTAGTCAGCTCTGCATTTTTATAGGAGTTAAGGTTTCCTGAGTAATGGGAGGACCCAGATAGTGGATTGCACTGCAGAGCTGCCACCTTGGCTTCCATACTCCGTTGCCCTGCAGGCTCGCCCTGCAAAGTCACTCAGGTGTCTCTGTGCTGTGCTCCAGGCAAATGCAAGGAGCCATCATAACCTTGGTGTTGCATTTGAGCAAATAAAAGATCCCTGAAAGCTGGTAGCTGGTGCACTGCAGGAGTGCAGCACAGGCACAGCCACGTGGGTGCCTGGAGTAACTTGGATGCAGGAGGGTGCATTAGCAGCAGCTCCAGCGGTGCTCCAGTGGCAGGAGCTGGCTTTCTGCAGAAATGGTCATAGGTTTGCCTGAATATGGTCGTCTCCAGTGACTCTAGCTCTGGGAGCAGCATGTTGGCAGCTCCTGTGCTAAAACACAAAGACAGTATTTCTCTTTGGGGTTTATTAGCATGGGCTCCGCTCTGGGCAAATGACGGTACTGCTCTTCGAGCCCAGCCGGGAGCAGTCATGAAATAGCTGCTTTCAGTGCTGAGCCGGAGCCATGTTTCATGGTGCTCGTGGCAGAATTAGTCTGTACTCCAGATGAACTGTCCATGACAATTAGGTAATTGCATGCCTCAACTGCTTTTTTATGTTTGTGGCAAAGGGAGCCATACGGCATCTAATATTTTGCTCTCATAATTCTACACAGATGGGAAATTGAAGCATCAGTGTTATATAAATTCTTGTGTCATCTTGGGCAAGCTAGTAGCACAGCTAAAAAGAGAACTTGATTTCTGGATTCAATATTTCCTTGGCTGCTTGTAAAGGTTAAGGACAGGACTTTGGAATTGCTGTGTGAAATTTCAGGAGTTAATTTGAATTTAAAATCTTGTTTTGGGGATGTTAAAAGGTGATAGTTTTGACAGCTGTTGTCACAAGACACTAAAGCTCAGGTAAAATTCAATAGTATGTATGTTTGCTTAAAGCAGCCCAAGCACTTCAGTGAATGACCACTTCTATACTGTATGTTAGCTTCAGGCTCTCTGGTCATCCTCACTGTTTACATGTTGGCCATTGCTCTTGTTCAAGTCTTGATCCAGGAAATTTCATCTTCAGGTAGAAAAGGGCACACAAAGTAAGCAAAAGGCCTAATTCAAATTAAAGGTGAACATCAAGATCACAACTAGTTTGAGCCTCATAAGTGGGCAACGTTGGGTGTAAGTATCAAATCAATGAAAACTTCTACAGTTCAGAATTTTCTAGGAATATAAATTTGTGTTTTAAGCCTGGATTTTTATATTCTGTGTCCGAATAGCTGTGGTTGTTTGTCTCCTATCAAAAATTAAAGAAAGATACAGTTTATACAATGTTAAAAATGTATAAATGTATATATGAACACAACGTATATTAACACCTAAACTAATTAAATAAAATTAACTATTACATCTCTACAGCTAAAGTTTTAAAGCAAATGAAGACAACCTGTCACAAAATGAGTGTGTGGGGGTGAAAGAAGCAGTGCACTTCACTCTTACAAAAGAATATGTTTTATTGACATGGACAGTGGTTTTAACAAAATTCTGTGACAAGGTCACTGCTGTTTACTGCTTATAGGATAAGTTTGCATAAAATTACCTGGAAGACCCTCCTGTTGAATCATAGGAGTCAGATTAGATCCCCTTGCTTTCCAAACTCCTTCCCAGAGGAGCCCGGGTGTAGCTGAATCCAGTCTTAGAGGTGGTCAGTGGTGGATGTCTACGGGATTATGTGCACAGTTAATCCTGAATACAGCTTAGTAAAACGTACAAAGTGTTAGAAAGTTTAGCATGCTATGTTCACTTAGCATGAATCTCTTGCTGGTCAGGGATGTCTCAGCCTCAAGGAGTGTCCTTGAGAGTCATCCCTGCTCAAGGGGAGATGCTGGTTTTCAGCCCACTGACTTGCAAGAAGAGATCACCAGGCTCTGGGTCTGTCCCATTTATGGGACATCTATGGGATGATTGATTTATAGTAATTTTTGCATATCAGCCAATTTTTTGCTGATGCCAGGTTAGTCCTTGGCTATCGTACTGTTGCTGTCACTGTCCCCAGACTCCATCGGAACATCCCCCAGCAGGAGGCAGCCATGGGGTTAATGTTCAGTGGGGAGAGGAGGGAGAGATTTAGGGAGGCAGGCACCACGATCAGATAATGTTTAACTCCCAAACACAGGGCTCAGTGTGGGAGGTCAGGTCTGGGTGGGGACGGAGCACACCCCTCAAGCAAGTGGACTTGTTATTGTGATAACCAATGAAGAGTTAAATGACTTCAAAAAGCAGAAATTTCCTAATGTATGAATGAACTGAGGTAAAAGTGGTGGGATCAGTTAGTTTTAAAGTCTTGAAGTACAAATCAGAAAGAATCAGTTGCATTTCTTAGTTATACAAAATACTTCCCTAGTTAGCAAAACAGTTTTGGTCCTAAATCTGCCTTGATCAATAGAAAAAAACATTTTTTTTAGGGGGGATGGGAAAATGTAATTCCAGTTTCAATATAAAATGGAATGTGAAATAAATGACAAATTGAGTAGGTGTCTAATAATTAAGTTGTTCATCATTTTCAAACATAAACCTCTACAAAAAGTAAGACTTTAAATAAATATTTGCTTAGAAATCACATAATTAGTATATTTGCCATGAAAAATAATAATAATAATTATTTAAATGAGAGATTTTAGTTCCTTGATGCTTTAAATGCTAGTCAATCTACTCTTGTTCTTTGCATAGGTGGATAATAATCTTTTTTTATTTGTTGTTTTTGTAAATCATTCCTGTTGTAACAAAGATAGAATTTTAAAAGCTCAAAAAAAATAGTTTCAGGTACTAAAACTATCTTTAAGAGATTGGTTCAATTTCAAAGTGCTGGCAGTCTTTGAGATTTATATTTATTGGATTTCACTCCTATTTGAATGCTAATCTCTGAGGAGTCTAACTACCAAACCTTGTTTGCTTTTAGTCATTTTATTGCAAGTTGTTCAAGAAGCAGAAGTAATAAATCTCTTGAAAAGAGTTACAATTATATTAATCCTGAATAATCGGAATGTTATAAAATCTGACAAAAATGAGCTTGTAAAATACTTTTAAAAGTATTAATATAGCAGTAGTAATTTGAAGGAACTCTGCTTCTATCTTGTAGGGAAAATACCATTTAATAACATCAAATTAAGGATATTTCTATGCAAATGTGAATTTCAAACATCTAGTGAAAAATAAAATCTTAAATAATAACACTTGATGTTTATAGGAAGTACTCAGAGATTTTGATCTGAATCTGAATCTCTGGAGATCTTGTCCTCACTTTCCTCTTGAAAATTTGGCTGGCGTGTAAATAAAGGGTATAATCTCTACTCTGCTCTCTATTCTATTGAAATTACTCTATACTGTTATTTGGCACAGTCTCTAGCTCTCTGTGGAGAAAACTATCTGAAAAAGCTCCTGTATCCTCTGCTATTTGGACTTCACAGCAGACTGCTGGAGTCAAAGAGAATCCACAAGGAGTATTCACAACAGCTCAAATGTGTGTTGAGAGCTTATGTGCTCCCATTTGCAAGCAGGCACCATAAGGCAGAGCAAAAGCTCTGGCAAAGCTTCTCAGAAGTATGAGCAAAACTGAGTCACTTCAAGGAAGACAAAATAAGTGTTTTTTTTTTTTTTAATCATCACCAGTAGCAGCAAAATTAAACTCTGTGTTGACTGAGTAGAGGAACTTGGAGGGGCCAGAGGGTGAGGCAAAGCAGAGCCTGTGCCCAAGTAATGAGGTAAATGATTTTTTTTTTTTTTTCTTTTCCCCAAGCAATGTGCAACTAGAGGCAGCCACCTACTTTCCCCAAGCAATGTGCAACTAGAGGCAGCCACCTACTTTGTGTCTGTTTAGGGCAGATCCTGTCCATACGACAGGGTCTTATTTGGAAGAGAAATCATTCAGAGAAGCGCAATGAGAATGTGCAGGCAAAGCAAAAATACATAAGGAAAAGCTTTGTTACATATGTTGTTTACACGTGTTCTGTTTTAACTATTTTAAGTGTTGTATTTAAAGTTATTAGTCATGCTAACTGCACTTTTTCAATATTGGTTCCTGTATATATTGCATTTCTGTGAAGTATTGTAGGAGGAGCTGTTCAATATCTTTCATAGTATTCCTCCTGATTTCCTTACCCCCCTCATTTTTTTTTTTCCAAAGTAAGAGGAGAGTAGTTTCTTTCTTTCATTTTCTGTTTTCTTTTTTAGATGGTAAATATATTAAACCCTTTGAAAGAAAAATGAGTTGGAGCCACTGTTTAGAATTTGACTCTCAAGTTTCATCCTGGACGTAGGAAAGTGGCAAGTAAGACAGGTGACAGCAGAGATATTTAGCAGTCTCTTTCTCCTCTCTGCAAAATTTTTGCTCTTTTCCCCCTATTGATTTTCTGTCCAGTCACTGCTGCTGGCCTGATCTGCATGAACAAGAATTTTTCGTTTGAATAAATATATCTGAAATGCTCAGTATTAGCAACTATTAAAAAATGTTGATACCATAGGAAGGACTGGTCTTTGTATAGTTAATATTTGAGCTTTAGATATTGCTTAATTATTTTCTTTTCCCTGCTTAGGGAGACATCAACTATTAAAGAAAAATAATTTGTCTTTAGATGAAAATAGCAGCAGTGAGAGGTTTTAGTCACTGTGCTCTCAAGTAGCTCTGTTTCCCAGACGTGGGCACTCTCGGGAAAGGGCACCGCAGAATCCACCTTCTACTAATCAGGCTGTTGAAAGTACGTCACTAAGTAAAGAAATCTTTCAAGCATCTTAAACCCAGAGCAATTAGTGAGCTCATCATCCTTTATCAAATCCATTTGTCTTGAGATACTGAAATGAAAGTGTGACAGGGATGTCTAGTGTAGGACTTTGTAGTTATTATTATTATATAATAATAACTACAGGAAAGGCTGAGAGAGCTGGGCCTGTTCAGCCTGGAGAAGAGAAGGTTGAGGGGAGACCTCATCAGTGTCTATCAGTACCTCAAGAGAGGCAGTGAGGAGGATGGGGCAGCCTCTTCTCAGTGGTGGCCACCGACAGAACTAGAGGAAACGGCCACAAACTGAAACACCAAAAGTTCCACAGGAACTTTAGGAAAAATTTCTTGCCAGTGAGGGTGACAGAGCACTGGAACAGGCTGCCCAGGGAGGTTGTGGAGTCTCCTTCTCTGGAGACCTTCAAGACCCGCTTGGACGCAGTCCTGAGCCACCTGCTGTAGGTGACCCTGCGTGTGTAGGGGGGTTGGACCAGATGATCTCTAGAGGTCCCTTCCAACCTTAAGCATTCTATGATTCTATGATTCTATGATTCTATGATATCATCTTATATATCTTCAGAAATGAAGTATGACTACTGTTGTGATGAACCTTAGAATTTATATCTCTCGGTTTAATTATATATTTAAATTTAAAAGTTTTGAATTACGCAGTAGAATTTTATATTTCTTTTTTTCCCCTCCTTTTTCAGTTTTGCTGATTTACTTGGTTATTTGTATTTGCTTTCCCTCTTTAAGAGGTAATTCCCTTTTACCATTGTTCCATCTTTTGTGTGTGTGTGTGTGTGTGTGTTCAGGCAGGTTGTTGTTCTGGAGTTGCTATCTGTTTTTGTAAAGTTGAGCATATTTGAACATTCTACATAACAAAGAGTGATGAGAAGACTTGCAGCTTCTTAGCCTTATCATATCATTTTATCATTTGAACTTATATTTGTGTGTAGAGGTATTAAAGTGTTTTGTTTGTATATTTTATTATTAGTAAATGCAATACCTAACATAGGAGTAGGTACAATGCAATAAAAATAGGTCAAGACTAAAAGAAATAGAACTAATCTCTGATGAAAACTATATATTTTTTTGGATCTGCAGATTATGGGAGTAGATTTTGGTAAAAGGCGGTAATTCTGCTCTACCTTCCTTTCCAAATATGAACTTCCGCTGTTTTTCCACCAAACAGAGATATAGGAACAGGGCTAAGGGAAAAGATACCTGTGGGGTGATGTTGGAGCAATAGATTAAAAAAAAAAAAGTTAAACAACTTATGATGGAAGGGAAGGGGGCAAAATAACTTTCTTAAGTTAAACTCTCTATATAAGTGAAAAATTGTTTAGTATTGACATTATTTGCAGCTGTAACTGCAGTAATAATAGAAAATGATAAATACTGAAAAACAAATACTCTTAAAACCAATATTTTTCTGTAAAATACTATATGTGTTCCAGACTTAAGAGTTAAGTAGTGTTTCTGATCTACAAATTCATCATTTTATGGCTCACAGTAAGATCTACATGGTTAGTGATTACAAATGCAATTTGTTCTGTTGATTCCACATACTCAGTAGTTCATACTACTCTACCTTCGTGAGTATAAATTACTAGATTGATTATCTAATATGACATAATTTAAAAAAGATATAGACTGTATTTATTGTAGGTTTTAATTAAATGTGATATTTAAAATAGAGCGTTTTTTATTCAAAAAATATCAGAACTAAGCCATGAACTTATTCCATTGTCAAGGGATAGAGTGTATAGGTCTTAACACTAGGAAGAATTATGACATGGGTACTAGCATTACAGATGAGATAAAATTAAACAGAATTTGATTTTACTCTGATTTTAAAAATCTTCTTGATCTGCCAGTGCATAATGACCCTCAATTTCAAAAATGCATGGCTTTTTCTTATCTCAATATGTCTTGCTTTATTTCATATCCATTAGTTTGTGTTACTTTTTTCTTTTCTGTTGCTCCTGTCTACCTAAACAGATGCAATTGCTCTCCCAAAACATATGTATTGACTGATGTTACTTTATCATCTATTAAACCAGCAAAGCACTAACTCACCTGTTTAACATAAAGGAGCTTGAAGTCAATGGGGCTTTAATTAAAATAGATGCTTAAGGGCTTCATTGAACTGGGACCTTGAGTTTTCAGATCTGGAATATGTGAGATTGTTACCTGTCTACCCTGTGGCTTGGCCTTGTCACAGAAGACTTCAGTTGAGATTCACAGCTGTTCACAGCTGAGGTTCACAGCTGCTTTGTGTCTCTGATAGAAGCAAGCAAGCAATTTTTGTTTCATCTCTTTCTCTCTTCTATCCCCTTCTGTGTATTCTATTCCTTCTATCGCTCCATTCTTATAGCTGGTGTCTGTGTTTCTTCAGAGCAGTCAGACAGGGTGAGCTGGGTGTTGTCTGAACGTTATCAGTGAGAGGCCAGTTTGTGGCATCATGATAATTTGCATTCTGTGTGACTTAGTGTGTCTGTTGTGATGGAAGCCCCTGCTTATGGAGGGAAACGCTGAGGTTAGAACAAAAGTTTTGTTGTTTTGAAATGAAGAAAATGAAGAATTCAGTGGAAAAATCTGAGTATGAGCACGGGAATGTTGGTGCCTGAAATAGGTGTCTAATGCCATTTTAGAGGATGTTTGCAATTTAAGATGTCTATATTGAACTGATAGATGTTACTAACCCTATCTGTGCCTTTTTTGAGCAGCAGATGGCATGCAGGTAGGCTCTGAGACATCTTGAATGGCACTAGACCACAACAACTATTTCTTTGTGCTGATAGCACACAGTTATGCCAGAACTTCTTTTTTTTTTTTTTTTTTTTTTTTTTTTTGTGTGTGTATCTGTGTATGTGTGTGTTATTAGCATGAAATGGAGGGACCTGGACAGCATCTGGGCAAACAAAAGGGATAATAATTAACTCCTTCTTATATTGGACTAACTTACCTAATTGGCTTCCAAATAAATCTTGGATCAATAACTATTTGTCCTTCAAAACTCAAAGTTTTTTAGAAGAAAATATTTGCAGTAGGATACTAGCCTTCATCTGAAGCTCTCAAACATGACACATCCATCACAGTCAATATGCAAACTCAGCTATAGAATAGGTTTTGTAGGACCTTGATGCTGTCTGTAAAATAGCAAATGGCTTCAGAGACACAAGTACCTGTTTAAGTAACAGAAACACACTTTATTTTATAGAGTAAAATAGACTTTGATGACTACTGCTACACAACTAGCTCTTTCATTTTAGCTTAGCAAATACCATACTCAGCATGACCTTTAGCATCTCTGTTTGCTTAGGTGTGGCTATTTCCAGTAGATGTCCAGCCTGTGTTTATCCTTTTTCTTCCCTCTTATTTTCCAATTTGTAAAGTAACTGTCACTTACTGTTGTGCTTCATTGTCTGTTCCTTTTTCTGCTTCTTTTTTTTATAATTGTATTCATTATTTCTATGCATAAGTCCAAGCACTGTGTTATTTATTAACTCCATTCTTCTGGGTGATCTTTTTGAGTGAGATGCCACTGCAAATGTAGTTTATGCTACATACCTCTCAAGCATTACTTCCAATGCTTCCTGTACCAATTTGGAAGCAGACCAGCTTCAGTCCCCAGATTTCAGTATCTAAAATTCCTCTGGCCTGATTAGAGTTAGCAGTGCTTCTCCACGTGAAAATGCCATAGGGAGAAGCATGGCTGTGGTTGCCAATAGCATTCCTTTACCACATTCAGGAATTTATTATTAAAACTGCAGATTGGTTCATTTATTCAATTTTTACCATTACTTAAAATCAGTAGGTAAGGGAGAGCAGAGTCTTACCGTTGGTCATCATGTATCTGTCTAATAGAGAAGGACACGCGTTTTAAAACAGAAGAAGCTGCGGACATAAGAATGCTTGTGTTCTATTTTTCTTTCTCTTATCTGCCTATCGTCAGCTGCATCTTCCATGAGAAGAAACTAATTCTGAATCTGTTGACTTGCAGATGAATTTTCAGCAAAAATTGAAGCTATTTATTGTCTTTGTCTACATAATACTTAAGAGAAGTTGTGTTTAGATAAGAGAAATCTGAGGAGATGTTAAGTAACTTCAAATAGGTGAAAAAAAATTGCCGTAGAGAGAAAGAATATGCTGTTCTCCATGTTCACTAAGGATATGACAAGGCACAGAGACAGGACTATTTTCTTTAGTAAGATACAGCTCTGAATTTACAGTGGTTGAGGAATTTGTCCCATCTCTCTCATATGAAAATACTACGTCTCTCATAAGAAGTGCTGTCATGTTGCTGCATGCCCTACAATGCAAGCAATTTACATTTTCCCTTCTCTATATGGCCATCTATTTTCACCAAAACTGTGGGAATGGAGTATCATGATTTTTACGTGTTCCACGTGCCACCCTCAGGCTGTGCAATAATAAAATGTCCCTGTTTTTTAGGAAGATGATTTCCAAAAGTGATTTAAGTGTAATAATACAATATTGTCTCCTGGAGTCCATAATCCTGTGAAGCAATGATTTGGAGGTGGAAGTTCACTGTTTCTAGATCATCTCACTGGATCATTATAAATTGAGTTGAAGCCAGGGGTGGCTTCAGTCTTGGGACTGGATAGTGGGGTCTATCCCAACGATCTCTACAGTCCTTCTTTGTGCTGTCTGTGACATGCAGTGGTAGCATGGAACTGTTTTCCATTCAATTCAATAATTCTTACCCCCTAAGTATTATGCACGCTCTAAAAGTTCATAGTGTACTATGATATACCTATTTTTATGAAAGGTTGGTCTGTGTATAAAGGCTGCATTGTAGCTGTAGTAGGAATTCCTCCTATGTTTAGCTGTATTAAAACAGGGGAACAAAGACTACAGATAGAAACATTGCAGCTTGTGGTTACCTTTAGGCAGGTCACGCTAGTGCCACTGCTAAAAGTTGTAGTAGAATATTTCCTCTTTTATTTGGAACATTATACTCTTGTAGGATTTTTATGGTTTCAATATATTGCGCCTCTTTTCCTAGGTCATGTTGCTTTTCTATGTGTGTTTCAGAGGGACCGTTGTTACTCAATAATTACTTCAAATATTGTAGTAGTGAGTTCTGCAGTAAATACAGTTTACGGTTTTAACTTGTCCTTTAAGTATTTCTCTACCGAAAGAGGCTTAAATCTCATGTTTATAGAAAGATTTCCTAAGTATTAATTATGAAGCTTAGGTTACGGAACACTTAATTATTTAAGAGAGACAATTTTGCAATCTCTATATAAATATGAATGCTGACCTTTAACTTCATTTATCTGAAGGTATGCAAGTCATGTAACTGCTCTTAAATCATGCCATTGAAGTCTCTACTTGGTCACCTTATTTGTCCAACTACCAAATAACTAGCAGTGGGTGCAGTGTGAGGGGCTCTTGCAGGGTGGTGCATACACAGTAGCTCTTCTGAACCGGTCACTTTGGCTTTTGACATATGTCTGGTGAAGACAATGCTTCTAATAACTGTTCCTGCCATGAGATCTCAACTGTTGAGTTGCTTCTGACATGCTGCCTGATTTCTGGATGTTTTCAGTCTGTCTGTCTTATTTAAAACACATCTCATTCTTCTGAGCCATTCTACAGCTTTTCAGATATAGCAGGACTTGTGCACTTCCAGAGTCTCAGTTCAGTTATTTTTCTGGTAGGTTAAATAGCCACTTGTTTCAAGCTATTAATCAGTTTTTACCAAATCTAGCTGCTCTGGAAATCATAGCCTTTTGCTGTATTGAAAATTAACTCTCCTTGGCCTTACTGTCATACTAGCTTCAGTCATGAATCAATATGTCACCAGGGCTGAAAACCGTCATGTTTGCTGTGATCTTGCAGCTGCATTTATACACCACTTTTTATATATGCCAGAGGCTTGAATTAATTGCCTCCATGCAGCACTTTTTCTGTAGTTTGCCCAAGCTCACCAGCTATCCCGCTATCTGCCCGGCGCCGCCAGCGGGTGTCCCCCCGCTTCAGCTCCCGCGCTGCACCCAGGGCTGCCCGGCGATGCAGGATGCAGGGGACTGTGAGCACACGTGGGAGGGCAGGTGTGGGGCCAGGTTTCTGCTTTGTGGAAGCCCATGCACCGCAGGAGAGGGAGAAAAGCAGTTTCTTGGCTTCAGCGCTATTCTGGAGCTAGTGGATAGTAGTTCTGGTTTCAGCCTTGAAATCATCTGTGTTCTTCTGATAGCATGAGAGATGGCGTTCATGTCTGTGGCCCAGCTATGCTTGCTATGTCCTTTCAACCTTTTCAGCCCTTGTCCTTTCAAGTCACAGTTCTGGAGAAAAGACAAGAGCAGTGTGCCCCGCAGGCGCACAACAGCCAGCTGTGGGGGCAGATCTTTTAGATGTAAATAGCAGCCTTAGACTACAAACTCCAACCTCTGACTTGTGCCAAAGGCTCTATCACTCCCTGTGCCCCACTTTCCTGCATGCACATCAGAATGTGATGATCGTGATTTTCTGAGGACTTCTGAACAGAAGGTAAAGGGACGTGTTCAGGCATCTGGAGTAGGAGCTTATCCCAAAGAGGTCTGCTAGTATGTTTGATTCAAAACTTGGGTTTCCCAGTCCCCCTTTTCCTTGGAAAGTGCAGCACTAGCAAGTCTTGTGCTGCTTTACTCAACTGCCTGACTTCTACATGCTTGCCATACTCTCATTTTGCCAGGATCTTCATTCTGGAGTAAAAATTCTCCCTGTCCAAGTAAAACTACGCAAATGTCTTCTATTGCTACTTTCCTGCTAGCTGAAGTTTCTCAGGGTAGGATTTGGAGACAGTAATTTCCCTCTGATATGTTGTGAAGAAGAGACCAGAGCAAAAAAGCTGCCCGTGTAATTCATTTCTACAGACAAGAAATGCCTAAAATGCTTGGCCAGATGCAGCAAAACTGCTGTTTTGTAGCAGGATTATAAATCTGATTCCACACCTTCTGAAACTGTGGCTCTCTGTGTACCAGTAAATCAAACAGAATGTGGGCCAGAATTTCCTGGCCAATGCCATGCGTCTGCACAGGCTGCAAAATGGGGAAACAGCCCCTGCCATGGTTTTTGCCTTGCCATCTAGGGACTCTCCCAAATAATTCCTGACATAGCATGGGCCAAGGGTACTTGCCATTTGGTATTTTGGATCCAGTCACACTTTTGGAGGATGACAGGATTTAATCGCAGGCCATTCTGGGCCACCTGGTTTTAAGAACCTGCCTATTTTGTAGCCTGACAGGGAAGAACGGTTTAGAGGACGTATCCAATTTGCTAGTGGTAGTCTATGCTCCCAAGGAGAAGCCTTTTGGAATGAACAACAACTTGGAGCATAAACAAATGGGAAGTCTCCAAGACACTGGGAGGACAGGCAGATTTCTGAGGAATCTGTTGATTTGAGCCAGTAGCAAACCTGAGTGAAAACCTATATGTTGTGAACAGGTACCCAGGCTAATATCACAATAAGTAAGTTGTCTTGGATATTTAACGTGGTTTTTGTTATGTGAAGTAATATCAGCACTTTGTTTCAGAACTAATCTCTATGTATACCGTATTTTAAGCTCCTGAGACACTTTGAGCTGAAATCCACTGCCTGACTGTGTCTGTCCAAGGACTTCTGTAGCTTTTGTTCCAGGAGGTGCACATCTCCTAAAGGCTTTCAGTTGTATCTGCTTTCTCAAATGTCTCGGAAGCCTATGATATCCTAAATAAAAATGTCACTAGATTACATTTTACACAGCAGCACCCTTGCTGCTATTCATGAATCTACTGAGATCTCAGAAAACTCATTTGATAAATCCAGAGTTGGTATGTTTTTAAGGACAAAGAATTCAACTCAGTTTTAAAAATACACGAGGAAAAAAAGTTTTTATTCTTATTAGGTTTTGGGCATTCACCGGTAAGTCTTGCATATAATATTAATTGCTTGTGCCAGAAAGAATCAGAATGCATTGCAGTGTTCGGCCTTATGTATTTCCCTTTCATTGGCTAAATATACTGCTTTAGCCCACACAACTCAGTAGGGACCTTGCTAGCTTCCAAAAAATGTGGAAAACTGCACTGAGTGCTAATTTCCCATGTGCAGATAAGAAAGTACACCCTAATTTGGAATTTACATTTATGAAGGAAGAAAGCTGTATTCAGCAACAGAGATCAGGGACACTGTGAAAATGAGGCCAGGTTTTAACAACTGGAACTAGAGCTTCTGATAAACTGTATAATTAGAAGAAACCATGAATCTCATTTTTAGCACAAATACCAGGGAGAAACCTTTGTCATTTAAAACCTGCAGAAGAGGAATGGTAGCAGAGAAACCACACGCAATAAAGAGCATATGCATCTTTTTGAAGGAGGTGCCATGGGATTTGTGTTAAGAATCTATGAATAAGAAGAGGGGCCGGAAAAAACTCACAGCAAAGTACCCAGTGAATTCCTGGCTTACATTAACAATGAAAACTCCAGATAACATATCATTATCTGGTAAATGTATACACTTGCAATCGCTCACTGGAAAGCCTGAGAAGGCAGGTAATTATCACTGTGCTCACAGTTTGTGTTCAAAGTGTGTAATTATTTACATGACCCTCTACACAAATGTGTTTCACAGCATTTTAAAGGTGTTTAATGAATGTTTCCTGGCATATATAAGATCTAACAATTACCAATATAACAATTTAGTTTTATTTGTATGCTGGGAAACTTTAAAAGTAGAAGGGAAAGTTTTCCAATTTCTTTTCTTTCATTAAGTGTTACATCTCAGAATCTCTTTGGTATTTTTCTCTTACGAATACTGCACATATTAGCATTAAATAAAGAAATGAGCACTCAGCGTCCATAAGTTAATTGTAGGTATTTTAGAAATTTTTCAGATGAGAGGAAAGTCTCTCTGGGGAGATATAATCAGTGAACTTTCCAAGTCCTTAGCTAAACATGAATTCGTTTGCATGTGTAAGGAAATTAAGTAATTTTCAGATTTTAAGTTTGGTAATTTTTGTCTTTTTGGGTTATTTCTTTGCTGTGGTGAAGAGGTCAAAAAAAGAATCACACACAAAAGAAAATATTGTTCTTGTGAGGTATCCAAACTCATATTTTGACTAAGAGAATGAAATGTGTTTTGAATCAAGCTCTAGTTTTTCTGCATTCGTCCAAACTACACCTCCAAATTCATTAGTGATGTATTTAACACATTTCCCAGTGTCACTATCGTCTTATTATTACTGGATAATATTGAATGTAGGTGCGTGTCTGAATCCTCTTGGTCATTATAATTACAATTAATTTGAGAAGCTGTTAAACCATCACTTGCCCTATAATTTTTTTTGAATATAGTTTGAATTTGGAGTGGGTTGGTAGTGTCTTTAACCATGCGGAATGTTGCCTTTATTTGTACATAGTCCCACTGATGTTCCTAGGATTGCATTGAAAGGAAAGCATTATTTGAAAAAGCTCAAGAGGCAGAATCCTTTCCTCTTTGTCAAAATGTTTAGGCATCACCCCAGTTATGAAAAACAGATAAGTTTCCATTCACAGGATATGTGAAAGGAGTGTTATAACTCCCACGTATGATGCTCAACAGGACAGAACTAATTTTAATTGTATACTTTATGAGAAAAAAAAGATATTAAAAGTATGATTGCATTCTGTATGTTAATATGTTTACTGAGAGGACTAGGAAAGAACTTCTATTGAAGAACGTGCTTGTGTTGTGCTGATTAATACTTGCAAAGAGATTTTGAATATATTTTAACACTGAAAATGTTTATTGCTCAGAAGTACTTATCAACTTGTTAGATATCTTTTTCTCACTTGCAATATGGTGTTAGGAACATTTTGAAATTTGTATTTTACAAGAAAAAGCTAGAGTTTCTCTTTTCATAACTAGCAGGCTAGTATGTCTATCCTTATAACTATGAATGAAATATTATTACTTTATTTTCTGTGAAATATTCATAATAGTAAAGGTCAGCTGCCTAAAAATTCTTCAATTCAAATTAAGATTAATTTTGATTCTTATGGGTTCATAACCCTAATATTCTTTTCAATCTCAATTTAGCTAAATTATGCAGTACCCAGTAAAGCGACACACCCTGCCATGCTCTTAATTTTGGCTATGAGTTACAAATGCTATGAAAGTCCTGTGCCTTCTGTGCCTGTCTTCCCCCAGTCTAAATGCAGGATAAATTTCATACCAGCATTTTGATCTGATATCAGATAGCATTTGTAATTATGTTCAAAGCCACATGAAATGGTCTTGATTTTGTATTGCATTTCAGTCTCAAACCTAATGCTTGAGGTTTAGTTTTTATGGAGTTAGCCAGAGTTTTGTAACCATTTCCATGCCAGCTGATCTCCACCTGGAAAAAGTAGATAATGTGGATTTTGCATTAGAAACATGCAAACCAGAAGGCCACTAAGGGTTTCTGTGCTAAAGCAAACGTAACCTGACTGTTCTCAGATTCACTTTTGAGACCTGGGCCTTGTTCTTGGATGATGGTGACAGCCGTTCCCATCTGAAGCGAAAGTGTTGATGAAAGGGGTAAACCAAAATTGCTGAGGGACATCAAGCTCAAATCTACCTATAGACCTACATTTTTTGTCATAACCTGGAAGTCCAATCCTTTGTATTCCAAGTTCTTATTTGTAATCTACATGTTCACCAAATTGTGCCTTGTGTGAACATGAAGCTAAATTTTCTAAGTAACTTGGGACTTTGTATTCCTAACTTGAACTATACACTTAGATGAGTGAGCTTTAAAATTGCTAAACATCAAGTCTAGGAAGTGTCTAGTCATTAAACCAGTAAACACTCCAAAACACTTAGAATAGAAACAGCATTTTGGCAATGCTGTTGCAAAAAGGAAAAGAGCAAAAAGGAAATAAATGGGAAGTTTATGCCAATAGCAAGTGAACGGTATTCTAATATAAGACTGTAGTAATTTAAAAAGTAAAAAAGCTGTTAAAGTATTTAACTCAGCTGATAAAGAATACCACCAATTTTGTTACTTGAGAAAAAAATCAAAATAACCATTTTTAAAACAAAAGTTTCACAGAGAGCAGTGGCGAGTGGTAAATGCATAAAAATTACACTCTACAGTATCTTAAATATGTCCTCTGTTATTTAGAAATAACACTTCACATCATTGTCTCATTCTAAAATGGAATTAAATTACAATGCAAACACCATGCCATCAAATTTTCCATGACTCAAAGCTTCAAATCATTAACAACCATTTCTTTAATTACATTCTTACTGCGTAGGACTAATTGCAATATATACACTTAAATGTTGTTACGGGCAATTAGGTAATTGTGAATTCTGTGCACATAATTTGAATGTTTATGTAAAGAAAATACAGGATGGAAAATTTGTATGTGGGACATTGTATTTTGAGCATATAACCTAGAACTGGAGATCATTACTGTATTTTTTTTTATTATTTGCAAAAGTATTATGTAAATTAATTTTAAAATATATTATCATATTAGAAACTGCAGATGTCAAAACTGTGTGGTCCAGCAATAATGGAAGAGTTCAGAACAACAACCCAGGAGGGAAAATGCACAGATCTTTGAAACAGTAGTAAAATTAGAATGAGAATTATCTTGGGCAATTTTACTTGATAGAATGGGTTGGGTTTTTTAAAATACTGTTTTTTGAATTTTTTTTTTTTTTTTTTTCACCAACAGGTTTGTTTCCATGACATTTTCCACTTGAAAACATTTCCCGAAATTGCATTGGTTTTGCACACTTGGTTTGGTAGGAAATTCAAACAAAAATTTCCGTCCAAATGAGGTCATGGTCATTGCTGAGAAAATGGAAATTCTGAGCTTGAAATAATGAGTGGAAGCTTTCAGCAGCGTGACATGTTCCTTCCTGCAGTGGTGGGGAATAGACCAGACCTTTGGCTCGTGCTGCAGCGGTAGTGGTGAATTTGCTGCTGGTGGTGGCAAACTCTGCCTCGCTCTGTGAGCCAGTCAGTGCTATGTTGCCTGTCGGAGGGAAAGAATGTCATCGGTGCCTGCTTTGTCCTTTCTAAATGATCCCTGCTCCTTCTTCCCCTTTACCGCATGCATTCTGAATGGTATTACACAGTGCACATTTGCTGAATTAGTAATCAAAACTTATTGTGCATGAAATCCACTTAGAGTGCATTAGGTGCCCAGCTGGGCATGCAGCTAGATTCTTTGGCTGCACAAAAGGGTCGGGGTCCGCGGGAGATGTTCTTCAGTCACTTTCCATGGCTTCACACGAAAAGGAAGGTTGTCGCTCTTGCAGGGTTGGGTGGTAGCAAACTGCCCTGCATCGTCATCAAGGCTTTATCTTCTCTTGCTTCAGTTCCTGCCCGGCTGTCGCCACTGACACTCTGTAGCCACTCTGTAACCTGTTGCCAGCAAAATAACTGTGCTTAGGATTGGTTTCTACTGGAACTTGAAATCTTTGCTTTCAGTTCTCGGTGCTTTGCTACTGCAGGACATTAGGAAACAAAAGATGAAGCTGACTGTTTCCGTTTTATTTATGACCTAAAGAGCTCCCTGGGGAGTTACCTGAATGTTGTGTTTTACCATCCAGATAAAACTTTCTTTTGCAGTTCAGTTGTCTGTCCATGATTGTGCTGTGTTCTATAATTGCTAGTCACAGTGGTGCAGCAGAATCAAGTTTTACTCTTGATACATAGAACTAAATCCTTGAGCAGTCTCATTAAAATCAGTGCAACAATCAAGGGGAAAATGAGCTAGTTACTGGAGATCCAAATAACTGCCTCTAACCACTGTGCTCGAAACTTGTGTTTTGCCTAACTTCTCAGACCCTGTTTTGGAGAAAGACAGCATTTATGCAGACTCTGAAATCTTTCCATCTTTAAAACTGGAGGCTGATTCAAGAGTTTTTAGCATGCTCATCCAGGGTTTCTGGTGTACCATGGACATGAGCTTTACAACCTTTCTGTCAATACTCTTCTCCATAGGCATGACATATGAGTCTTTTGTGTTAGATACACTGTTACTACGAATAGCATTTGGAAGTGATGGAGAGAACTTGCACATTTTTATTTTTTTACTCACTGTTTACTAACACGACCCTAATTTGTTGAACCATCACATCCAGAGGCTTATACATTCTTCCCCATTTCCTACAATTCAGAACAGAGATTCAGACCTCATAGTGCTGCTGTCTCTCCTCAGAAAGTCTTCAAGTTTAATAGATTTATTTCTGTTTTGAGGGTAATATTCTGCAGGCTTACAACAGCAGAAGGACATGACAATTGAAAAGAATGACAAGGACAGGTTAAAAAGAAAAAAAAGCTATGTTCATTTTAAAGATAAACTAGAAGAGAGAATAAAGGGGTAAGAAGTATGATGCATTTTACAAGGCAGTCTGCGTTTGTTCAGAAGAGCTAACTGAGAACAGAAGGAAGGATATACTGTGTCACATCTAGAGAAGTGCTCTAAGCTGCCCCAGCGGCACGTTGTGGGGAGAGGCTCTCCCAGGAGATTCTGCTGAGATCCTCCAGGGTCTTCCCATTGACCAGCAGGGGTTTGTGCCTGCTCTGCTCTGCGCCGCCCTGCCTACCTGAGAGCACATGGGCTACGCTGCTGCCCTGACCAAGCCTGGGCAGAAAGACAGCCATGCAAACATATGAAAATGTGTCTCCAACATTGTAGAAATACTGTTTTAGGGAAGTATTACTATGCATTTCTCAAAACAGGGATCTGACTTGATCTCAAATGCTTTTTAACCGAGGACTGCTCAAATCTAAATAATTATAAAAACAGGTGTTAAATCTATATTGTCATTTATATGCTTAAAAATATATTGTAAGATATGTTTGACCGACTTCTCCCCAATTAACATGACTTTCCTAACATTTATTTAATATTATTCTCTGAATCTCTCCTATTTTGTATGAGGTTTCTTTAGCATAACCTTTGCTACCTAAAAATCACATTTCCAGGCTGTGACTCATAGGCAACCCAAGTTCTTTTTCAAGCTGTTAAAGATATTTTCCTCTAAAGATGCCTTCATCACATATATTTCATAGAGGAGTTTTCACTGCCCTGTCTATAATAGATGTCAGATTTTCGCATAAGAAAGCTAGCCTACACTTATTTTGCTGAGATATGTGTATTCCTCTTAGTATATGTGTGTAGCATTGTGTCTAATCCTTTGTTTGTTTGTTTTCTCATAATTTACGCCCTTCCGGGCCTACTAGTTTATCCACAAGCATGGGCTTTCAGCTTGATGCTCCTGAATTTTTAACAACAACAAAAGAACTTATTTCAAAGGGAAGAGCTTTCCAGAAAAAGGGAAGGTAAACACCTGTAGCTATTCTCTGTATTTTCTTCATCCACTTGTCTGCTTATTTCGTAACTCTTTACGCAGGAAATAAATATTTTCTTGAAGGCCAGATACATTGCTGGAGTGCCATATGAGCTGACCACAATAAGAATTGTTCCCATGGCCCCTTTGACACAGAGGTATTAGCTGTTGCCATCCAAACTAATTTTAGGTAGGGCAGGACCTTCATTTAACATTGTGTTCAGTGACAGGGGTGCATTTAAAATGCTGTTAATTAATTTATCAGGCACTAAGCAATCTTTGCCCATCAGCTGCAGCTCCCTGCTGTGTTCTGTTTCATTTTCAGAACTCATTTGGAGTTCACGTCCTGAAAAATCTTTGAGTATCAAAATCAAAACTGCGTTTTATTTAACAGTATTTATAATTACTTTGAGGAACTTGATGGAAAATTAAGAGATATACCTTATGTATCTATGCATCAGCGAAAGTAATTATGCTAATTGCATATTGTACATAATATCAGTTACAACTTAGCAAAAAATGATATGTGTGCTCATGCATGCACACAGTGAAAATTGATTTATGTAATATACCTACCGCAAACCATAACTTGAGACCAGCTTATAATTTTTAAATTATGCTTACTGCTTAAAAGTAAGGTTACTAATTTTGCAGAAACTGATACCATTTAATTAATAGTGAAAAATGACTTGAAATACAGATTGCCATTTCTACTAGGATTTTCACTAGGATTTCTTTCTTTTTCTTTTTTTNAGTGTCCGTACACAAAAGAAGCAAGGTAAGCTTGGCAGTTGGTGTATCTATCTAGGGGATGACTAAGGCTCCAAAGCAGAATCTAGCTCACTGCAGTCAACTGCTAAACACTAATACAAAATATTGTTAATCCAAATGTCCAACACTGAGCATTGATGTGGCTGCTGGTTATGGAAATAAACATAATTCCAGATGTTAACAAGATATTATGAGGTATTCCTCAGCTTTAGCAAAGCATAAATACACAGTGAATTGAGAGCTACAGGATTCTTCCACAGTCTATAATGTGCAAAAGAATAATCTTTTTTTACCTTGGAACTTTTAGAGAACATTGTTATGTTCTGCGAAAAATAGAGATAGCAAGAACCAAACTTGGCTGTGGATATGTGACATATGCCATAACTTCCCAAAGTTTAAGATGTACTATAATAAGATAGTTGTTTCTGTTCCAGGAAGAAAGCCTGTAAATAAATTTATGGAGAAGTACATCATAATAAATGGAAATAGAAATTGTTCAAGTTAATAAGGAAAGGCTATACTATCAACTCTGGAAATAGTGTCATTATTAGCAATCATGATTTTATTGGATCTGAGGTATAATTTGAATTTTCAGAATTTAGAGAGAAATTAAATCTTGCTCAAAGCCAAGCACTGTTCCAAATGAAATCTTAACTTTCAAGTCATGCTGAGCTTATCTGACATGACATCTTTTCCTAGTTAAAATATTGTGTGCTAACATTTGCAAATTTTGAAATGCGGGTTACCATGACTGCAGCAAACAAACTACTTTTAGATTCTGTTAATCTCTCATAAAAAAGGGAAGGGAATGGCAACTAATAGCAGGAGTCAGTATCCTTGTCTTCTATAGCAATTCAGCAATATACTTAAAGAATTACAGTCCACTCAGATGTACTAAAGCATTTCACATAGTCTTTGATTAAATCTTATGCCAAGAAAGTCCTTTTAACATGAAATAAATTTTCTGCACTATTTGCTAACAAAACATAGAACTTACTTAGAGTTCAAATTAATAGATTTTATTAACATGCTGTTCGTACATAGCTAATTACGTAATGATAGATGCTCATATCTGTTGCCTAGGTAGGCATAAAGTAGGATTGACCTAAATATACCAAAAGGTCTACTTTTAATAAACACCAAGATTGTGATATTTCTCTCCGTATTAAATATGCAGCCATAAATGTCCACGTACAGATATACACTTCATCACAGATATTACTGCAGTTATCACGATTATATACATCAAAATGAAGGGGAACCTTTGGAAAGCAAAAGCTTTGATATCTGTTGAAATATTCTACTGTAATCCATACTGTGCTCCTCAAAGCACAGCAATTCACAAAGCACAGCAAAGATTAACATGGAATTGATAAGGAAAGAGTTATTTACTTATCTAGAAGGTAGATATTGGTTATGATATGATGCACACAGGCTTATTTCCATTACAAGTATAAAGTATATCTTTCTAGAGTCAGTCAGATGACATGTATAAGTTTTCATTTGCCAATTTGATGGAAGTTTAAAATGTTATCTTTTGAAAATCTTAGAAAACAAACACACAAAAAAAGAACCTACAGACTTTAAACACTGAATGATATTTGGATTTTTCACTATCCTCTGATGAAATGTTTGTTCACACAGTGCAATAACCATTTTACCATCATTGCTTTTGTGACTGTGAAGCGTTGTCTTTGGAAGATGTCATCTGCTCTATTTTTTTTTTTTTTTTTTTTTTTTTTTTTTTTTTTTCAAAAATCATCTCAGTTACTCTAAGGTTTATTCTGGCAGTGCACAAGAACTAGAAAGCCTCTGCTTGTCTTTTGCCTAGAAAAAGAGGGGCACATTGTAAACCAATCGTGTTATTAAATTTTTTCTTTAAGATTTGGGTGAACAGCCTTGAAGAGATGACTTGCCACTTAAAGAAGGGGCTTTAGATCAGACATTTAACTTCTGGATGTCTAAAGTATGGTGACATGAATCACA
This sequence comes from Nothocercus julius, assembly GCA_013398735.1. NCBI lineage: Eukaryota > Metazoa > Chordata > Aves > Tinamiformes > Tinamidae > Nothocercus > Nothocercus julius. The sequence goes on from VZSV01000006.1 coordinate 205,104, forward strand.
ACTCTAAAATATAAAATAGATTAGTAGATAAAATATAATGTTCCTTTCCTGTTGATCATTATCATCAGATTTGATTATTTTAGAAAGGATGCACATTTGTTTTCAAGCTATGTCTTTGAGCAGAGACAGTACCCCATCAATTACATGTAGCAATCACAACTGAATCTAGACGTGACAACGGAGGTTAGCTTCATTCCTCACAGACTCACTGCGCAGAGAAAACCTCTCCTCTGCATGGGTGTCAGAGCACAGGACCTCAAGGGAGCATCAGCTGGCTCGTGCTCCAGGGCAAGAGTGGCTGTTCCCTGATCACTCTTGGCAAATGTTTGTCTGAGCGGTTCCTAAGGACCCCAGTGCCAGACATCAACAGCCTCCCTGGCTGAGCTTTACTACACTAATCATCATAAAAACTTTTCTAGTGTCTAATCTAAATCTTCATTCTAATTCAAACCAATTACTACTCATCCTATCCACCACACACATAGTCAATTATTTAATTTCTCCTTTCAGCAGCCTTTTATGCCGTTGTTCTGTTATATGCCTCTTCAGTATGCTTTAATTTAAATGACCCTGCTCCTTCAATCTTTCTCTATAAGTCACAATTTCCTGACTTCTAATCATTTCCATTGCTCTTTGAATGATTCTGCTCAGCTGTTCCGCAGCTTTCTTGAGCTCAGTGCCTGAGCTGGAAACAGCTGAATCTTTATTAATGATAAACAGAGAGAGAGGATTACTTCAAGTATTTTGCACTCTAAATTTAATTTGTATGCTCCAGTATAATGCCAGCTCATGTTCTAAGTCTGTATATATAGACTTAAAATTTGAAGACTATAACTTTTTATGAAGCTGAAGCTGGGATAAAAGTGGATTTGATTTTCTGACATGCCCCTAATTTTTGCAGCATCAGGAGCTACTTAATGATATAGGTGCTTGTAGCTGCATATAAAAAAAAAAAAATGCAGCCATGAAATTTCCATTTCAGAATTAAGTTTAGGCTTTAGGCTCAGTTGAAAGTCTGTTTTTTTCGTTGATTATTTGAAAATGAAACATGTTATACATTTTTTTTTCTTTCTCTTTGTAAAACAGATGATTCCTAAGCATTAGTAATTCAAGCATTTTCACACTGTTCCACTTGGTATCTTTAACTGTGACCTGGGCTCACTTTCTAAATTGAAGTGCTCTGCTGCCATGACTACTGCTGCCAGGTAGCTGCCAGGCAAGCTAGGGTTGAATATCTTAGTTTTACTGATAATAAAAAAATTAGGCTTCAAATATAGTGAAGAAGTGTTTATATATTAAATACATAAATGATTAACATGAAATAAACTTGAAGACAGAAGCTTTTCTATTGGTTCTTGAAACTTCAGTGTTTTATTGACAGAGCTTTGATTTCTGAAGAACAAAGGAAGAATCTGTTAGCAGATCCCCCTCTATACCAGTTCCTGCCTTATATTCAAATACTACCCAAACCATTTTTTATCTCCATCCCCATTCCAAACAGCCTCAGGTGTGACTGTGCTCCATGGCCACCACATTTTGAAACTGGTGCTGTTGTGGCTCCTGCTTCTTCCTGGGCTCAAAAGACGGAGAGAGGCAGAGAACAAACTGTGGTGTGCTCATTGACTAATGCAGCTGGCCAAGACCAGCTCTTTTCTCTGTGCTATCCCAAAAGAAAATAATTTGGAGAGGTCAATTTTTGAGAGATTAAAAAAGGAAAAAAAAAAAAAAAGAAAAAACACAGATACAGGGCAGAAGAAATGTATCCAAGTGCTTCCTAAGAGCACCTAAGGAAACTCGATACCCCCAGATCCATGGGCCCTGATGGGAGGCACCCCAGAGTGCTGCGGGAGCTGGCGGATGTCATAGCTCAGCCGCTCTCCATCATCTTGGAAAGGTCCTGGAGAACGGGGGAGGTGCCGGAGGACTGGAAGAAAGCCAATGTCACGCCAGTCTGCAAAAAAGGCAAGAGGGAGGACCCAGGCAACTACAGGCCAGTGAACCTCACCTCCATCCCTGGAAAAGTGATGGAACAGCTCATCCTGGCACTTGTCTCCAGGCACATGGAGGACAAGAAGGTGCTCAGGAGTAGTCAGCATGGATTCACCAA
>VZSV01000006.1:208385-220676 GCA_013398735.1 Nothocercus julius
CTCTGGAGATCTTCCAAACCCGCTTGGACGCAGTCCTGAGCCACCTGCTGTAGGTGACCCTGCGTGTGCAGGGGGGTTGGACTAGATGATCTCTAGAGGTCCCTTCCAACCTTATGCATTCTATGATTCTATGATTCATAAGTGCTGTGTGTTAACTTTTTCTCCTAATGGTAACATCTATTAACATATATATCAGAAACAATGATATTATGAGGGCATAAAAATAGAAATGAAAAACAAATGAGCCCATGCCATTCATTCCGCCTATCCCCATGTCACAAATGAATGCTTCACTGCTATTTGCCAAAATTGATATTTTTAGTGACCTCTGTGTCTAGGGATGGACTTCTAAGGTGACTTCACTATGGTTCAGAGATAGTCTGCCCTCGACTACTACCAGTGAAGGATTTTTGTGGCTTGTCACTATATATGCAACTTGTCACTATGTGGTTGTCAGAGCTCTTTTCTGTTTTGTAGATATTATTTCAGAATACGTTTTGCCTAAGCAAATTCTGCCTATATCATGAAGATTCAACCTAGTTTATGTGCACAATGCCTAAAGTTAAAGCTTGTGCTGTTTAGTGACAGAGGAGACTCAGAGTGTATTTCATTGATATTGATTCCTGCTGGTGAATTTTTAAATTGGTGTCTAGTTTTCTCCTGTACCTATTTTCTTAAAGTATCTTTTCTGTATCTATTTTCTTTAATGGTTTTTAGCAATTTATGTTATGTCTCTATTTAAATAAATCGTTTAAAATTGCTTTGAATTTAGCTTATATTCAGAGTTTGCTGCAGCATGTTTATAGTCTGGTTAACTTTTGTATAAGTTTGCTCTGGTGATGTGCATTTAGTAGAGGTCTAGCTGCCTCTAGAGTCTATTGAACTCTCAGCAGGAAAGTGGCATTACATTAGAGCAGTAGAAGTGCAATATATCCCTTTCCAACTCATTAATAGGGTTCAGAAGGTTTCAATTGAGAATTCATGTCAGTGTTAGAAAGCCAGAGTCTAAAACTACTCTAATGCTTCTGCAGGCTGTTTCTGCTGATGGCAAAATGATCTTTTTAAACTTAAAAAGAAAAAAGCAACCCATGAGGGTAAGCACAGCTATTTAAACCATATATTTTACACTGCTTGTAGGAAATAGCACTCCTGTTGTGCAAGTCTGGGGCTTTGGGAATCATCGTACAGGCAGTATAAAACCAATCTGTGCAAGGGCATTTGTAATCACTCACGTGCAGTAGGTAGAAAGCAGATTACATCAGAGCTTGTGTTTGTGAGCTCCCTAGTTTTGGCAATTGAATAGTTATTTTTCATAATGGATTTTTTTTTATCATGTGTCTTTAAAATGGTAAATTCAGTGTTAGTTTACAGACAGGTCTGTGCATTCATTTTTTTTCTTCAAAAAAAAGTATGTGAGAGGAAGAACTCAGGTCTCATATTACAGACTCGTTATCCTTAAAAATAGCAAAAAGGATGTTAAAATGTATGATACAAGAATCCTTCCTTTGCTTTTCTTGAAAAGACAACCAAAAAACCTTACAACTACCTCTGGGTTACAAAGAGTAAGCATAAAAAATTTAGCAGGAAGAAGAAAGCTTTCTGCTCTAATGAGAGGCAAAGGTTTCCTTTTATGTATACGCAGATTCAAAAGTCATTCTAACTCCTCTCCTGCCTTCCTTCCTACTGTTTGTCTCATTATAAAGACCCCGGAACAATCAGAATATAATTTTAAGCAGTAGTGAAGGATCTGTGAGTGTGGCATTCCTAGAAGGTGGAGGTTGGGACACTGCTGGGAATGGCAGGCCGTGGAGCAGACCCTCTGTGCTGAGTGCTCCGAGCTAGCTGGTGATTGCTGCCCCGTCTGGTTCGGGCAGCGACTTCGCATGGTCAAAGTGCCCAGTGACCCCCGGAGGGTGCAGATCCATCTGCGTTTGCTTGTTTGCCATGTTTGACTGACCTCACTTGCCTTCCTTCTCTGCAGACAGCCCGGGCCGGCAGTTTGCCTTTTGGCAACTCCTTGAAAGTTTGTGTTCTGAGCTTTTGTGCTTCCAGGTCTTGTGTTCTAACTCAGTGACACAGGCAGAATGCCATGAGTGACTTACTGTTGCTCCAGGTGACTAGATACTGTGCCTAAGGATGACTTTTTTTTTTTTTTTTTTTTTAAGTATCTAAGGCATTTTGAATTAATTATCAGTCAGGATGATCTGAGACATTTACATTATTCACCTAATAGTACAAACGACGTCCTAAATTAATGAAATAATTGATGTTTCAGAATATAACAGGCCCAAATGCGTTGCTGTCAAGATATACTTCTGGATTTATCTTTCCTTGTGTACTTAAGGAAAAAAAGAACAGAAGATCTTATCTCCTATGTGAGCTGAAACACTAGTATCTTTTCTTCTGAAGTGTTCCTTTAGCCTTCAGGGTTGTGGTGGCCATGGCAAGTAATCTCCAGTTTTTCAAGAGCTTTGTGGTCAAGTATGTGTCTCCAAAAGTGGTGTCTTGGTTCTGCCATCTCAGTTGTTGATCGCTGAAATAATCAGTTTCTAACAGTGCCAGTGTATTAGCATTGAGATTTTTACCACTTGACAGGCCTGAAGTGAAAGGTGGCCTTTCCTCGCTTTTCTGCTTCTAGCACTCAGCTGGGCATTTCTTCAGGAATCCTAACACTGTGAGATAAAATTTAAGAGGTCTTATGGCACTGGAGAATCAAGCTACAGAGTAACAATTTGTCCTTTATGGGAGATTAAACAATTATTTTTTCTTATCTGCCATCAGAGGAATACTTACTCTTTTCTGCTTTAGGGCTGAACTCTAAAATAAATATCAAACCTGCATATGGATGTAGAACTGCAAAACAGAGAATGTGATAGATGAAAGGCGAGTTTTACTGTGGTTGCATGCCCTCTAGCTGAGAAATTGGTCCACTTCATCTCTGGAAGACTCATGTCATACAGCAGCCCTTCCCTGGGGAGATCTGAATCTGCAGCTCCTAGGATGACTCAACTACCATGTTATCATTTATTCTAGGTGTGTAAGTTCCCCTGCAGATTCCCTTCCACTTTGTACAGGCGAAATGTTCAGTAAGACAATAATAACAACAACAGAAAAGAGTGATTACCACTTGTTGGTTAGGATACACTTCTGAGAAAAGAGAGACCTTGATGCAAATGTTGGTTGTGAATCAAAACAACATGGAATTGAGCCAAGATCTGTCACCTTCCAGGAAAGTGCTTTAATACTTAGTCATTTTCCTTCTCACAGGCTTAATGAATATTTAAGTAGTCCATGCAGAATGGAACAGCATCAGTAGGAGAGACTGTGCATAAACCTCTTTATAATACCTTACAATAGTGTAGCTAGGTCATTTTTGAGGAGACATGACTTCAGTTCCTCTCAGGAAAAAAGAAGCATCTGAATTTATGCTTTGTTTTCCTAGAGTTTTGGGGAGTTTTTTAAGTTTAAAAAAAAAAAAAAAAAAAGAGAGAGAGAGAGAGAAAGAAAGCACGTGGAAAACAGCGCAAAATTTTAAAATGACTTGTCTGGATATTTCCAAAACACCTAACAGGAAATTCAACCAAAATTTCAACTCTTCTAAAAATTACTTTTTTTGGCAGATAAATAATATGCTAAGTAAAATTGAAATTTTCTGACCAAAGGGACTGTTCAGATCTGACAGGAAAAAAAAAAAAAAAAAAAAGCAATGTGCATTATCTTGCCACTGCCCTGGAAGAAAAGCTCTGCCTTCATCCATCCAAAGGAAAAGAATGAAATGGTGGGCTGGGTGATGTGACTCCTAAATGGAACTATTAGTTTGTGACATATTGATCATCCACAGAAAGATGATATTTGTAATACTTGGAAATAGCAGTTGAGCTCATTTTTTTCAAACGGGTCTGTAAGGGTGAGACACAACATGAGACTTCATGGTCAGTGTAAGTGGACATCAGGCTTTACTGAGGCTGAAGGAGCAGTCCTGTTCTCCTCCAGCCCTACTGTGGGGTTCCAACCCTGGATCTTCCTTTCATACCAAAGAAGATCCCACAGCCGTAGTTTGAATATGATTGACTCAGTGGGTTGATGGAAAACCAACATTATTTTATCTTTTCTGGGTTGCCAGTCTAAGCCGCTTCGTGGCTACATCATTCCTGCAGCCTTTCGGCAAATGCCAAAGGCATCTTGGATTAACTGCAGCCCATTGTGAAAAAGAAAGGGAAGACAGAAAAAAAAACACCCACTGCTTTTCAAAAAAAATGGATGCCAAGAATCACAGAATCACAGAAGAGTTGAGGTTGGAAGGGACCTCTAGAGATCATCTAGTCCAACCCCCCTCCTCAAGTAGGGTCACCTAGAGCACGAGGCACAGGGTCACATCCAGGCGGGTTTGGAAGATCTCCACAACCTCTAGATATGTCAAAATAGATGCTGGTAGAATTGCACAGCGAGGGAATGAAAGGCAGTGGCATACTTACCCATTTCCTTGGTAAATCCCCTGTGAAGATTTCCAAGAAGGTAGCACATCCCCTTTTTTGGATGGTAACTAAGTGTCTGTGTAAAACTCAGGTCAGACTAACAGTGTAGATATCGTTACCCTTTCCTAGATACATTTCAGAGTGTATTTGTTAAAACAGCACAGTTCTGACAAAGTATCTGTCACTAAAGTTGTGAAAATACATACTCTGAGCCCCCAGGATGAGCTGACAAATAGCAAGTTTCTCACATCCCTGTTCACTGTAGTGAAGTCATTCAGACTTTCTCATGCTAGCAGGTAGGTCATGCAGTGACACCTATGAAAGAGCCCACATTACTTTATAACGTATGTGAGATTAATGATGCACTACAACACTCCTATTAGGAATCATAGTTTTTCCAGGTGTTGCATCTTTAAGAACATAACTGTGAGGTTTCAGTGTCTCCGACCACATGTTTTTAGAACTTAATCTATGATGAACAACATGTTTTATGTATAATATTGCTATTTCTTAGATTATTCAATCTATTATTTTCCACATTCACCCAGTACTTGCTGTACTCAAACTAGAACATTATACCCAAACAATAGCAACTGTTGCTATGGTATTGTTCTTGCTCACGGAGGAACATTATCAACCAAAAACTATATTTTAACCTTCTCAAATACTAAAGAGAAAACACCTCCCTCCTTTCTAGTGAGTGCACATGTGTTATGTATCCTGATGGATATTGTTAATTTGATTTTTGGGGCTAGAATGATTCCAAAATTGATGAATATATTTGCATAAAAATTCAGTCTTGTGGCAGTCATGGATGGGCTGTGCTTGATATTAAAATAATGAGTTCTAAAGGAATCACTCAGTGTGTTAAAGAATCTCTCCCTATGCACTTTCTGCCATATTTATTTGTTATTTATATTCTGGTGGCAGGCACATCAAGCTTCACGTTCAGGAGAATCTGTGAAGGAACAGAGCTCACTATCAGATTCCTACCTCACTGGAGTTTAGAATTTCCAGTACACAAACAATCATTTTGGAATCAATGTTTCCATTTAAAATATCAAGCAAACAAAATCCTCTTTGTAAAATGAGATGGTAAAACCATCCCACAAATACTAACTTTAAGAAAAATATTCTAAGTTTTTTTTTTTTTTACTAGTTCTTCTGTTCTGGAAGTCTTCATTTTGCAGAAATGACAAGTGTAACAATCTTTGACTTAGAGATTTTTTTTAATGGTAAGTGTCCTTTTTTGATGAACTCCGTAATACAGTAGATCATCACCTAGAACATCAAAATAACATTTATATTTTTGGATGTCATACACCATAATATAATAGCAGTGGGAAAAAAAAATGCCAGAACAGTGTTACTAGTTATTAAACTTGAGATCAGATAAATGCTAGGTTCAGTGTAAATCTGAAGTTATGTTCTCAAGAAGAATCAGATTATTTCAAATTTACAGTTGGCTACCAGATGCTGATATCTGCCCAGGGTTATTTTGTGTAAGTGCACTTTTGTAAATAGCACTGTCAGAAAAAAAAAAGGCATATTGAAAATGAAAATTTCATGCTCTTCAGGTTTTCAGAAATACCTTAAAAGACTTTGTCTTTTTATCAGGTATTCTTTATTTTGAATTAAGGGGAGTAGTGACCCACTATCTTTTGCTTTTATTTCAGGCTACATCATAAATATTGAAACAGTAATTTAAAGTAATGCTTGCTGTTCAGTTAGAAACTTCCACCTTCCTTTCCCCATCCAGATGTGTTTTATTATCTGTGCAGGAGAGGCAGAGCCATGACTGCACAGACATTCACATACAGAGAGGATGGAGAAACACTTTGCTGTAGAAAACCATTTTTAATGAACACTTTTTATTAGATAATATACTATTTAGTCTGTAGGATCATGTCCGAAATGATTTCTTTCATGGCAATTTTGGAAAAAAATACAGTATTTCCATACTATATTCCTAGATTCTGTCTATCTAACCATTTATATTCTATCATTATAACAAAATTCCTTGCAGCTCGATCACATACTAACTTACTCATATGTTCATCTGCAGTTTTAGTTAGGCAAAACTTTTCTTTTCTTAAGCCAAAAAGTGTTTTCATGGTCTCTTTATTCTCTCCTTCTCTGACATAAGAATATGTGTATATTCATCTCTGTTTCAGAAATGAAGCATACTTCTGCAGCCATTTTCATCTTAATTCAAATGTTTTTTTTTTTTTTTTTTTTTCCTAAAGGTCTAAGTGTTGTCACAGACATTGTATTTCCTTAGGATGTATTTTACCTTTCGTATTTTTGTAAAGTGATTTTCATAACTGTGTGTGCCTGTTATTTCATTTATACTCTGAATAGCAGACAAGTACTTTCTGTTCAGCCATGATATTTATATTTCTCTTTCTTAATACACAAAAAGGAAAAAAAAATTCTCATCCATGTGCGTGGAGGTAATCTTTTGAAAAGTGCTTCATAAAATATATGGAAACTATTTCTACAATACACAAATTACTTCATGGAAACTGAGAATTCATAAAGCACTACATCTATTAACAAAATAACATTTATTTGCAAACATTCTTCCTGTGTGCTGTATGCTCTTTGTATCTTTGTGAAAGGAAAAGGAAAAAATATTGGATCCTATTTAAAATGAAAGAAGAGGTAAAGAGTAGAGGTCCTCAAGTTTGCCCTTAAGAAGGGACCTGGAGCCTGTAGTGAGACAAGTTTCAAGTAGAGGAGAAACATTGGAAGGCAAGCTGTAAACTAGCCATCTGCACAAGAGGAAATGGGTGTCCTTGCAATTGTCAATAAATTATGTGATTTTAGAGATAGTGTGGGAGCAGCTGGAACAGAAAGGTGTTGAGAAAGGTGTTGGAGAGGGATGTAGAGATTTGTGAATGTCTCTATTGAGGAAGAGAAAGGAATTGCAGGTCAATGAAAGGCTCAGAAGGAAGGCACTGGAAAGCAGCACTTGCAAAGCAACAGAAGTAAAGAGGTAGAATTGTTGACTGGTGCAGAAGAGGGGGTTAAACAGCTATTGCAGAGCTGCACAGTCCTGGCAGGCAATATCAGATATACAGTGTTCCCAACAAATCAAGTGTGAGATGCCACTCCTTAGGTTTGGCAGTTTACCTTAGGTTCGCCAGTTTACAAGAAGAGCATCAGCTCTCAAGTAAGTTTGTTGTTACCATCCTCACAGAGATTCTGAAAGTCAGTGTTTCTGTTTAAAGATGCAGTCACAAAGGAATTAATTAGCTCTGACAGAAGTCAGCTTGACAGTGTTACCCAAGAGAACGTGACTAGTCAAAACGGAAACAATGACAACAGACACATAACGATTACTCCTTTTGTGAAGTGCCAGAATAACTTATTCATCGGCACACAGAATGAATCAAAAAGTCTTCAACCTCTTGGAAGGGGAAGCTAAACATATAATATGTCATTGGCATTCTGAGCAAAATCTTGTTTTTTAAAAAGTCTGTTTGCAACAAGATAGATTAAAGATTGGCAGAGAAACAAGGAACACAAAAGTATTCCAGAGAATTAAAGGATCAAAGTCTTTTGACTCTGTACGGGGGCAAAAGAAGTCATCTGAAGAATTTGAAGGGGAAAAGGGAGATAGGAAATAAGGACAAGACTCAAACATTAATATGGAGAAAAACTATAAAAATATGTTATTTCCTTGTTCTCTTCTCCCTTCAGCTTCTAACCGCATTGGAACTTCAAGGCTTATTTATTTTAATCCTGTTTCCTTAGCCAAATCAGGGATGCTACACAAGAAATGTGAAAGCTTTTCCTGTGGAGTTGTTTTGTGTCTCCATATGGTTGTTCTCATACATCTGATGAGTGAATTAACCTGAGTGTGTAGTGCAGTGGAAAGTGCAGTTATAATTCTCATACATATGCAATAATTGCACCTAAAAAATCAGTCTCAGGACAGTGTCAATTAGGAAGAGCAGTTGATAAGATCACAGGCTCCCAACAAATTGACTTCTTGGCAAAGGGCATTTAAATAACATGTCAAATATAAAGCCATAGGATGGATTGTGAAGCCTACACTTGCTGTGTGCTCTGTTTTCAAATAGTTTTGAATTCATGTAGGGAAGAGACATACAGAAGTTTTTTGAGTATGTGTTGGCATGGAGCCCAGTACGAAGTGTGCGTGTCCTTTTCAACAGCAGTGTCTCTCCTACAGTTTGTGCCCTCAAGCTTCTCGCACTGAGCTGCACAAAGAGGGATTTGTCACATCATCCTTCAGCTCCACCTTAGTGCCTGGCATAGGCAAATGGCGAGAAGCCCTTGATATTTTCTATATTTCTTTCAGAGATTGGTTTTCCTATCATTACTTGTTTACATTATTATATTACTTGAACTTTAACAAAAAATTGTACAGTACTGCTGTCATTTCTCTGCTACCAAGAGATTTTTGGGGAAACTCAGTACCATCTAATTTTTAATTTTTTTGCTGTGGCCTTATTCTGCTCACTGATTGTCTGAGCTACAGTCTGTTTTGACCTGGGGAGGGCTGCATGCAGTACATTATGGTCACTTGCTCTCCTCACGGTCTAAATCTTGAAACAAATAGCTTTCTTGTTTTTAACAAACACTGAGCTACCTCAAACTCTGGAAATTCATTGGCCACTAATACAACTTCAGTAAGTCTGATGTGATCCCTGCCAGCGGATGTGCTGCTCCAGAATAGCTTTAAAACCAAAAGCATCGTTGAACGAGGCAGCAAAGTAGAGGCAGCTAACCACTCAAATAACAGGGAATGTTATTGAGGAAAAAGGCAGCACAGAACAAAGCAGACTTCGCACAAAAGCAAGGGTCATCTCATATATAAAAGGTGAAAACATCTTCAGAGAGAAGTTTTCAATACCGCACAGGGCTAGCAATGAAGTCTGGATACAAGGCTGGCACTGGTGAGATGACTTGGTTCTGACTGGGATGGCAGCACTGACGCTATTTGCAAACAACATACAAATATTGGCCTCAGTTGTAGACTTAACAGTGGTTATAACAGCTGGCTTTATTTCAGATAGATAGGTATTTCTCTGCCCAGGAACGTATTATTCTTCTCCAACTTTTTAGCTGCTATTATTAGCCAACTCCCTTTCTTTTTTTTTTTTTCTTTTCCCCTTTAGAAAAAAGGGAGTTCTTTATGAAAGTGTCTTGAATTTGTACTGTATGTTCCAATGGATTTCTGGAGGATTTCTCTGTATTCTGCAAAATGCAGAAATACTTGCATTTGAATCTGATTTTTTCCAAATTTTGGGAGTATTTGGATCTCTGCAGAGCTATTAAGTGAAAGCCTGGATGATAGAAAGCTGCTAAAATTTGTTTGTTTTTGTAAACTATCACAAATCAAATTACAGGTTATTAGTGGGAAGGAGGGAAAATAAAAACAAACTATGAGCTTAGACCGCTGAAGAGAGAATTTCTGACAGAGAAGAAAGTTTAGAGAGAAGTTAAACAGAAAAAAAAAAGAAGGTTGATTATTTGAATATTCACTTTTCTCTCTCAGTATGTGCTTTAGTTGACCAGGAGATGATTTGAAGATAGAGGCTGTTAAAGAGATCAGTAGCACTGATCATATAAAAAATGAATTTCTCAGATATTAAGAGTGGCTTTAGTCCAAAAATCAAATTGAAAATTAAGTTACAGAAAGTAGTAATAAAGTAGGATAATTGCCAGTGTGTTCAGATGAGGTAGCAGATAAAAGCAAATTATTCTCTGAGAAAATTACAATAGCATATAGAAAACACTTTTTAAAAAGTCACTATTTTTATAGTCTACAGGGAATAAAATTGTCTTTTAGGAAAATTATCAGATTTTCTGGCATAAGAATTAAATAATGGCCAGATAAAAAAGGCCTTGCATTAAGTCTTATTTAAAATCCTACTGTACAGAGAAAAAGACAAAATACATCCATCCATGGGGCTAAAAATGATTCTTTGGCTCTAATTTCTGTCAGGGTGCCTTACATAGTCAAATGTGTAGTGGTTTTATCATATTTTTTTTTGCAAAATCTCAAAGCAGGTATAATAATGATACAAGTCATCAGACAAGTGCTCTTCTGGATAGATCTCAGGATGGGGTCAAGCCCAGACCTGAAGAAGACATCCTAGCCATGGCTACAGGATGTTGAAGCCATACGGTAGGGTTGGATGGTCTCCCACCATGGACTGACAGATCTGAAGACAGTGGAGCTGCCCCAAGTTATTGTATCTACAGGCCCCTTCGTTAGGACCTGTCTCCTTCTTTGTCTTGCCACCCTTACACTTCCCTTGCATCATCCCACAGATGCCAGGGCTGTAACTAGAGAGTCGAGGCTGAGGATGAAAGAAGAGTAAGACACAAAAGCCCCACTATTCCCTGTGGCTGTAAGTCTGCTTATAACATCATAGCCAAGTGAGATTATGACACCTAACATGGGTACAAAGGGTCTAAGCTATAGGGTAACTAGTCAAGGGAGATCCAGTCATCATTCAGCAGAATACCTGCCTAGATGTTGTTGACTATACTGAGGTTTCCCTGCATGCACTGTAGGATGCTATAGCTTGAACCCAGGACATTCAGCATTACTTTGGATGCTCAGCATTACGTTCCTTCTATATGTTAGTTCAAGTTAGTTGTAATGTGTGTGAAGAGGCTGAAAAGAGGATATACACCTCTTAAATATGTAAAGCAGTTATTTTTGGGTAATATGGTTCTTAGGCTAAGTTTTGGTATGCTCTCCACCTCCTCTGATGGGCTGATCCTTGTTTTTGAGTTTCCATCTTCTGACTCCTTGTTTTTCTCTAAGGCTTGACTATGTTTTCAGGTTGATACTTTTCATCTTCAGTTCTTGATTCCTGTCCCAGAAATCCTAGATCTGCCTGCAACTTTTGTCTTACCTAGTCTGCACACTTTCTCACTGGTCTTCCTCATAATTTAGCAATATTCTCAGCAGTTGGAGCTCAGGTTACGTAGCGGTGCTGTATCAAAACTAAACCCCAGGTCACAAACAGCTGAGGAGACAGGTAGGAAAAGGGATAATTAGGTTACGGGGGATGTGAACATGAGGCTGGCAAATGTAGCACAGGTCCTATAGGGAATCACACCCTTCTATAGTGGCCAGCTAGGGTATTGAAGTTCCATCTAGATGTCAGGGTTGAAGCAACTCAATCAAGCCCAAGGTAGAAACACAATTCTGCACAAGGTAGATTTGAATGCCTAGTGCATGTGTACCCTCATGTGGATGCTTAAAAGTAGGCGTATTAATAATGAATTAAATCTCATCCTAAATGCTCACTTTATACCAGCCACCTAGTGGCTCAACAGCATAAACTGGGTAAGATGAATTCAGAGCAGAGAGACTCAGGGTACAGTTTTCCTTGGAAAGGCTGCCGTCCGCCCGCAGAGGAGGCCCAGGGGCTGGCCAAAGAGAGCCCCATGGGCAGCAGGGCCCGGCTGCCCTGGCAAGGTCCCGCTGGGAGCGGATCCTCTCCAAGCGCAGAGCCAGGAGGTGACCCCCTTCCTCGGCCTGGCTCCAGCTGCTGCCGGCCAAAGGAAGGCAAGCATGAGGTGAGGAGAGCGGGCAGGCACAGGCAGGGTGCCCTGTGCCCCTTGGCAGAGCCCGGTGCTGCAGGCCCTGCGGTGTTGACGTGACTGTGCGCAGGTGGAGAGCTGAGCGAGCACCAGGCACGTTCCCCACCTCCACCTCCTTGACCTTTCCTTTCCACACTCACCAGGCGGCTGGCAGAGTCCCACTCGAGGCCCTGAAGGCTCCTCCCGGGGACTCTCCTTGGCGCTGGGCTGCAAGAAACAGGGC
>VZSV01000006.1:221152-234453 GCA_013398735.1 Nothocercus julius
CAGCCGCGCTGCCCGCGAGCACGAGCCCTGCGCCCGCGGCCCCTGCCCTCTGCAACGTCACCCTGCTCCTTTTCTTTTGAAGGGTTCCTCTTTAATGTAACCATACTGTTTATGGTGTTTGCAGCTCTTCTGAGAGCTGCCATAAGGTGTTCCAGGCATTAAAGATCATCGATCCATATCCACTCAGGTACTGGGTGCCGCGGAGGTTGACAGAGGGTGCGAGATAGACGTGGTGGATGTGGTTGTTGTGCTTTTATATCGCACACCAAGAGAGTTTCCGGAGCAAAAAGTAGATCAGTGTGATGTCTCTATATAAACAGTCTGTATTTTATGGATAATGAAATACTTCACAGGGAACGTGTTGCACTTATGCTTTGAGCCTTAATGAGTTTGTTGTACTGAGTTGAAGGTACAGCTAACCAATACATGCTGAGTTTGTCTAATTTTATGGACTGCGCTGGATAAGGGCTCATTTCTGTGCCGAATGAAATACCAGTGTAAATGTAAGTCTCTGTGTTTGCTACTTTGGGGACCTGAGGTGAGCCTTTTAATTGGTTTGTATAGATTGCTTAGCTGCTTAATAAAACACTTTGCCATTGCTACAGCTTCACATTTCTCACAATTGAATGGACAACTGCAAAGCACTTAAACACAAATGCAGAGCTTTTTATGCTTACAAATATGAACCAAATATTTCAGAGTGCTGCCATTAGTCTTGCTGATTGGAAATAAGAAGTAAATGGGCTCTTACACTATCAAATAAGGTGCAATATGAAAAAGTATAATGGAAAGTAAAATTGAAGTTCAGGCAGCTTTAATGGTAAAGGCACCAACTACCTGAGAAACTCTCCTTCCTTTTATTCTTTCCCATCTTTCCCATGTGCACAGGAAACAACTGTGCGGGGGTTGTTTGTCTGTCTAAGATTCTCTGAGCTACGGACACAACCAGCTTTCACCTTAGTCTGCAGGCTACAGCGCTGCGCTGCAGGGGACGGGCGTTTCTTGTGCCTAATTAAAGACTTGCAGAAATAATCACATTGTTAGCATCGTATTGGTGCGTGCACTGAGATGTGTCCAGGGATTAGAGCTCTTCTGTGAACTTTGGGGGTTCAGAGTCCTTCTGAATACGGCTCTTCATTAATTTTCAGTACTGCTTGGTACTTTCTGCTGTCTTATATTCATGACGGTATTGTCTGTGATTTGTTTTCTTCTTCTTTGCTGCAGCATTGTCTTTGTACTCAGTATCAGGGTGTGGAGTCTGTTTTTCAAGACATTATTTTTTTTTGAAGCATGTTTCTCCCACACTCCTTATACATGACAGCACTCTTTGCAGTATTCAACCCTTTCTTATTTGCGAACCTGGGCATATTAGGGATGTAAAGAAAAGCTAGCAAGGAAACAACTCAGCACATAAAGGAAGTTTTTAATGTTTTCTTTCTCTCCGTCTTTTATATTATAATTTTCAGAAAGCAAACATGTTTGATATAGAGTATTAGCGGGGCAGCATGATTCTATTAACATTTTTTCTTTTTTTGCTTTTGCTTTTTTCCAGACCACCACAAATGTTAATATTTCAGAGATATCTAAAAGAAATCATGGCATTTCAAGCCACTATGCAGAATTCTTTGAGTCTGTGCAAAGGAGATTTTTAGGAGACTAACACAGAAAATCTGTCTTGTTACAAAGATGAATCAGAAGTTGTCTATCCCAGCCAACCTAAGTGGAAAAAAAGATTCTTCCATATGACAAGTTTGCAAGCTCCACTTAAAAGTTAGCTGGGCCAAAGTCTGGCAAGGTGCTGCTAAGTAATAGAAAAAACTGCAGCTTCTCTGCTTACCTGTAGATCTGACCCTACTCTCCTTTGCCCACCTCTCCTGAAGCTTGAGACCCCCGGGAACAGCCAAAACCAGAGTCATCTTCACTGAGGTTTCGCAGTGATAAGCAGTCTACCTGCAACAGGTACTGTGATCTGAAAGGCCCTGTTGAAAAAACAGAAGAAACTCTATGAAACTCTCTGTTACAAACACCCACACCTGTTCCCTCTCCTCCCTCTCACATGCATCTCCCCATCCCTGTGATATTCTCCAGAGAAAAGGTATTTACAGAACAGAACAGATTTCTGGTGACTTCTTTCAAGTGAATTATTTAAAGCATTTAGTGAAAAAAAATGTTAGGCTTGTAACAATGACCCAATTTGAGTTTGGATATGGAAGCGTAAAGCATGATAAAGAAAGTTTGAAGGACTGTGGCAATTTTTAAAGGAAAAAATAAATCTTCAGTCTTTATTTGAAAGAAGTCCTAGAGGCTGTGGCCACCTCAGAGTAATGTAAATACCTGACTTCTTACATTTTTTTCCTTTATGTATTTCATATTGTATTATGATAATGAAACTCAGAGAATCTCATAAAGAGATTATGTAATTGAGAGTTCAGCAATGTCTCCTCCTCCTGTAGTGTATACTTTGCTGTCAAATAGCTGATTTTAGAGTCCAGAATACCACCACAGCTCGGTAACTGCTTTCTTCATGACTGAGAGATAAAATTTTATTCGAGACCACTTTGATACCTCTAAAAGTGGAAATTCTATTTATACCTAAAGATATTGCAGTATTTTTGTGAAGATCGACAATGTTAGGGTTTCTCAGCAATTTTTAAGGAAAAAAATGTTAATAATCTGTAATTACAATAGAATTTCTTGGTGTCTTTTTCTACTTTTTGTAAGAAGTGTTCCCCATGTAGCTTATACAATACTGCCTTAAACACTGCTACTGCAGAACCTATATAGGAAAATTAAGGTTCCAGTATGGAGTCAATAATTCATAGATCTACAGACTTTAAAATGCAGACTGAAGACTTCCCTAGACTGAAGGCTTTTATTTAAAATAAGTTTCAGAAAATACCACATGATTGGTAATATCCTAATGAATATTTGTGAGATATAGTCTTGAAGGAGATCATTTAACATGTTGTCTTTAGTAAGCAGTAAATATAGAATAAATTGAGTATTGGGAATTAGATCTGATTCTTACAAAAGGAATCAATTGCTCTCATAATAGTTCAATCCATGAATTTCTTCATTTAAATGAATGAAGTTATATTAATGTGTTAGTAAATGAGAAGAAAATTAGTACTTGGTATTAAAAGGATCCTCAAACTTATGAATGCTTTGAGTAGATGTCAGAAAATCTATTGTGATAGCTGAAAATAAGAAAACATAGTGATGATAAAAAAAACTTTGTACACTGAAAATAATCAAAATCTTGGGCAAGCAGGTTCCCATTTAGCATTGACATATCTGGAAATGACAACCATAGAAGCATAGATTTCAACAAAAAATAATAATAAAAAATTTCTGTTCAATATTAACTGAAATGACAACATAAAACTCTGATTATTTGTTTCCTGGAAAAAGATATATTTAACTTACTAAGCACAGGATCTAAAGGTTAATATGAACTGCCATTCCTTATAATTGGTCTTACTTGATAGATTATATGTATGAACATGAGGCTGTACTGTGGTGTTTTGAAGACCTGTGACTACACTGTTGAAGAATAGGTTATGACTTTTCAGAGCCCAGAGTTACAGGATGATTTAAATTGGGGTAAAATTCAGAGAATGATAATTTGAAACATATTTTGAAATCATTTGGCTTTGGCTTTTTTTTTTTTTTTTTTTTTTTTGGTGGGATTTTTTGGATTCCTTAATCAAATTGCAGCCCTAGACAGCAACTTCCAGAAGTGACTACATCCAATAAAGGATAACAAAAAAATCCTCACTGCTATTGCACTCTATCACTCTTATGAAGTTATCATAACATAAGCAGCTGGATCATAAGAACTGCTGTGTGAGCAATGTTAAGAGATCTCACCTATACCTGATCCGAAAATCTCATTCCTACTGATATTACTGAATATTGATATTACTGAATGCTGATATTACTGAAGGGGTGTAGAGTGTAAATACAGTGACATATATCATCATCCTAGCATATACTTGTGTTGTAATGCAAGTTCTCTGAATCCAGCTGCTGACCTGAGAAATAAAGCTTCCCTGGTGCAGATTCCTCTCAGAGTTGCCAGGCTGATCTGATTGCCGTAGTATACAATTAAATGACTCATAATAAAAATAATTTTCCACTGCAGGAATTACAGCTTGGGCCTGAGGACCAACAGTGCAATGATACACCACTGAGGCTTCAGACTCTCAAGGGTCCCAGAGCTGCTGACATTGTATTATGTTTAAAATTCACCACAACTCATTGTCTGGAATAGCAAAAATACACTAAAGAATATTATAGGGAAAAAAGAAAGAAGCCACATTACTTGCACTGGAGTAATTTTCAGTAGTGTTTGTCAGGGTCTACTTTCCAGTTTGCTCCATGCAACCATCTGACTCCATTTTGGATTAAAACTTAAAAGAGAACACAGAAAAGTAGAAAAGTTTTTAAAATAAATAAAAGGGTTTATAGGTATATAATTAAAGATTCCTATTCCTCAAAAGCGACATAGACAAAATATGATTTAGTGGAGTTTGATTGAAAAGAAAAACTTGCCAAGGCTGCAAGCCAGCCCTTGGGAGGATGGTCACGAAGACCACTGAGGTGTGTGGGAAATTGTTCTCCAGCATAGGCAGGGGTGAGAGGTTCGGTTAAAAGCCTGACTTTGAATCCGCCTCAGAGGAGTCTAGCTCCAGTGTGTAGCTTCCCTAAGTTAAGGTTTGACTTTTTGGTTATCGCCCTTTACTGCTCTAAGCCTTGCAACTCTGGCCACCCTTTCCTCCCACTCCCTGCCATGAGTGTAGTATCTACTGTTCATCAAGCCTGGCTCATCCTGCTGATCAGATTAAGCAAATGCACCTACATCTCTGCCTTGGTACCTGCAATTCATGTCCATCAGTGCCAGCATGACTCCCTCAGCAGTACCACATCCAGTCATCCCACCACCATCTGTCTGCTGGAGAAAAACTATCAGCAACTAGTTGAGAAAGGGGCACCTCAAAGAAAGAAGGGATGTGTGTGCATGTAGCCAACTTTCCAGACCACTTGCGTGTGGGATCTGTTTGTCACGGTGCCGAGTGGGCTGGCTGCCCTCACACCGTTTGCGACCTAGTCAGAGCAAACCAATGTATTGCTATGAGGGAAGGGATGGCATAAAGGAATGTTGCAGATGGATGTCAGAAGTCAAGGGATTTTTTTAGGAGAACCTTTTAAAACTCTGACAGCCTATCGCTGCAGTGAGTTCTGAATATCATGGGATGAAAAGCAACATTGCATGTATTAGGAGTGTTGAGAACGTTACACATATTGTGTTTGCAACTTGTATTCTGCTGTGTAATATTATTAGAAATTAGCTATGTCTATCTTATTATAGAGCTTTTAGAAAATGTCAAATTACATTCAATAAGAGATAAGCTGGCTGGGCATTTATTCAACAGACTTTCTTTTGAAAAATCTATTGAGAAATTATTCTCAACAGTTTTAGTTACTGCTGTTATTGTGTGCATATATGCTTCTGAAAAAATCCCTTAGAAAACACCTGAGTGGAAAGCAAAGAACAGAATCAATGTAGTTTTAATAATAGTAATCTCTAAGAATCAAAAGTAGGCTGGTACAATATTTTTATTATTCTTGTATTTTTCTAGTGGGAGTATTTCTAATTGTATTCTTTCTTGCTCAAAATATGTGGTAACTGCTAAAGCAAATAGATTATTGAGAAAAGGTCAGCTGATATTAATCTCTGTTAGCTAAAAAAATACTGTTATAAATGTACAGAAGCCAAAGCAGACGGCTTCTTACTTTCTGGTTACTTTCATGACTTGTTCAAATTCTCAAGTATTGGCAATACTTCTGTTTCCCTTAATAGATCAGTCATCCATAGATATTCTAATTTGATATGGATTCAGGATTATGGCAAACTAAAGCAACCAGATGTAAGCTTCTTGTAGGAATTTGCTAAACTTAGTTTTTAGTACAATTCTAATTCTACTATGTTTATTCATTTAAAGTTCTGTTGACCTTGTGAAAGGTCACAGTGAATGGTGATACAAAAATACAGATCTGTAGTGGATGGTAAAGTTTAACCCTTCAAGTGACAATTGCCAGCTTACTGAAAAACAAAACCTAAGGGTTTTTTTTTCTAAAACTTTTGCTAGGAATTAAGTAATTCTAGGAGAGTGTTGAGAACTGAATTGTGGAAAACAGTCCATATATGTAGAGATTAGTTACGTTATCTGTATATGCTTCCAGGTGAATATTTCCTTACATTAGAAAACAATTACTAAGAACTGTCCTAAGGCATTTAATAGTCATAAGGAATTAAGTTTGGCTGTTCTGCAGTTTTCAGGTAGTGCTGTAGTGGCCAGTGGTCTGCGCTGATCATGCTGTGGAGCTGATGATCCTTGCAAAATCCTTATGTAAAACAAGCAGGCCTTCTTTGTTTCTGCCAGCTAAATTGCATCTAAAGATGCTATAAAATGCTACTCTAATTGTGTAAGTAACTGCATTTGCTGTCAGAAAGAGGCCACAGCCTCCTATGATTTAAAGTCAGGCGAGGAAGCTATCCATTCAGTTAGGAGTAGGAAGGAATATATCTACAAATTGCGTGTATAATATACCATGGAAAACACTGAGAACTTAAATGCACAGGAACTATATTTTGAATATAATGTAATGTTATTTGCAGAAAAACAATATAGCAATTAATGAAGACAGTTATTAATTCTTGACTTACTTTTATGTTGTTTGATGAGTTCGATGGAGTTATTTGATCAAAAGAGATACACTACGTATTCAGGAAAAAAATGGTGTAGCATGAGCCTGTTACTGAATTATTCTTTAGAAAGCCTTCACATTCTTGAGTTTATGTGGTGGATAGGCAAGTCGATCAGTGATTCACTTAAAGAAATTCTTGCTGCTTCCTACATTCTTTACAAAACTGCTTCCTTTTCTTTATAAGGCTTCCTGTTCATATTATTTCAATGACAAACTAACTCCATTGCATTACTATAAAGACATAATGGATTTAAAGATTTTTCTCCCATGTATAAGGTCTTTCATGGTCATGCTTAATTTTATTTATGATTGCATTCATTACTGTTTGAAGCATAAACTTCTAACTTGATCGGCCTGAGAGAAGATTAATTTTTAGCCTGTTTACAGAGTTCATTTCACTCATGTGAGTGGCTCACAAACTCCAAAGTTTAAGTAATAGCATAACAGGTAGGTAATTAGCTTTGCTTTTTAAGTGTCTTGCAGAGGTGACTGGGCATTAGAAGCTCTTTTGACTAAGCATTATCAATCTGACCTTGGAAAACAAGTGCACTCCCCATGCTGAGGGCATCCATGGCGTGTGTGCTGCAGTAGGATGCAGCCGTAGGTGCCTCACTGACTGCTGTAGGTAATGGAGGGGCAGTAACCAGAGAAACTCTCCTCAGGACAGCAGATGGCACTTCTTGCTGCAGTACCATTCCCTGAGATAACCTGCTCGTTGTTGCAAGCTCTTGGATTACTCTTCATTTTTAAAGTCTCTCCATTGAAACTAGGAGTGATGTGAAACTGTGGTGCTGATGCAATGGAGAGCAACAGGAAAGGGAAAGCTCATATTCCAGAAGTTAAAGCTACTATTCTTTTGTTCCATGAAATGTGTGGAAAGATGAGACTGTTTTGTTCCTCTGAGCTATGTACTTATCTTAGGAAAGTAAGAACTATTGACTATTTCAAAACGTGCCTCCCTTGAGCATGCAAAACCCATGAAGTTGGTTGGAAAAAAATGGTAGATTGGCTTTAAAGTTGTGATTTTTAAAAATAGTAGTCCATTGTATGGACTCCAAACATATGGAGTACGTTTGTTTATGTACTTTTTGACTTATTTAGTCCTCTGGGATTACCTTGCAATTCAAACATTTCTCCACAGTCAAAAGGGAGAGAGAGGCACTTAAAAATTGAAAGCTAAGTTTTTCCTGAAATGGCTTGTTTCATAGGGAAAGAAAGTACGCAATACCAAACTAAAACCACAGGAGTTAACAACACTATTTTTATTCTTATATGCTTTCTTGGATTATTTCCTCTGTGTCATCTTGTTCACCAGGGAGAGCAAGCATATGAGGAAATCGTATTTAGAATTCAGTCTGTGTTTAAAACGAACAAAAACTTATTGCATTTTTTTCCTCGTGAAGCAAGCAAGGAATGGGAGACTGACAGGGGAGGATATTTTTTTTTTTAGGTATGTGAAACCTATATGACAACTAACAAGAAGACGGCTTGTGACTGCTCCTGAGTTAGAACTTTGAGCTGTATGTTATTTACAGTGGAACAAGAACAAGAAAGTTGCAGCAGATAGGGAAAAGCAACAAACAATTAATGGCAGAAACAACAGGCCAGGATCTCAAAGGCTATCCACTGGGAAAGGGGGAAGATAAACATGCATTAAAAACATGTAAAATAGATTGGAGAGAAATTAATTTTATGGGACAAATATTACTTTTTAAAGTGACTGCACCATATTTTATAGTTTAAGTAACACATAGGCAGTATTTAGAAATAGCATATTCTTAAATTGGAAGAGACTGAAATGATGTCTTTTCTGACATTTTTTAGTCAGTTGTTGATCTTGAACTTTCCCTTTAATAGAAATACTAATTTTGGCAAAGTAGCACCCCTTATAAGACCTTAAAAACCGCAAGACTATAATATGCCTCTTCACTTTCTAAGTATCGATCATTATATATTATCTCTAGATTCTAGCTTCACTCAACTTTTTTTCTAATGAAATTTTTCTTCTACCAGAAAGTACAGATGAGGGAATATATGTGTTTTGGTAGCTCTCCAAAGTGGGTTTCTGATCAGACTCAATGATCACACAGTCTTGCCAGACACTTTATTTCACCTCCAGGACATCACACAAGGACTGGATTCTTAAAACTCAACAGGATGTAGCACTGAGGGAGGTTTACAGATAGAAGTGACCCTGACTGTTTTTTTTTTTGTGTGTCATGAGACAGTTGTAGCAGGCAGCAGAAGACAGTGCAAGGGCTAATACGCTACAGACCCAAGACTCCTGGATTTTGAGGTTCTTTGGATGCATCTGCTTCCCCCAAAATACTGGATAGATCACTGACCCCATGTAGAAGAGGATGTAAGGGAGAGTGCTGATTTTACTTTTATCCTCATTCTGCTAGTGGCCAGGACAGACCCCTCAGCTGTTGGTTTCATGCCACTGCAGGAGACGAGCCTAACTCACTCAGTGGATGGCTTGCCATTTTTCATCTATCAGAAGTATCACTTAGAAGGGCTAAATATGCTTAAATTCACTTTATAGAGTTTACTCATTTGCCAGAAGAAGAGAAAGGATTAGATGATATGACCTTAAAAGTGCACCTAGCTTCAGGAGTGCCTGTGAAATACACTGTGGATCAATTTGGGCTAATCCAAAAATTCATGCTGTAACATTTCAAATCACCTAGATAAATCAGATATGAGAGGGATAGTGTTTCCTTTGAAATATTTGATTTTATATCACAAAGATATACTATGTTATTTAATAATTGTGTAATGGTGGCACCCAGATGCCTTTTTTTCTACTAAGTGTACATACAAATGGCATAGAGCATGGCCCCTTTCTAGTCCAGTGCACTATTTTCAGGATGTTTTTCAGGATAAATAAGGAGTTCTGAGAAAACCCCCTACTAGTTAATGTTTCCTAGTAGAAAGCAATTTTTCTTGCCTTAGATCACAAAGACATATAGCTTATGCTTCCTCTAAAATTCTTTAAAAATAGATTTACTGCTACATATCTCATATTGGTGTTATTCATATGCCTTTCCAATACTTTTAGTCTTTCTAAATTTATGTTTTCTGTAATATCAGCTGGCAGTGAATTTCACAGTGTGATTGTACATTGTGTGGAAAATGATTTTCTTATCGATTTTGTGTTTGCTAACCACCTGCCCATTTCTATGACTATGTGTTGTTCTTGCACTGTAAAACAAGATGAACAGAAATTTTACATTCACTTTTTCTGTGGAATGCATAGTTGTGCATGTTTTATCATATTCTCTTTTGCTGTTGTTAATGAAGAGTAACAGTTTTCATTTAAATAATTCAGCCAGGTGTCCTATATCATTTGTATTGCACACTTCTGAATAACTTTCTTCTGCTCTATTAACTTTGACTAGGTGATGGTAATCCAATGAGGGTAAGCCACAATTTCTATTATTGTATTATAATAATTTTTGTATTATTTCTCCTCTAATTCTTCAGTAATCTTAAATATTTCATTTTAGATCTAATTACTGCTGCACAACAGATATTCCTTGACTAACATGCAATGAGGTTCATGTCTGCTTTCTAATCTGCAATTGGTACTTTAAAACCTAAAGGTGATTAAAGTATTTTGCTGTTTCTTCTAAAATGTTTCATTTGCTTTCATTGGCATTCATTTATCACTATGACTCACTCCACTTGTTTGGGTTTTTTGGAATCTCTTCATATTGTTTTCTGATTGCCATTCAACTATTTTTTGTCAGTTTAATTAATGCCTTAACATTACTTATTGCCAAGCTTCTAGGCCATTTACACATATATTAAACAATACCAAACTTGATAGAGAAGATGTATCATGAAGTTTTTATGAAGCAGTTTGGCTGTTGAATCCCCTGTTTTCATTAACAATTTTTAGCTGGTCACTGACTGATGACATACTTTGTCTTTTACCTCCAAATTACCTAACCTTTCTAGGAGGCTCTTCTATGGGGCACCTATCATGGTCTTTCAGAATATTAAATATTTCCAAAGGTTTAGCTTGGAAACTAAACTGTGGAGCTGGCAACACTTGGTTGGTTCTGTTTTGACTTCCTTCCTGCATTTTTACTAATATACTAGAGCCATTAATCATTTCAAAAATAGGTCAGGAAAAAAAAAAAAAAAAACTAACAGATTTATAGGTTTATATATAACTAAACCATCATTTATTTAATAGGTACTGTAATAAATGAGTTGTTTCAATGGGAATATAAGTGCATATTTAAAAATAAGTGTACGTATAGGCTTTGCATATCACTGTGTATCTAAATCATTTTACAGGATACAAATAAAGAGATTCAATATTCAAACCTTTCCCAAAGGTCTATTTTGGAGAAGCCTCTGAATAACAGAGACAGAAAAAGATGACACTTGTGTTTTGCATTATTAGATATCATCAGGCAAACTGAGTAAAGCTGACAGATAAGGGAAAGACAGAATGGACAGACCTTAACTGCATTTTTTTTTTTTTAACCTCAGTGCAGGAAACATCCTTATATGACACCGTCTGCTCCTCTCATGTTGACTTCAAGGACCATATATTCATGTGGTCTAAATCTTACATAATTCCCTTATCCCATGTTTCCTGTTCTCTAGAAACTTGACAAGGTCATAAGTATACTGGTTTTATTGAAATGTGAAATACAGGATTATAGGGGAAAGAAGGAATATAAAATAGATGATATGGATATTGTGTGAGGCTGAAGGATAAGATGCAGGATTTTGAAATTACTGGGGAATGGTACACAAATATGCACTTGTGAAAAAAAAATGAAGAAAAAGAGAGATGATTCCAGACTAGAAAATGATTCTGGAAGAGATAAAAGGGTCTTGATAATAGATTGTTTTTCTTCCTCAAGAGGACTTCTTACAATTCTTGTTTATCTTGCCTTGATATTCTTTTGTAATGAATAAGGCAAAAGTTATTGAAGCCAATGAGAAGAGGTTCATTCTCTCATATATTGGCATGAGTCTTAAGAGATTAATACAAATAATAAGTCCTTTCTTCAAGAATTTTAGAATCTAAGTTAGACCCCAAAAGAGAAAGGAAAAAAAAAAGTGTGTTGAAATGATGGAACTAAACTAGACATGTTTAATGTAAACATTTCTACACTGGGTAACTGTAATGTTTTCTGTTCCGTTAAAAATGATCCTCTGAAGCATGAGCCCAGGCACTGTTTCCTTGTAGAGGAAAGGATCTAGAAAAACAGCTTAAAAATACTAAGCTAACATCATTTTTCCCTTGCATGTTCACAAGATCCTTGTTATGAACATTTTAGGGATATGACTGTTCTTTGTCACTGATGCCCATGTTGACTGAATTCGCTAAAAAGTTTGTATGCTTTTTGATCTTATGGCTTTTTTTTTTTTTTTACAAATAATTCCTGATCTTCAGCCGTGTTCCATGTGCATGTTTGTTATAACATTTTCTAGAAGATTTTTCTGATTAGTTATCATAACTTTTTTTTTAATAAGATTAATTGACCTTGTTTGCATGTTCTCTGCTTAGGTGCAATAAGGAAGTGTTTCAGCTGAAGCCTAAACAACTTTCTCTTTATTTGTTTTTTAATATCAGCCTGTATTGTTTTGCAAGTTTGATAGTAATAGGATTTAAAATAAAAAAAAAATGCTTTTCTTTCATATTTCTTCTAGGCCATATATTCTTTAAAACAGTAGGGTATTTGTTCTGATTCATTTCTATGGCCTTGTTCATAAACTCCATAAAAATGCTGTAGAATTACGATTCTGTAAAATAAGTAACAGAATCAATTGCAAAGATTCCTGACCTACATAAATAGTAGTGTTGTGAGAAGTCACTCTGGGATTAGTATGAAAATACAGATCCCAGAAAGGGTGGAAACCTTGTTTAAGTTCATGCTATCCTATCTGTGGAAGTCATACCAGCTCTAAAAGGTGGACCTTCAAAACAAGAGGGAATGCAGCTTGGTTGGTGATTGACCAGAAGCGGAGCAGCCCTTTCTCTAGAAAAAGAAGCATACATTGCAGTGAAATTGCTTGTCACCATCTCTTGGATATCCCTTTAAATTAGAGAAAAAGCAGATACAGTCTTCAGCAATTCTGCAGCTACATCAGGACTGTGGAGAGACAGTCAAGGGCCTGCAGTACTGGGAAGCCCACAGAAAGCTGCTGCTTTCTATCCACCCAGGGAGCTGCCAGAAAATCCGCTGTGTGGAACTGAAATAGATGGGGAAAGTCATCAGCTAAGGGTTGTAAAACTGGTGTTGGGGGAAAACCCTGGTAGTTTACTGCTACCAGAGGCTGTTGTTTGTTTGTTTTATTGTTGTTGCCTTTTTTTTTTTTTTTTTGTAAAGATTATATAGTTGCATGGTTTAAGCTCATCTGATGTCATAGTTTTTGGAAGGAAGAGTGATCTAGGATATGAGTACCCTGTAAGACCCTTTAATCCTACCCTTTCACATTCAGTATTGTTGACAGGAGAGTGCATTTTATCAAGCAGAGAGAACTGGCAGATGCTAAGAGTT
>VZSV01000006.1:234564-371328 GCA_013398735.1 Nothocercus julius
TGTCTTTCCGTGTCCTCAAATCACTACCTTTTTTTTTTTTTTTTTTTTTTTTTTCTGCTAAACAATTCTAACAAATGCATAGCCCAAGATGAGGCCAGTTCGTTGAGTGGTGCCTGATTGTTCCTTGGGATGGTGAAGACTTCTGACTGTATTCTAATGGCTTGTTGATAGATGTACTACAACAAAGCTAACAAAAGAAACCTTTATTCCTACTGAAGAGTAGGGAGGTAGATAAGAACTGGATTTATGCAGGTAGTGCACAGTAATTAAGAGGAACAGTCACTATCCCTTCAATACCCCTGGAGTTTTTTTTCACGTTCTCTTAAAATCAGCATATGTTGCACCACTTCAATAGGCTGTAGAAGTGAGGGGGCTTCACTGAAGTCTTGGAACAATGGCAATGAAGTGATGATAATCAGCACCAAAAATAATGGGCAGGAACCACACTGTTGGAACCATACTGCAGGTGCTGTGAATATCAATTTCTAGGCATACTGATACGGCATTTCCGTCTTATTTACTTGTCTGATATCCTGACTAGTTTTCCTAAATATGTAGTATGTTGTGCCAGCATGAGCTGAAATCACATCAGGTTGCTCTTTTTGCCCTTTTCATATTACTGTGCAGATGCTCAGTACTGCCATCAATGGAATTTGGACTTAATTTTCTAAAAGGAAGCCACAGCCTTGGTATGATTAAGTAGGCGCTACTGCTGTAGCCCCAAGTGAAAGCTGACGGGCAACGTGCTCAGTCTCTGAGGGTTTGATGTGCTGTCTGCTGTCCTCTTCACTCGCATCCACCTGCTACCCCTTTTCTTTTACATTTTGGAGGGGCTGCTGAGTCACATGAAAGACCGTAGCTAAAAATATTTCAAGACACATTGTTCAGTCATGGTTATATGACTCTCACACTAAGGTTTATGTCACTTTTGATCTATATTCAAAGTAATTACACATATTACAGTTGCTCACCATGACACTAGTTGATGTTGGCAAGAACTGTGGGTGTGTTACAATTTTACGTGAGGTTTCAAATGAACATCTGAGCTTTTATAGATGCCTTTCAGAAAAGCATAGATTCCTTTAGAACTAAAATTAAACTATGTTTATATTTAAAAATAATAATAAATTTGTTTAAAGAAGAATTAAAGACACGGCAAAGTCTTATTTTGTGGTTTATAAGACTCTTGAAATGAAGAATTTGCTCCTTCATTTGGGAAGCTGCTAGTATGTGTAGTTTGCACCCTAAATGGTAGATACTATATTAAGAAAAACAACTTATCCTTTTTTTGCATCCAAAAGGATGCACCAGAATGCTAACCCAATAAAAGAATTAGACATGTAAATTACAGTTTGTGTGCATATGAACAGTGTTTCTGTGATTGGATTTGTCTTGTTCCACTAAGCTGCAAATTTAATGCCTGTATAAAAATATATAAAAATAATAGGCTTTTCCTCCACCCCTTTATCCAAAGACCCAGTGCTCTAGGCATGTGCAGAGAACAGTTGTCATCTGTAGCTGGCCACCTGAATGGTACAGGTAGAGGAATGGGAGGAAAGGAAATGCAGAGCATATCTAAAAGGTAAAATTGAATATTCAAGTGACATGCACATGTAAACAACAGAAAGTTTGCTAGCAGTACAGCCTTTTCTATTCCCCTCATCCCCTTATCTAGTTTAAAGAACTAAATTCACAGCAATCTGTAGTTGAGTTATACTCAGATCTAAGGGATCCAGGCTACTGTTGGATACTGCAAGTTTGTAACATGTTCTGGACCCAGCAACTTTTCCTGTCCTGTCCTTTTCCAGTGTGCGCTCTGCATGACACCAGAATGGGCATCTCGCTTAGGAGCTCACAGGGACGTGAGGTTAGGTTTACATAGGTTTTAATTTATTTTGGAGTATAACATTTCCTCATCTTTATCAAAGCTACAGTGGCCTCTCCTCAGGTCAAAGCTTCAGTTCTATTTTTGTTTGTTTGTTTTTTGTGCAAAGATGGTACTTTCAGCTCTCTGTTAATACTCTAATGCTCTAACAATATTCAATATTCTCTCCAGAAAAGACTGGGAATTCTCAAAATCTTTTCCACCAGATGCTATTTGCCATTAGCCATTTTTTACAACAGAGCTAATATTTATATTGTTGAACTGACATACTCAAAAGCATTTTTTTTTTTTTTTTTTTTAGGATTTTAGATGATTGTAATAATGATGACAATGATTATTATAAAGATGGACTTCCCTTCTCATCTAAATTGCTGTGAAGTATTATTATGGTTTGTACAGAAAAGAAAATAAGCCATTAGAAGAAGCAGCTGTGTCCTGCTAAGATATTTTTGCTTTTCTTCTTTTTGTTTCAGAAAAATTTAATTGAGTAGAAATGGAGTGGAAATTTTGTTATGTGTAGTACAATTATTCTGATAGCAAGGAAAGGAATCCTCTTTCCAGCTTAATACTAGACAAGATCTAGACAGCAATGCATGAAGATTTCCTTCAAGTTAAAAAGAAGTCAGTTTTGATAGTGTTGATACATATAAATATACATTTTGATAGTGTTGATACATATAAAACCATGTCAGCCTGTGCTGTTGCTGCAGTCAGAAGCAGCTGTTAGAGCATTTTGCTGTAGGAAGTTGCATCTCGTTTCTTCTTCTAGCTTATTTACCTGCCAATAAAGATCTGTCTTCACTATGCATTTTTTAAACTTCATTTGAAAAGCTAATTTCTAGGCAAAGAAAATGCGGTAGGTCTAATTTCTTGAGACATCAATGAAGGAACACAGAATTTTTTATCTAAAATAGGTAAAGATTGTCAAGGTGTTAAGGAATTTTCCTCTATTGGAACTGACAACAGCAACAAGTCTTATTGAACAAGGAAGTTATTGGATAGGAAAGAACTTATTACTTGGCATTCTTCAACAAATCTTATCCCATATTTTCAATGTTTTCTTTAACATCTTGGCACAAAAATCAGGAATATGCTGATACTAATGATGCAAGCTCAGACCATTGTTTATATGGGGGAGACTGAATCATCATAGGAAATAAAGTTCTTGAAATGGAAAAAAGCAGTTAAATAGTGGATATGAT
Organism: Nothocercus julius; assembly: GCA_013398735.1. Classification (NCBI taxonomy): domain Eukaryota; kingdom Metazoa; phylum Chordata; class Aves; order Tinamiformes; family Tinamidae; genus Nothocercus; species Nothocercus julius. Next base: position 237,652 of record VZSV01000006.1, read on the forward strand.
CATATGCTTGAGGCTTTCAATCAGTGTCATTGAAAACAGAACATGTGTCACATACATACTTCATGAACCTGCACTACTATTAGCAAAATGTAACCCACATCTATATAAATTAACCAAGTAATAAACACTCTAGAGTGATATGGCTATTTAAACTCTCTTCCTTTCTTGTTATTTTTTTGTCAAAAATCCCCTGTAGGGATGGATTTAAATTACATTCCTATCACTGAATACTTTGTGTGGGGAAAAAAAAAAAAAAATTCCCATTCATTCTCTATCCTTCACTTAATCTACAAGTCTACAAGTGGATTACTTCCCCTTCTTCTCCTCAGGTATGTAATCCTGACCATCTGCTTCCACCCGCTGTGACTGTGATCTCTTCTATGACAAAATAAAGTCTAAGATGGACTTGCTAAGTGTCTTAGTTTCTGAGCAACCATCTAATAGATGCTATATAGTAGATACTATCTAATAGTATCTAATAGAGAGTAGTATCTTTTATTGTCAGCAGCCATTACTGTTCATGTTCTGCTGTTGTTTTCTAAGAGGAAAGGTACTTTTAAGGCAACAGAAGCTTAGAAGAGTTTAATTATAAGTATCTGTGTCCTGTGCAGCTTCTGAACATCACTGAATGTAATTCTGCCATGTAGGATTGCATGCAGCCAAGGTATGGGGTGATATCAAGGCGGTCCTTCCAGGAGTGTAATGCTTTTGCAATGAGGAATCTCTCCCTCAGAATTCTGTGTTCACGTTAATTGTAATTTTGTTCAGGAGTGATTTGTTCACACTTCTGGGGATTTAGAGGTCAAATGAAGGGTGTTGGTACTTGAATTCAAGTCTGGAGTTGTGGTAGGAATGGATGAACAGATACCATTAAAGCCAGAAATCAGTTAGGCTCCCTCATGCCTTGTGTTTTTATTGTAAATTTGCCTGAATACTTAGAGCTGTGAACCAGTTATATGGACATAAATGGCTCAGTTTTGCTTGGGCTGAGAGTTTGCGTGCATACTTCATGCCAGCATTCAAACATCCTCTCCTTTATTCAGAACTGCTCCAGAATTTAAGAAAGAAGTCCTAGAGTACCTGAAATACCTGCATGAGTATTTTAAAACACAGGAGGGGTACGGATGGTCTTGATCTTCACTTATCCTACAGCAAATACTTAATTTGCTTGAAAGTGAGAGATCCTGGTTCAGTTTTCTCTTCAGCTTGAGGTGTCAGAAACCATCTCCTTGGCAAGATGTCCCTTTTCTGCAAACAGCTCTTCTGTGCTAGTCAGTCAAGACCGAGCATCGTTGTATGACTTACTACAGAGTAGGGGAGGAAACGATGGTGTTGCCTTTCCCTCTCCTCTTACATCACAGTTTCATCATTACAGCATTTGCATGGTCTTGGGCTTTCATTTTAAATTCCATTGTGTTTTATTATTTTATTTTTGTACAGAAAATGCATCTAAATGAAGTAAAGAACCTAAGACTTCCTTGTGCTCCAGGGATTGCTCTGATTGCTAGGAAGAGAATCACGTGCTGTCTTGCTATCCCACTGGCCGTCTGCATCCAGAGCTCCTTTTGGCACGGTGATGCAGCTTCATTAGAAAGAGATGAGTAAAAATAGTAATATTAGAAGTAGAGAAAATGTTACTTAAATTAATAAATGCGGGTAATAAAAATGTATAATAAAAGGAGAGTATAATATTATATTGAATATTTTCATATCTTAAAACCTAATACTGTAATTCTAATTGCTTCTACTTAATCCATATTCTAGTTAGTTTGCTGCAAAATATTTAGTTTTCTTAGGTTAATTAAAGAACTGTATCTTTTTATGTTGTTTGACATTGATCTTCAAATGAAAAGTAAGGAAGGCTGTATTCTCAACCTACATAATGATTTTAATATTGATGCAACAGAATTTCATTAGACATCTGAGGCAGATGACCACAATTTAATATCTATTTAATTATTATTCTTATGGCAATGGGAGAAGAGTAATTATTATTTGACTAAAATACTGTCAGATCTCTGTAATTCATTTCTGTATTCTTCTTATCATATAAATTTTCTCTCTCTAAATAAACCATTCTGAATTATTAGTGATGTTTTATTTTTAGAGATTATCTCCTATAGCTTAATCAAATTTTTATTATGAAACAAAAAAAAAATGGGACAAGAATACAGTTTAAAAACTCTTTGAAATGCTTCTTCTTATAATTGAAGATTTTGTACTAGAAATAGAAATGTTCACCTCGTGAAATTATAAAATCAATAATATTTAGAGCAACCTTCACCTTCTGAAAATCACATGCTGGATATGCATTTGATTAATAATGCAATAATACAAATCACAGCTCAAATTACATTCAGGAAATAAGATACAACATGGCAAACTATTCCTTTCCTTGGCAGATTGGCATTCTGTAGTTGCATGACAGTATAGTTCATATGTCTTTTATCAATTTATTTAATTCAAGGTTTGCAAAGAATTTCCATACTGTAAATATAATATATGCTTTTAACAAACAATTGATGGATGAATTATCTATGATTGTATTTGCTTATCTATATGTGATGTTTATATGAATATTTTGAGGATGAAAAATATTTTTTCTTAGGATTTTCCTTAGGATATTATAATTTCTCATGTGTCCTACAGAGAATAATTCTGACAAAAATCACAGCAAATCCATAAATCAGTCCAAACAGACAATTAATGTAAGATAGAAGAATTTAATTTTATTAAGCATTGTTCTCTTAAGGTCGCTGCTGTCTGCAACACAGATAAGCAAGTCATCTTTATTTCCTACAAAGAACTACAAGGTTAACCACTGAAGTGGTAACCTTGGTCACGCTCTTACCATTGAAAAGTCTGAGAACGGTCTCACTGGAGAGAGATTCTTCACAGAATCACAGAATCTCCAAACTCTTGAGATTGGAAGGAATCTCTAGAGATCATCTAGTTCAACCTCCGCCCTTGCTAAGGCAGGGTCGTCTAATACACGTTGTTCAGGATTGTGTCCCGATGACTTCTGAATATCTCCAAGGAAGATTTTTCATCTGTACGTTCCTTGTTTGCACTGTGATCTGTTCTGATCCAATAGACTATGTGGAAAATCTTCCTTTGGCTGTGGGAAGCAATACTGAGGGAAAAAAGTTATATTATCAAAAATTAGGAAAGGATACATACCTACTTTGCAAAGAGTTCCACTTTAGTGGAGGTATAAGGCTGTAAGCTTCTGAAACTTGTTCTGAAAGGTCTGATAAAGAGCACAGTTAGTGCTTGCAGTGATAGGTGTAAAAGTAGGTTCAGATTTGTGCTACCAGATATCATGAAAGTTAACTTTATTACACACGCCTAATTCATAATAAGCTAACAGAGTTAGCAGTTTTTGTACTCTACAGTTTAATTTGATAAGGTGACGTACGAGTGCTATGACAAAGTGTGAGGGACATTTGTTGGGGTGATTAGAAATGTTAGATAGATCAGCTTGGACAGAGTTAGAATGTGTCTAGAGCTGTTAAATGCTCACTTTTATGTAATGACCAATTAAATAACATAAAGATTATTTTAATACTTCTGTTCCCAAACCTATAAACATCTGTTGTGTTCCAATTGGGTGAAAATGTATAGAGATGTAATGAAAATCATTTGATCGGAATCATCAGAAATGTTGAGTATTTCAAATACCATGAATATACATTCATAGTGACCATACTTCAAGGTTTAATAGCTCTTCAGAATATTGTCTATAATAGGGATTTGCAATATTTTTTTCATCTAGATAACCACAATCACCATGTGTAGGTAGCTATTGTCAGAAGTAGAAACAGAATTAACAGCTTTGATTTAGAATGCAGAAGAAAGCATGGTTATCTTTGAGGCAAATTACTTTTAGCATTGTCTTTGGGGTGGATGTTTGTCTAAATAATAAATACAGCACTGATAATAGATTTAGAGAAGGATGTCCCTTAACCTACATATTATAGAAACTCTTGGACAATCTAGAAGTCTTTTTTCTAAGTTAGGCATTTTTCGCATCTTTAAGAGACAGATACCTTTAAAAATGGCAGATCTGCTAAGTGCCAGTATTTTTAAGGGGTTCGCACTGCAAACAAAATGAAATTCTTATATCTCATTAGAAAACACTGAGGTCCAAAATCACTGATGCAGTGTTTCTTAGAAGAGATTTGGGTTCAAAGTAAATAGAAGAATATGTCTTATCTGGGCAAAGAGCACAGACCAATGTAGAATCCTGAATTTTTCTTTCTCCAGCATCCTAGCTGCTGTCAGTGCTTTATAACACGTCTCTCTCTCTTTGCCACAGTTTATATTTAGAATGTATCAATGCTTTAAATGAACCTGACTGACTTTCAGTTGGAATAGAAGGTTGTTGGAGAAAGGCACTGACCTCCAGGAAGGTGACAGACGATCTCGTCTGTGGTGTTTCATCTCCTCTGAAGTCCAGCCTGACCTCCCACACTAGTCTTATCCTTACCTAAAGGACCACAGGGTTTTAGAGACCCTAGTAGGGACACAGTAACTCAGACTTTACGGCTTTAGGATCACATAGGTTGGATGACCTTTGTAGGTCATCCTGTCCAAATCACTGTCCAAAGCAGGTCTAGTTATATCAGGTGCTTGGGGTCATGTCCAGGTGAGCTATGAATATTTGCAAGGATGCTAACTCCATAAACTCTCTGGGCAACTGGGACCAGTATTTGAGTGCCTTCATGGTGAAATTTAGTTTCTGTATATTGAGCTGGAAATTTCCTGTTTTCTTACATGTGTCTGTTGCCTCTTGTCCTTCCACTTCTGATAATACTATGGCTCTGTCCTTCCCTAATAGGTAGATGTAGACATTAGTAAGATCTCCCTGAGCCTTCCCTTCTTAAGGCTGAACAAACCCATCTCTCTCATCTTCTCACATATCCTGTGCTCCAGCCTCTACTTATATGAGCAGCTCCAGTGGATCCCTGTCTTTATTTTACTGGGGAGCCCCAAACTGGACACAGTATTCCAGATGTGGTCACAAAAGTACTGAATAAAGGGAAGAATCAAATCCCTTGCCCTGCGCCTCAGGACATGGTCAGCCTTATCTGCAATGGGGAATTGCTGACTCATGCTCACCTTGTTGTCCTCCAGGACACCCAAGTCTTTTTCTAAAAAATTGCTCTTTAGGCAGTAAGTCCCCAGCCTGATCTGCCACATGGAGTTATTCCGTCTCAGGTGTTGGATCCTGCATTTGCATTTTTTAACTTTCATGAACTTCTTGTCAGACCATTTTTTTTGAGCTTGTGTAGTTTCCCATGAGTAGTAGCCCTGACCTCCTGCTTATTGACAACTTCACTAAATCCAGTATTGATTGCAAACTTGCTGAGAGTGCAGGTGTATTACTATGTTAACTGCAGTCAGATAAGGCACAGACCCAGGATCAGGCCTAAGCTAAGCTTATTTAGTAGACATAGCATCTTTATGTGCTACTGTGGAAAATTTCCTCAGCCCTCATCTCTCCCCTTTTGCTTACTAAACTGAAGGCAAAAGTTTACTTATTTATTGTTATTATTATTTATTTGTTTTTAGTTATATTATTAATCTCCATCAGCTCTTTCTTTTCATTGGATTTCACAAAATTCATTACTTGAAATAGTCTTTTTCTAAATTCTGCAGTGGCCTTCTAGCTAAGCCTTGGCATTTCTTCTTTATTGTAATTGTCCTTGGTCTGTCTGTATCACATTTGATAAAATGTTCTCTCAGATTTTAGGACTCAGTACTCTTTCCAAATATTCTCTTTAGAAATGAGGGTGTGAAAAGATAGAAGCAAGAATACATGTATGTTTAACAGAGAAAAAAAAATACTGAAAACCCCCAAACACCTAGGACTTTGGGGTGTCACTGTTCTTACCCAAATAGGTATCCAACATTTATACTACTGTTACGGAAGATACTACATCTGGAAACTCAAGTCATTCAGAAATCTAATGGATATTTTGTCTTGTATCATATTACAGCATGCATCAAATTTCATCTAACCTGATGTTTGGTATGTTTTTGAGAGCAGTATCCCTTTGGAATTCCCCTCAGAATGAAAGTCTCATGAATGAAAATCTCATTTGGGTTTTAACGCCATTATAGTCTTCTTTTAAAATTACTTATGAAGGATACTTATTGCTGCTGAATCATTAAAGTGGACTTTTTATTAACAATTGTGTCAGGTCAGTGGTTTTGCATGAGAAGCCCTTTTCCTGGAATGTTAACGTTACATCTTTCATAACAATAATGCAGCCCAAACAGGGAGTTTTTGTACTGAGGATTCAGGCCAGGCACATGCAGAGATGGATGACAGTTTCCCGTTTTCCTTCACTGTACCATTAGAAAAACTGCAGCATGCTCTGAATATTCAGAATTTTCAAGGTATTTCTATATGGCTGAAAAAGAAAAATGTACTTTGTTAGTACTTTATTATCTGGCATCAGCTGGAAACTCTGTTAAGGCGGTGTATGTTAAGGAACATACAAAACTCCCTATAACCTGGAGTAGAAGAGGTCCTCTTCTCAGAGGTAAGGCGAGAAGATGATGTGCTTCTCAGGAGAAAGTCTGTAGCGCAGTTACCTCCTTCTTTCTTCATACAATCTCCAGATTCTTTTATGTGGATAATCAGCCATTATTGCCTGCTGTCAGGAGAGAATTCCTTGCTGTGCTGAGATTTGTCTCACCTGCTACAGTCGATGTGTTCATCTGAGCCGATTATGATAAATCCGTGGAGAGAAATGTGCTTTAGAGCACGTTTCATCTGATGTGTTTTAGGGGAGATAAAATGAATCATTCTTTAGTAGAATTTATTTATCTTTGCTGATTGTAAGGGGAGCATTAGACAACTAGTTCAGATATAGATATGGTAGATATTTTGTCAAATAGGTCCCATCTCTAGTTACTATTATGGAATAGGTAATTGCTCTTCCAAATGTGTAGAACTGTGAGTAGACCTTCTTGTAGGTAGATACGGCTATCAGAATCTCAGTTTTATGGAACTTGAGCTGTCTTTACAAAAGTGACATGTCTTATGTAACTGTTAAGTGATTTTTTTTCTCAGCAGTAACCAGGTCCATCGATTAAGAACATGTTACTTAAAATGACACAAGATAAATAATTGAAACTCTGTTTGCTACTTCTTATTCATCAATCTCCTCACTTTGAGGGAGGCCTCTTTTATGTAGTCTTTCTGCTTATTTTTTTATACAGCTGTTAAAGCTTCTCACATCTACAGATCTGTCATAAATATCAGCTTCAAAGGTGAAGCTGCCCATCTTTTGCCATTTTCTGCCTTGAGGCTGTATATTACAGAGATTTACTGTCATGGATCTGAGAACCCAGTTGTCACAAGAAAAACATTCAGACTTGGCATAGAGAAGAATTTTCCCTTTAGTTGAAATTCAAAACAAATATAAGCAGCAATACAATGATGAATATCTACTGAGTTTGGTGCAAATCTAGTAAAAATGCTACAGAAGGTGAGTATTCCTTGTTTTAAAAATCCATACAGGGCAGAAAAGTGTTACTTCTGGCATAACAGATTTTGGTGAACAATCAAAATATTTATTCCACTCTAGGATATTTTAATGTCATCTCTACTATGAACCACTGAATCAGTGGAAATAGTTTTGATTCAGCGGATAAAATATACTGCTGTGTTCTTGTCAAGCTGTTCTGCATTTCTGTTTATAAAACAATTACAGGCATTTTGGAATTCACATTTCATTTTCTCCTTGTTTTTACACTAATATTTTGCTTTAAAAATCTGCATAACTATGTTGGTTAAGAAAATACATTGCCTTTGAGTAAATGATATTAAATATTCATTACTTCTTGAAAGACTTTTATTTTCTACCCATTACCACATAGAAAAAATTATATGTAGAGTTCTGAATCTCTTGGAATTATTATTCCCCATTTTTGTTACTGAAGGAGGAGGCAATTTAAAATCTGTGCCTGAGAAGGTATAAGTGAAAGATGTCACATACTAATGAGCCTCCCTTTTCAGACTTAGTGGTTCTCTAGGAAGCAGCCCAAGCATTGTACTGCTAAGCAGAAATCCAAAGAGCATTAGATAGGGCTCAGTATAAGGATCCATGGGTCAGGGAGCTAAACTGCTGTATGCATCCTGACTTTTAAACAGAGTAAGGACTTTGTTTCTGTCCCTTTACTTGCTTGCAAGTACACCAGAAGCAAAAAAGAAGCAAAATGTTTGCAATGTCATTACGAGGGTTATCAGGAGAGTGAGAGTTCTGCAGCAGTGGATAATTATGAATCATTAAACTGGGGCTCTATCATGATGAACAGCAGGCAGCTATGGACAGAACCAAACAACTGGTACTTGTGAACACCCATAGCTTAGGCAATTTGCAGAGCAGCCTGCTGCTCATCCAAAGTGGCTAAGTATTAAATATGTGCTTAACTTTCAGGACTCAATAAGTGCTACTGGAGGTAGTAGTTGACTGAAGTCAGCTAAAGCAGCTAAAAGATTCAGAGAAATTCAGCTTGCTGTCAGACTGCAAGGGCTGCCACTGAAGCCTGCATTCCTGCTCTAGGTTTGTGTTGCAGTCAGTGCAGAGAGAGAGGGGCATCTCCAGGTCATGGGCTAGGTCTTAACTCAGCCCTTCAGTTGCCTACTATTTTCTATTCCTGCATTTTTGAGTCCTCTGGGGACAGGGGCAGCACAGAGTGACTGGCTGCCTAGCTTAGCAAACCCATTCTAAGGCAATGAGTCCTGGCCCAAGCCTCTTATTTTACTACATAAAAATGTGCATTTTTCATTTAATTTTTAGGAAAGCTACTATAAAATTATTTTTTTTCCTACTAATATGAGGTGTAATGTAATGGATGAAGCTTAATCCTGAAGGATGGATGACAACTTGGCCGTTTGTCTTCTAGCAGTAGCCAGTGGGCCTTGGGGATGGGTGAGGGATATCCTTACTAGTGTTCAGCAGGAAAGCGCTAGCAGGCAGGGCTGCTCATGCCAGTAAGATACACTACCGTAATTTAAAAAATGCATTTTAAAACATCTGACAGATATGTATGTATGTGTCTTTAAGCTGATAAATAATCATGATGCGAGTAACATTTCTGTATGCATTTTTTTCTGCTGATTGCAGATGCAGAATCCTTGTTTCTATTCTCTATAAAATTACTGAGCATTTGTGTATCTCTATTTCCTCTTCTCAGGGTAGTTATATTACCATGTCATGCTGCTGCTTCTAAGCATAGCACAGCATGTTTCAGCTAGAGACTTTTGAAAAATGGTATATAGTTGGATAAGCTCTCTCTTTCTTTGCCATTAATATTCAGATTTATGTAACCATATTTTTTAGCAAATTTTCCTTTCTATCACTACACTTTTTTTTTTCTTTTTTTTTTAATTCTGAGTGCTTTCCTATCCCCCTCCCCAAAAAGCCTTCTCTTGCTTTAATTGTTCTGTTCTGGAAGGTATGTAACTCTTTTGGCATGAATTACTGTGCCACAAGGTCTCTCAGATGTATTGCAATGTCAAAATGAATCTCTCCATATGAATAATTACTTCTGTATTACTTTTCACCTGTACCAGCCTCTCTGTTAATCTTTGCACTCTATGTTGCTCTGACATCATTCTGACAGATTGTTTTCTCCTCCTTAAAATACTTCTATGCAGCCAGGCACAACTTCACAAAACTGTAACTGATGACAGGTTTACATAGTAGGAATCACACATGTCTTAAAGATGTTTTTACTTGCTGCTTCCTTGGTCTTCTTGTCCAGTGAGGAGAAGCACTACTCGACACAGGATGACTGTTAAATCTGACACATCTTCAGATGGAGAACACAGTTTGAAACAATTCTCCAAATTTCCAAACTTAAAAACAAAAAAACAAACAAACAAAACTGAAAAACAGAGTTGTTGGGAATATTTCATTTTGACAAAAAAACTCATTGATTTTTTGACAATCTGAAAGTTTTTGTTATAGTCTTCCATACAAAATAAAATTAAAAAAAATAGAAAAAGACAAAATATTTTGACAGTATCTAGCATTTCCCTCTTTTCTCAACAAAATTAAATTTCAACAGAGTTCATGTGATTTCATCATTCTGATACAATTACATTTCACAGTGGAAAAATATTTCAGATAATTTTTTCAAGCTAACTGTAGCTCAAAATGAATTAAAAAATGCTGAAAATCCAAGCTCTATCAGTCAATGGCAAGAAAAAATCACTTTAACTTGCAAGTAACCAAGAGGAGCTGCCAAGAATAACTAAAAACACTTTTCACTCAGTGCTTTGTCAGAAGCCCAGGAACAAAAATAGCCTTAAAACTCAAGCAGAAATCCAACGTGAAATTACTACAGAAGATATCTCTTCATGTTTATATTAAGTGCTTTGAACCTTAAACACTTAAGTATTGATTAAGGTCTATTGTGTTGAACATGACAGTGACTGGTCTTCTTTTCCTCCATCCACTTTCCCATACTTGCTGACTGTGCCAGAGATAGTCCAGTTGAAATATCAGTATAAATGCGATATATAAAAGAAGTGATGCTTCTTTTCATTTTGGTCAGTAGCTAAGACATTAAAGAAAATTTGACTTTTTTTTTTTTAAAGAAAATGAATCAAATTTGATTTGCTTCAAACTCAGTAAAACACTTGATCTGATTGCTACAACGAAAATTATTAGTTAAGAAAGAGAAGGTGGTAATTAGTGGAGTAATTGCAGACTCAGAATTTCACACAGAATACTAGATGAGCTAATGTCAATTATTGATACCACAGACTTCAGAAGTGTTGTCACTTCAGGAGAAGATTGGGATAGCATTCAGATGACCTTGAGAAGCAAAGGAATTCAAATGGCAAAATATTCAATTGTACAGAATAGGGTTTTACATAGAAATATCTAACTGGCTTAAAGATGAAACCTGAGTAATTTGTGAAAGCAGTTAATGTGTTACCTGTAATAGCTCATAGCAAATCTGAGGCCTAAGGAAGTCTCTTCTGGTGTGCTGCTCCAAAGTAGACCTTTCCCTGTTTACAGACTTTGGTTGATCCCAAGCGTAGGTGAGGCTGCTAATAACACTCGAGAGGTTTACACTGATTTTTAGACAGGCATTTGCATTATAAGTGCTTGTAATAGTTCTGTGAATCTACACTCAAGGTAGCAGCAGCAGAGGAACATTAAATATTCACTGCCTTTGGGAAAAAAAAGGAGAAATGTTTAATCTAGGTTATCCTTTATAATATTTGGTATTGGGGTGTCTGTCCACAGACCAGCCTCTAGAGGGAAGCGATATAGAAAAACATGCTTTCTTATTAATGTATTTAACAGTCTTCCTTCGTGCTTTATGCCTTTTGGGTTTAAGGCTTTGGGTTTGGTTTTGTTTTGTTTTTACTTTGTGAACTGGATACAGTGTAAGTGTTTCTGGGCTTGAAAGGCAATAGCTATTTTTTCTTGCCTACCGTTTCTACCTGGAGGATGAAGTAAATGGACAGGCAGAGCAGCGGGAGGCGGTGCAAACGCAGTCCTGAGATCCCCCTCTGCTCATTTAGTGCGAGGAGATGGCGACGCTCTGTCAGTGCTGGGGGGCCTGATAGATGCCAACCACATCCACGGCTTTTCAGATTTTGGCCGCAGCAGCGAATTGCTTGATTTGCAGGAGCACTTTGGGCAGTGAACACACACGGCGTTGGGGCTGGCTGGGCAAGAACAGCCAGGGCTGCTCATGCTGCCCATCCCTTGCAAAATTGTCTTTGGTTTCTAATTTGCTATCCATGTCTTTTATCTGCAGTCTGAGGATACTAGGCAAATGCTACAAATCAGTGATATAAACTCCCAGTAAAAGCATCAGTGAATTAATATACTGTTCATTGCTTCTTTTTTTGAAGTTCACTTCTCATAAAAAAGAGGGTGGACCTTTAGTCTGAGCTGAGCAAAAGAATTTATACAAGGACATTTGGATATTTTTCCATGTAATTTTAAATGCTGAAACCTGCGTATTAATATTTTGTCTTAATATCATGCCCACTGACTTCATTTGAGGAGATTAAAATCTTACCATAACTGTCATCATTTATGTGCTGAGAAATCATGATCCCTAATTTATCAGTGTTTTAATACCTGTTCAAACTAAAGAGTGAAGGGTGCAATTCTGACTTCTTGGAAGTAAGCAACAAAATCTGCATTTGAGTTCTGAGTGGATAGAATTAGTCAAGGAAGATTTGCATGTTTGGGGATTTTTTCTTTTTTTTTTTTTTTTTTTTTTTGCTCTGCTCCATTTTTTCTTCTTGTTCACCCACTTCTTTTCCACCTACATTGTTCCGCCATTCTGCCATTCAGCTCTAGTTTTCTCTTCTACGTTTCTGTTTAATTCCTGTTCAGGAATTTCAAAGACTTTCTTTTAACCTTGCTCTGGAAGATGGCCAAGGATTTTTTTTTTTCTTGCCATATGCTTCTTCAGCTGGACACTGCAGCACTGCGGGCTGAAGAAGCTCCTGCACTCCTGGTCCCTCCCGAGCGGGACAGCAGGCTCCTGTGTGCTCACTTGGGCTGCCTGTGCAAGAGAGCCCTTGGCAGGAGCTGCGTAATCCCTGGATTCACTGCCCAGACCGGCGCTCCGTCCACTCTATAGGGCGCTCTGTCCACTCTATAGTGTTTGCTTGATGTGATCATGTGAGATTAATTCCCTCAGTTTCTCCCAATGTCTGTCTCCTAAACATACGTGTAACTATGTCTGCTCCTTTAGTAACCAGAGTGGGGTTTACTGCTTTATATTTATTTTTCTGTAGTAGCATATATTAGTTTTATTCTGCTGAAAAAGTCATTAATGAGCAGAGAATGAAAGCATGATCTTAATTTTTGTTCAGGCAGAGCTCAAAACCACAGCAATACATTTGTTGTTATCCTTTTGAGAAACCAAAAACTGAGGAAAACTGGCAGGACTGAGTTATGGATGATGCTTCCTAAACTGGAATGGCTTTCTGAAGAGTGGGCTAGCAAGGTTTTGATGCTGCTAGAATCACCTATTCTCAATATGCACTTGAGCACTTGTGCTCTGCTCAGACATATTTCACGATGTAGCACCGTGATCAGGTCCTATAAATGATATAATACATCAGAGAGAGAACAAAAAGTTCTGCCTTTTAAAGCAATGACCTGACCTCTTCATCTAGCCTGAGAACAGAATTGTGTGGTTGCAGTCAAGGATCTCCTTTGTCCCCTTCCCTCATTCTGGGACTCAGCAACTGAGGATAAAGAGTAAGAGCAAAAAATTCAGGATTCCCCAGACTGTTTGGGGCAGGGCAGATCTCTTTGCCATGCTTCAGGAGCTAACTGAATTGGGATCATAAATTTCTGAACTAAATCAGAGCAGGTTTTTCTGAATGAGAGTCCTGCACTAAGGCAACTATGGATCTTTTTGTTAAATTTGCTCCTTTGTTGCGATATTACTAATGAGAAAGTGAAGGCTTATTTCTTTTTTCTTTTTTTTTCTTGTGTGTGTATGTGTGTGTGTGTGTATCATCTTTATGGGACCCTTCATATGCTTCTCTTGGTGCAGCATCTTTCACTTCCATTTGCCTGCTGTGAACTAATGCCAGGGTAACCTTCGACATGATACCTCCTTGCTGCAGTGACTGTGCAGTAGGAACAGTTCTAATGTCACTGCCTGCTCTGGTTTGTTTATCAAGTCCCAAATTCTCAGAAGCTTATATTATGTCAGATCATCTTCAGCTGATTGAAAGGCCTACCTCACAAGAACATAAGAAGAAAATCCAGCATTTTTCTTGTACTTTTGTATACTGAATGTTTTATCCCTTTATAATGCTTCACAGGACAACTCTCTGTGTAGTGTTCTAGAAGATACATTTTGCTCCTTTGTTTGTTTGTTTGTTTGTGTATTTGTTTTGATTGAATGTTTCCTTCTTGCTCTTTTTGAAGTGTCAAAAGTCAGACAAACTTCCTTAATTTCTTTCTGTCTTGAGTTGAAATCACAAAAAGAAAGGATTAGGAAATCTTTGATAACAGTGTGTATTTTTTGGTTTAAGCGGTGTTCACAAGGAGGGTGTTTAGGAACATGTGGAATGGGAATTAATGTCTTTGATTCACTTGACAGCTGCTTCTTTAGCTTAATAAGAAAAGTTCTACTGCAAGTAACTGAAGAAATAATTCCTCCTTCATGAGTGATAACAAAATCGTGAGGTTTCATATATGAAAAAAAGGTCTATTAAAGAGGCAGACTCAGTTCTAGTTAGTTTTTAATGTATTTTCAAGCAGCTGAGCATTATGCACACCTACCCATCCTATGCTACCAGCACTTAAAACAAATGAAACTACTACTTGAAATGGACTTACGCTTCACGCTTATCAGAACTTCAAAGAGCTCTCGATATACAGTGACTCTAAGAGGAACTCTGCCTGACCACCAAAGTCAAACACAATACAAGCTCTTGCTGTGTATATTGAAAGGGTTGCTATAGATTAGCTTCTGAGGTGGATTTCATAAAGCAATTTCAGAAAGTTAGCTGGTAGCGTAAGTGCTCTTAAATCAAAGTTTTGTGAAACTTAAGCTTTCTGAAGCATCAAATGATGAGAAAATAACACTAGAGAAGGGCAGGTAATAAAGCTTCAGTTCCTTCAAAAAACATGTCAGGGTCTTATATTAGTTCTTTACTTATCAGCCTATATCTTTCTAAGGACAACTTTCAGAAGACTGAATGGCAAAGAAGGATTACATAGCACATCTGTCCATGAAATATTATTTCTTGATGCTGTAACTTAGAAAAGGACAACTAAAAATGGCAGTTGTGATGTAGCAACCATGATATAAATTCTGCTTGTGTGTCAGTACCCACTGAGCAAGGTGAGGGGAGGATGTTGAACAGACCCTTCATCTCATTCACACAGCCTGGATATACAGGAGTTTTAAATCCAGCTCTCATTCTATTTTATTTTCACCTCTGTTCATTTTCTACTAAGGCATTCCTGTATTCATAAAAAAATAAAAAATAAAAAATAAAAAAAAAAAAACAAGGAGGATCCAACTAGGGAGCATGGGGAAGCATGTGTTCAGTTACAGAAAGCAATATCATCTCTCCCCTAAATCTGATTAATTATTATTCTCTTAAGCAGCATTAATTAGACTCATGTACTTTGCAATCTGAGTCATGGAAATAGATACTGAGCAAATGCCAGTGACAGCCAATTGATGCCATGTGTAGGAGATAGATCCTGGAGAGACTTTGGGGGAGATCCTCTGGGGAGCTTGAAGGTCTGCCCAAAATGTTCCAGGAATTGTATTTCTGAGCTTTCTGAGGCCAAGCAGAGCAATGTGAGATGGGATGCTAAGCATTTGAATTTTAGAATTTGTTATATCTTGAGTTAATTAAATTTAATTCAGCATGCTTTTTAAAAAGTGAAATAATATAAGCATAACTGTGATTACTCTTATCTTCTGCCAGTTTTACAAAAGTTTGTACACATTCACTTTTTCTACTCTTTCATGTTTAACACATTTCAGAACTTATTTAAAGAAACCAAAGAGAGAAATGAAATCTCATATGGTTATTATTTTTCTTTTTGAATGATTCTATTGCTCAAAAAAGAAAAGGGGGGGGGGCAATTTGTAAGCATAAGTGGTTGCCTGACACACTAATCTATATCAGTGATTAATTTATATAGAAGATATTTTACTATGCAGCAACTCCTATAGAAAGTTAACCATGCAACAAGAGGCCGTATTTTGAAAGTTTGGTCCAGGATATTTAATGATGACCTGATAAGTAGCAAATGTGTTTTTGCAAAATTAGGGGCAACTATTTGATGTCAGTGTCTATAAACATGAGACTAGTGAAACTAGAGACTCTGGTAAGAACATCTCTAAAAATGAATGTAAGCAAGGAAATCATAAGGACAATTACATACAGTCATCAAATCAATTAAAAAAATAATAAAAAAATGCTGTGAGCATCACTAAAGGCAAGCAAGGTTTTTGTTTGTTTGTTTGTTTTCCACAACGGGTTTGAGGTCTTATCTATGAATATATAGTGGGCCTGGGATCTTATCTATGAGTATTTCCTGGGCCGGAAAATTCATAAAAATCTAGCCTTTATTGTCCTAGTTCAGTCATCATTTAGGAATGAAACAGTAACTAATTAGTAAGGTAATAATACCAGTAGAGATTGAGCAAAATTAAGAAAAATGAGGATCACAACAGAGACAGAACCATTTGGTTACTTAATTCAGTCAGAAGTGTGTCGTGATAGTTTGATTCTGAAATAAGCTGACAAAGAGCACCGCGATGTCACAACATACCGGAGATTGATTTCAGCTCAGACAACCTCAGACATAATGGTTAGTGCAGATGAGAACTAATGCTGCAATTTACATACCATAGATCAATGCTAAAATTGGGTAATTATCATAAGTCAGTCATGCATCTCTCTCCTACATTCTTTACAGGTATTCAGGCACAACTTTAAACTGGTCCCCAATGTGCGATGTTCGCAATCATCATCAGCAGTATGAAGTGAAATGTTAAGTACAAAAGGGAAGAATCAGCACTACCTTTATGAATTTAACATTCAAATCAAGCAATTGAGTTATCAAAGTTTGACTTTAGAACACTTCCCAATTATCTATTCCTCCATGTGAAGTCTGCTGTTCTTATAAAACAGCTGGATATCCAGCAAGTATTAGTCATTAGAAAACCACAACCTAACTTCAGGTGTCATGGTAATTAATGCTAGCTGTGACAGAGAGAGATGCAAGAGGATACTTGGATTTCTTTAAGACTTATTAAAGCTTGGATTTGAGTTTGATCTTTTCCTTGCAAAAGGATGGCAACAATGCATATTCCAAAAAAAAAAGAGAGAGAGAGATTTATAGGTAGTATCAGTTAAAGGAACTGTAACAGGCATGTTGAAAGGATAGTAACTAAAATATTCCTATCCACGTATCTGTCTGAAAAAATATTTTGAATCTCTTGAGGCTGTTTCTGCTTTAGTTACATATTTCATGATCTTAGTTCTTAACAAAACTTTGACCTTTTGGTCAGCTAAACTTGGATAACAATACATAACCTATTTCAGGAATTACATCCCACTCCTGAACTCTCATAAAAGGAATGAAAGGACATGTGTCCTCTTCTTGTGACTTTTATTGTGATGACAGAAGTGTTTGAAATGATTTTGTGTGCGTACGTTCAGGAAGGTCCGATACAGAACTGTTGTTTTATTTTTCTGATATATGATGGAACGTTCTTGCTTAGTAGCGTTGCTGCTAGAATAGCTCCCTAAACTCGTGTATCTTTTTTGCTTTGGAAAGACTTTGATCAATAGATCTACCACGAATCTCTCTCCTATTCCCTTAGCTAATTTACAGCATATAGCTTCGTGTTTTGGCTTGCTCACTTTTTGTATCTTTGCAAATTCAGTGAGCTGTAGCAAAGGCAGCAGATGGGAATCAGGAGCTTGCTCTCTGCATACAGTACAATTTGAATGAGCAATGAAATATCTCTGTTTACAGAATCCCTGCTTGCAAAAACTCTTGCGCATTCTCTTGCATGCACCCTAAGGAAGTAGTTCAACACTTACAGAGTGACAATTTAAAAGAAAATGCTCTCAGGCTCTCCAGTGTCTTCCTTTTGAAACAACTTTCTTTTCCTTCAGTCTTTTTTTTTCTCAAATCCATAGCTCCATTAAACTAAAAGAAAAAATAAGTTTAATTTAAAATGTATCGTTTTCCATCTTATGTGAGTACTGCAGCCATTTTCCTTTCCAACAACAACAACCAAAACAACAACAAAAGTTGTGAACCTGAGCGAACACTTAGATGGTATTGTCTCCCTTTCACTGGAGACAAATACAGTGGAGAGTGCCAAGGGAGGCAGTGTGTCCTCGGAGTTTTGCATATGAAAGTGCTGAAAGTGAGATTCCATAAGGAAAGCAGTTCAAAGCAGAAACCTGCTGTAGATGTTTCCTTTCTCTCCATTGACTAAAGAGGAATCTAGCACTGCATTCTCTGGCTCGTCAGCCTTTCTGTGTGCTCTTTATAATGGAGAATCAAATCACAGTCCTTAATTGTCTCTGTATTCTAACACGATAATCACTTACATTCCGATTAATCCTATCAGATGATAGGTATCATGGTTAACTAATAGCAGAAGAAAGAAAGTGAAGAGTATTATCGTCAATGTAAAAGTGGTTTAGTCATAGACTGAACTTTGCTTGAGAATGGCTACATGAAGAGTTCCAACTTATTTCCAGTTGTAAGTGTAATGTGAACTGTCATGTGCCATCAGTTGTCATTTACTGATTTGATTTCATCTTGCATACTCAAGATGAGCCTATGAAGTATCAAATGCCATATTTCTCTGGCAAAATCTCTTTTCAAAATGACCAAAGGAAAGTCCAACTCTGTTAAAAAACTAGACAAATCCCCTACACTGTTTCTTGTCTTTTTTTTTTTTTTTAGGGAAAACATTCTAGATTTAGGCTCTTTTCAAAAGAATCCTTTCCCGAAATTTTGCCCTTGCCCTCTTTATTCTGCATGAGAAGGTCCTTACTCCAGGAGCAGCAATCAGACCACAGACCTTTCCATAGTCCCCTCAGAGCAGCTGTTGTTCTAGATCTTTCAACGGTTGTACAGAGGTACGCTGTTTAATTTCATCCACATTGTAAAGTTTGTAAACGAGTACTAAAAGGACATGGATTTAAAGGAGATGTTTGTTACTGTAGCGAGGAATGGTTAGCCTCAGATTGGAAAATAACTTTCTAGTGTCATAATGTTTGCAGCTGGAATGGAGTTGACTCAAATTGCCAAGAACAAAATTGACTTTGGAATATACTACTGAAGTACAGCTTATTCTGTCAAAAATGATTACACATAGGGGAACTGCTGACTCTGTAATGTTATGTACATTCTCTTCTTTCATATCTTCTGATGGCTGAAAGAAGGATTTCATGCTGAACCCCAGTTCACAGATTTATTGGTGCTTAGTTCAGCTGGAGAATGCAGAAAAGTCTGAAAGCTATTTATTTATTTATTTATGGTTCTTAGATAATTAAATCTAGCATGATTAGCTTTTGATATGATGAATTACCAAGACAAAAGCATAGCATGCTTTCTGCACATTCATTTCACTTGCAAACACAGCACAGATCTTCATTACTGTCTGTGGTGCACTTCCAGTAATACAACATTTTTTTTTAGAGAATGCAGAAATCAGTCATCTGAAAACTGTAGAAAAGTGATATAGTCTGGTGCAAACTATGCAGGCTTTTCCTCCTCAGTTTATTTTTGAAACAAAAGCTGTAATTTTGACAGAAACTTGTTCTTTTGCCCCAGCATGTCCATATCTCAATTCCAATCACTAACATTAGGAAACAAACTCTGCTGACTTTTCTTCCCCCAAAAATCTTTTCCTGATATCCTTTTTATGATTATTTTTATTTAGCATTTTTTTAATATTTAACAACATCTACATATTTCTTCTGTGTAGCACATTATCCTGCTTGTTTCTAAACAGTCTGTGTCCTGTCTTCTAGTGACACAGATTTTCTTAAAAAATAAAAAAAATAAAAAATGAAGTCATTCTGAATCATCACTTAAAAGGGTTGTTGTGTTGCTTATAACTGAACTTCTCCAGAGCAACTTGGAGGTCACTTCCTAAAATGTTATCTTCAGTGAAGATCACTCAGGGGTCTTGAGCTAAGCCTCTGTATTCAGTTGATTAAACACTGAACAATCAGGCCAAATTAAATAACTTGGACATAATTGACATTGTCTTTTATTCACATGCAGTCCTCTAGGGCAGAGTTCTCAAACCTTTTCTATAGCATAAACCACATTTCATTCAGGATCTTGTTAAGGTTAGTCTCTTCCTTTACGAGGCTCTATGTGCTATTTTTAAGTTCCATTTGCTCTACTTCTTGCTGATTTTCAACAAAGATCCTGTCTATCTCCTCTTCATTTTCCCAAATAGTGCACAACTACTCACCTTATCCTGCAGCTCCTTCACCTGGTGACTCAAGGTCTTAACCAGAGCGCATCTCCCAGACGAGAGACCCCCACAGCCCCCCGTCCATGGAGAATCACCAGACACTCTCTGCAGCACAAGAGCTGTTGAGCAACATCCTTCCAATGAGCTCTGTTTGGGTCAAAGTCTCCAATGTGCCAAAGGCTTTAGCCCCAGTTGCTGCCAAAGAGTATGTCCTGCAATGACTTGAGAATATGGTGGCACATTCTTGAGCAGAGCTGCACCCTTTGCTATGGGAAAAACTGCTATGCCCCTCTCTGTTGTACACCGTGAACCTAGCTCCCTTATCCCCATCCATAGTCAGCCTTGCTCAGCAGCAGCCTATGCCCAGAGATGCCAGAAGTTCCCAGAAAGCTCTGGAAGCAGAGTCAGGAATGTCTGCACAAACTGCCAGCACCAACAGTGAGCAGCAGCCCAGATATCGAGATAAATCCTGGGTTGTGTCTTGTCTAGCCGATGGCTGAGGCCCTGATTGCAGCCCCTCTTCACTGCACTCTCCTGGGGTGCCTTGGGTGCCCACCTGGAGCATCCCTCATCGTAGGCTGGGGACTCTCTCCAGGCTGCTGCATATACCTGGCAGACTTCCAGACTCCTAGCCTAGTGATTGCCTGACATCACAGAATAGTTGAGGTTGGAAAAGATGTCTGGAAATCATCTGTTCCAGTCCACCTGCTCAAGCAGAGTCAGTTAGAGCAGTTGGCCAGGACCCTGTCCAGACGGCTTTTGACTATCCCCAAGAAAGGAACTCCTCTACCTCTCAGGCAACCTGTCTTGGCATCCAACCACTCTAAAGGTGGTGTCCCTTAGATTCAGATGGAACTTCTGGTGTTTCAGTTTGTGCCTGTTGCCTCTTGTCCTGTCACTGAGCACCCCTGAGAAGAGTCTGGTCTATCCTCTTCATGTCTTCCTATACCTGTTGATAAGATCCTTCCCTCATCTTCATAGCCCTTTGTTCTGGATGGGCTCGGGATTCGGCAATAATCGCACAAAATGAGGTGACTATGTTGAGCATTTATTCGGGTGAAAGCCCCTAAACGAAGCAAAGTATGGATAATTACTCACAAGGCAATACCCACCAGCAGGATCCTGGAACCGAACATCCTCTCGAGCTGGCAGATCAGGGAGAGGGAGTTGCTGACCGGCTCCCACGGAGACAGCTTAGGCCTCAGTGTTAGGAGTCTCTCCTTCCCTCGCCTCTCTCTGCACTGTCCTCTTTATGCCCGGAGCACCCTGGCACGTAGGGTCAGTACGACCCAGGAGGCAGCCGGGGGGCAGGCAAACTCCACCTGCAGTGGCTCAGCCTTCCCTCCTGGATGCGCATGCGCGCGGACCAGCTGGGGGTCCCAGCCCTCAGTCTGAGGGTCCTGCCTTCCTCATCTTCCTCCTCCTCCTCAGGTGTTTGACCTCCAAAGCTAGTTTAGAGGACATCTGCGGTTAAGTTGGCTACCAGCCTGGTCGAGCAGTCGGCTTCGACTGGTTGTCAGAGGAAGTCGGCTGTGAACCTGGCTGAGCAGCCGCCTCCGTGCTCCTTATCACTTGGCCCAGGCAGGCAAACATCTTCTCTCTCAAGGTCTGGATCCTGCTTCCCACAGGAGATTCCTATAGCCCTACAGATCATAAAAATTTCCACCTCCTATACACCCTTTGCTAGGCTTTCTTAGATAAATCCACATCTCTCGTGTACTGAGGAGCACAGAGCTAGACACTCCACATATGAGCACGATATTCACCATCCTGAGGGGAAGGATCATCTTTCTTGACCTGCTGGCAATGCTTTTCCTAATGCAGCTCGGGATGCTCTTGGCTATCTTTGCCTCAAAGGTACAGTGCTGGGCCATGCTGAGCTTGTTGTCCACCATGTGTTTCTCTTCAAAGGTGTTGTCCAACTGGTCAGGCCCCAGCCTGTACTGGTGTGTGGGGTTATTCCTCCCCAGGGACAAGACCCTGCAGTTTCCTTTATTCTACTTCATGAAGTTGCTCTCTGTCCATCTCTCCAGTCTGCTGAGGTCTCTCTGAACAACCATCTGGTTTATTAGCTGTTCCTCACTGTTTTGCCTCATCTGTGAAGTTGCTGAGGGATGATAGGATGATAATGATCCTATCATCCAGACCAGTAGTGAAGATGTTAAACAGAACTGGATCCGGTATTGACCTTGGTGGGCACAGGGTCTCTTGCTACTGGTCTCCAGATGGACTTGTACTGCTGATCACAATCCTCCAAGCCCGGCAGTTCAGCCAGTTTTCAATTAATCTCACTGTCCACCTATATAGCCTGCACTTCATCAGCTTATCTGTGAGGATGTCACAGGAGAAATTGTCAAAAGCTTTACTAAAATCAAGATAATCAGCATCCACTACCCTTCCCCCCTGCCATCATCTCATCATAGAAGGCTATCAGGTCTGTTAAGTATGATTTTGCCTTCCTAAATCCCTGCAGTCTACTTACAATCACCTTCCTGTCCTTTATGTGTCTGTAAATAGTATCCAGGATTAGTTGCTCCATCACTTTCCCAGGGATGAAGGTGAGGCTGACTGTAGTTTCCTGGATCCTCTTCCTTGCCCTTATTGAAGACAGGAGTGACATTTGCTCTTTATAAGTCCTCAGGAACCTCTCCAGATTGCCATGACCTTTCAAAGATAATTGAGAGTGTCTTTGCAATGATATTAGCCACTTTTCTCAGTACTCATGCTGTAAGGGCCTGTGGCCCCACTAGAAAAGAGAGAGGTCTTAAAGAATTGAGTTTATTCAAACTGTAATGAGTCATCATCTGTGCCTTGCAAGCTTTCTATGAATTTCTTTTTTTTTTTTTCTTCCATTTGAGGTGAGTCTCCTAGCATAACTTCTAAGGTGACTTCACTCTTAATGTTACATTTGCTGTAATGAAGTCTACTGTCTTCGTATATGTCCTGATGTAAACAGGACTTGGACCTCACACTGGTATCAGTCCTCGAATTAGTTTCTATGTTAAAATAACCGTTTCTCTCATATGATTCTGAAATCTTATCCTTAGTCTTAATAGTAGTCTTTGTCTCAGGTACCAGCTGCTAACATTAGAGAACAGTCCAATTTGGACTTGACCCAGACATGGTCACTTGCTATCAAAATGTGGTGACATTATCACTTAAGAATCCCAACTTGTACCAGCCATCTTTAAGTCTGGCGGCACTTTTGGAAGTTCTTCCACTAAGTTCTCTTCCTGACCTTACCTCTAGTCCTATTCCTAGTATAGGTAATTGTCTCTCCCCATCTGACCCAAAATGTCACACTGGCTGTACATTCAGTAATTCTCAATTATGTTTTTTTTTTTTTTTTTTTTTTTTTTTTTTTTTCTTTCTCCAGAGAACTCATCAGTGCTGTTACCCCACTTATCACCTTCTCCCAGGACAGTCCTTTCCCCCAAGCTTGTCTCACAACCTCCTGCAAGTGCAGACCTACACAAGTCCTGGGAATCACACCTGCTCATCACAGCTGCACATTTCTCAATTTTCTCTCTGACCTCTGTTAATTTTCTCTAGCCTGTATTTGTATTCATGCAAGATGGAGATTTCCTTGAAGGAATATGTTCTGGACCCTTCTCCAGGACCTGCTTCTGCATTTGTCTTTTAGAAGATATAAGCAGAACCAGGAACAGATTCCAAGATCCTCAGGCATCTTCTCTTTTCCATAGGGAATAGTGAAGAAACAGGCTCTTGTTGCTTGATTTCATTGCTGGCTACATGAACCTTTTTTCTATGCCATATGGAATACTGAGTGTCTTGGACTCTGCTATCATAAGGTGGTGAAAGCACTTTTTCCCCACCAGTGAATAGCAGCAATAACTTCAGACTCTAAAGGACTTGCATGTGTTTGAAATTCAATTCACTGTGACCAGCCTCCTAAGTAAATCTCTGCTTTCCCAGTAGAGATTTTAAAACCTATTTCCCCAGTGCATAACTAGAAGGGTAGCATGTTTAGCAGCGGGCATTGAGACTTCAGCATCAAAATATCTCAGAAGTAGAATGAACTTGCTATGAAGCTCTGAGGTTAAGTGATTGCTTAGTGACCTCTCTGTGAGGTGTTTTATGCACACAGTTATCATGCAGGAGCATCAAAATGCCATGCAACCAGCACTGCCTATACAGTGTAGGGTGGAAAGTTTGTTATTTAGGTGTTTCAGACATTTAGCTTTGGCCACTAGATGTTGTGAGCCTACACTCATAATTTGCAGATCAAAGCACTTCACTTGGTCATGTTGCCTACTCCTAAGGCATTGCAACATAGATGTTGCACCTGCCTAGTATGGGGGACCAAAATATGGCCTTTCATGTATATTCTCTGGCAAAATGCTTACTGAAAGAAACCATCCTCAAGAGCTACTGATGTTTTGATATCTGCCTTTATAAAGAGCTTTTGCAGCAGTAGTGACTTACAATAGATTAGAAACACTGCCCAAACTATCATACCTTGATTTGGTGTTCAGTAATAGCTAAATTCATTCTTTCATAAGATCTTCATGCTTTATTCACATTTCGGTGATCGTTCTTCGCTTGCCACAGTCCGTGTGAGAGAATACGAAAGAGAATTGGAAGACAGAATATTAATAAGAAAGTTAGTGTAGAGATAGCAAAAAGGACTCTTAAAATAGAGCTCAGCAATTACCAGGAAATAACTTTATTTCTTCTAATATGTATTTTGCCTGCCACACAGTAGTGTTGAGGGTAAATTGATTGATGTTTTAAAGTGCTTTCTGTTCCTCCAATGAAAGTTGCTATGGAAATGGAAAGCATACTTATTAGATATTTGCAGCCACTTTTTGTTAAAACTTCCAGGTTCTCTTTATCTCAGAGTGCTGCTGCACTCTTCAGCATCAGAAGTCGTTAACAGACCCACAAGGGGGGCTCCCCTGTGCTGCTCCATGTACATGCTATCCATTCTGTACATTTTAGTTGGCTTTCTAAATGACAGAAGTATAAAAATCAGAGTAATCTTCCTCAGTGGAGAGATCTGTGGCTAGGTGTATTCTAATATATTAAGCGGTTCAAAGGTTGAAAGGAAATTAAATCAATTGTTACTTTAAATATTTATAAGAACTCTTATACTATGTGTAATAAAATGTAGATGCAGTTTAAGTTTAGCCTCTTGTAAGAGCATCTTAGATGCCATATCAAGACATTTGGGGATCTGGAAGCATATGCATAAAATAAATGCAGAACGTCTTATCTAGCGCTTTATGTGGCTGCCACCATTTCAGGAAGGTACTTCAGAAAGGACAGCAACCATTTTTGTCCCTATATGACCATACTCACAGGTTGACATTCTCCTTGTTACAACTTTAGCTATAAATATTAATCTTTTCCAATTTTCTTTTCTACTTGATAGAACACTATGATTTAATCATTCAGCATGCTGAAAGCTTTTTTAAAAAAAAAAAAAAAAAACTACATATTATTTCATGTGATTTCAAGAGAAAAATTTCCAGGTAATGCTACCAAAACCAAAAAAAAAGTAGGATTAAAAAATGTCTCTTCAGTAGAATCTAGCTTACCCCTCAGAGGCATGAACACAAAGAATAGCTTATGGCATTCCTATATTCATGCATGGAGAACAGCCATCCAGGAACACATG
This sequence comes from Nothocercus julius, assembly GCA_013398735.1. NCBI lineage: Eukaryota > Metazoa > Chordata > Aves > Tinamiformes > Tinamidae > Nothocercus > Nothocercus julius. The sequence continues at coordinate 263,300 of VZSV01000006.1, forward strand.
AAAGAAGAAGCAGAACTCCTCCTAAAATAACAAATAGCTATGCTAAACATGCACCACTTACTGTATTGGAAGGGAGGAGTGCTAGAAGTATTTCTGAGTGGTTTTAGCCTTGCTAGAAGAACATGCAGGTGCAACTAATCTGCAGTCACAGCTTGCTAGGGAAGTGTGAATGGTACTGAAGCAAAATCAGCTAGAAAGCCTCTTCTCCAGGGAGTGAATATTTCTTCTTGGTAACCATGCTTGTCTTTCAGTTCTTGGTTGCTTCCTCTTGGTGTGTATTCCCCAGGGAGATATCAAAGGATAAGTGAGGGTCATGTTGTGCTATCACTTCCTCTGTCTATCCTAGGTATCAATCAAGAACTCTGATGTTGTTCTTCTCATCTGTTAAAAATCTTATAGTATAGTGGGGAAGTGCAAGTGTTTTACTATCTCTGCTGTTGAGACTGGCAGTTTCTTAGCAGTAAAAGCAGAAAGAAATAAACCCACTCACAATGAAGGGACAATATAATAAACAGCGACCTTCATCTGTATTTCATTTTTTTTTAAAGCTTTGAGAGAAAAAGGACAAGCCTGTAGCTAGTTTGTCAGAAACTGTTTGTGGAACTGTGTAAAGCTGGTGCTTTCAGGGTGTATTTCTGCTTCCAGGTTTCTAAGCCTTTTGGTATATAAAAAGGTATTCTACTCTTTAATGGAACTGCAAGGAGAAGCTAGATTGCTAGAGTTGGAATACTGTATTCTATCCAGGCAAAAATAATTCAAATTACATTGCCTAATACTTCTGAAAACTGAATGCTAATGCTGAAATAATTTTCAAAGTAGAAAAACAACTGTCTTGTAATTTTTATTACAAATGTTTGTAGTGTCTTAAAACAGAGTCCTTTGAGAAGGCAGCAAAGACTAGCAGAGGAGAGAAAGATGTATGTTCCTATGAGTTCAATACCATTTCCAGGAAACCATGAAATACATAAGTCCATGTTTATTCTGCAGAATTGATCCTAAGCTCCAGCTAAGGGTGAACAGGGCAGTTCAGATGAAAGGCAGGAAGGAGGGAGGAAGAGTTCAGGAAAGGTTACAGAAAGTTTACTTGCACTTGTTTTGCCGTGTTCTGAGTAGCTACGGGATAATCCTTCTCCATGTTCTTGAAGGTCTTCCTTTTATCTTGTACAATTGATGAGAGGATAAAGAGGCTGAGGAAAATATATATATATATATATTCTGTTGTCATGAATCTTGATAATTTGGTCTGCATCTGACTTACTGCAGTTGCTTGCAGTTGCAGTTGCAGACCTGGTTCCCTTTCAAGGTGAAGAAATTATTTCCCCATCAGCCCTTTTTACACACAGGTATGTCTCCTGTCTTTTAACACCTCTTGTGAATAAAAGATCAGTGATTCCCATTGCCTCTTTCTCTGATGCTCGTCTAGCAGAGCAGTGTGTTTGGGCTGGCTTCATCAGCATTCATGAAATGAGCATGCACTTTCATATTGAATCTTCTGTACTCAAGAAGATTCAGAGATGCTTGATGCTGGGGCTTGCACCATCCTATCTTTCTTGTGGGAAAGTGGAACCTTGGTAAGATTTGCTGTTTCTCTTCACTGTCATTCTGGTTATTTCTAGCTCAAATAGAGTAGATATTTCTTAGAAATAAGCCTACATCTGAAGAATCATTGCAATTGAAGGCCTCCTGAGTGGCACTTAGTTTGCTTTTAGGGTAAAGACATTTTACTAAGGTCTATGTATGCTTGGGGGAAAAAAAAAAAAAAAAAGGAAAACATGCTTTTTTTTCCTCCTAAATTTGGGTAATTGGAGGGTACTTACAAATGACATACAAAATAGTAAGTTCATAAGTAAATTCTATTTATAGTGATGATAAACAGGTGAAGGAAAAAAACTCCCTCCTTTGACATCGTCAGGAAAACAAATATTGTTACAGGAAGGCGAGATACTTTAACAAGAAGTAACATCCACTGTGATTGAACATATGTTTCAATAACAGTAAATCATTAAAGTCATCCAGATTTATTTCATCATACAATGCTGAAAGGCATAAGTTGGGAATTGTAATTCTTAGTAACTTTTCTAGACATAACTGTTTTGTAAAGAAGACAGGAAGGTGTATGACATTTAAATACTGAGGATCAGTAGACTATGGTATTGTACTACTAATTTTTCAATTTCACTTGAGTGTCTCTGTTATCTTACCACAGCTCCTTTGAAGATTTGAGCTCTGGAAGAAAATACTCAAGCAAATTGCCTTAATTTTGCTCTTCTGTGAAGCTATTAAAATATCATAAACAACTTCAGAGAAGGTAAAGGAAATCATTCAATAAAAGACTTGAGCTACCATTACAAAAAAGTAAATGAAACAGAGAATCCCTTAAAAGTTGAAAATAAAAAACTAAGTAGTAATACTTTTTCTTTTCATGAGGATTTTTTTTTAAATAGAATGTGACACTTCAGGTGCAGTAAATAAATGTCCTTGAAGAGTGAAATATCAGAGGAAGCAGTGCTGGAGCAAAATGATAGATGAAGCTCTGATGCTGATGATACTTGCATATATGTGTGCCTTTACTCACCTGAAGACTCTCACAGGAAGTAATGGGAAACTATGTCACTGAGTATAGCCAAGTACATAAGCAAAAAAGTTCTGTAACTGGACTGTAGTGAGCAAGAAGTTACATATAGTCAGGAATGCTGACTTTTTTTTTTTTTTTTTTAAATAGCTGAACTATTGTCCAAATATTTTAAACTAGGAAATTGTTTGGTTGGTGTTTCATATAAAGCAAACAAACCGAAACACATTACAAGGTGGTATAATTGTGTTTAATTCAGAGGGAAATACTTAAGCTAGGAATCTAGTCTAAATTATTCAAAATTTTCTAAGGCAAATATGCTTTGTTTTCTACATATATTGATAAAGAAAATTCTTTCTCATGCTCCTCTGTCTAACTGGATACTGAGAAGACTCTTTCTGCCTTCTCCATATCCAGTTAGTCATCTACACCGAAACAGTAAGTTACTCTCTTTACTTTTGTCTTCTTCAGTTCCTGTTTCTTCATGATGTCCAAAGAAGTTGATCGAGATGATTTATCTCTCAGGTAGTTTGGAACGATCAAATGATAAAAGAGTCAGGCTGTGCAGTCATCATAATTATAGGGTTTGTGTTTCTTTATTGTTTAGAGCACCGAGGTTATAACTAAGATCAAAGCAATCTTTCAATGGGCACTGTATGGTTACTTATCTGAACCACTTAAAATCTAAACAGATGAGATTTAAATAGCCCAGAGAAAAGGTTAAATAACCCTTGGGAAACTGAAAGGCCGGAGAGTTCAAATGATTTGCTCAGCATCAAGACTGGAAGCTGGTTATTGAACTCAGATCTCCTGTGACTCCGTCTTGAGCTTGAATCAAGTCGTCTTATTTATCCTCTGTCTGCCTTCCTTGTTGCTGTTAAATCTATGATATCACATAAATTTAAGCTTTCAGTGCTGGAACTGTGTCTTTATGTGCGGCCTCTATTTGTGTGTGGCTTTGTTTTCTTCCTCTTACACTATAAGGCAATTACATACATTAAACTTTTGGGCATGCCCAAAGTACTGGTCAAAATTTCTCTATTAATTAACTTAGCTGCAGGGATTTTGCAAATAACTATATGCTATCTTTTGTCCTGTAGTTCATCTTTATATCTTACATAGATCTTTGACTGCCCCTGAATTAGCAACCTGAAAGCATGAGCTTGAAGTACTATTAAGCCAAAAAAGTAGGGAGGGGAGACAGACAAATGTTTCCAGCAAACAAAATGTATTCAACGCACTTGTAGTCACAGTGTTGTGCTTGCTATTCGTTGGCAGACAATGCTCAAGTAGAGTGAACAAATCCATCACCCCAGCCTTGCTGTGCTGTGATTATAAGTTTTTTGCTAGCTTCCTTCATTATCATCCCAAGGCAAGAGTTTTCAATTGTATAACAAATGCAAAGGTTGTTTCAAAGTATTTTTATTGGCCAGAAATCAAAGTAGTTTGACATATTCCAGGACTGAGCACATCTTGAGGACTGTTTAATACTTTCTCTCTAGCTGTCGTATGCTCTGAGACAGCAGATTATTAGATTGATTAATCTTCTCAGTTATAGTGAGCACTACTACCAAAATTCTGTGCTCAAGTCTAGCTGAGGAATGAAATGTAAAAGAACTGTTATAATATATATGAGGTACTACATTATATATGTTAGTGCATCTCTAAAGGAATTTGCATGATATGCAGTTTATCTGCAGCCTTGCCATAGGTAAAATAGAAGAAAGTTCAGTGGTATTGATGTTTCTCTTTTCTGTATTTCCTTCCTCCTTTATGAGATGTTGCAGCAGCAAGCAGCATAAAAAAATCTGATAAAATATAAATGTCCTCAGAGTATATAAAATGAAAGGGTATTCTTTATGCATGTGGTTTTCAACATACAGTACTCTATAGTAGGCATGTGTATTTCAAACTGTTCTTCAGCTGACAGAAGACCAGAGTCTATATTTATGCCTTTCTTTCCCCTTTGTCTGTTACTCCTGTGGATTATTCTGTTGTGCTTTTGACCTTACTTATTGGGCAAAAGCTGAAAATAACACAGAAATCTCAGTACCATTCTAAAAGGCAGGATAGCAAAAATATACTGTACGAGCCATTAGCAAGACTAATGCAACATGCTGTGGAGAATCACAGGACCTGCTTCTCCTCTACTTTAAATGCTTTTTAAATGAGCATAAATCCACCTCTTTTCGACATCAAAGTTAATGGTTTTTCTCACTACAGTTCGTACAGTTTCACACATTCATAATGGCTTAAAATGTCTTTAGTTTTAAAAGCTAAAACAGAAAAATTCCGTGACTTAGAAAATTAAATTTTGCCTTAGACGTATGTTTTTCCTCTTACATATTTTGTAAAGAGAACTTGGAAACAATGCTAGAATAATTGGAGCAAAATGGAAAATTAATGGATATCCAGATCTTCATTCTTCTGTTACAAAAATATATGTGAAAAAAATGTACACTAGTCACTCTTCTTTTGGTGACAGTAAATACAGGGAGATTTTATTGTTGAAAAATCCAAAACATAGATTCTGGGTTGCCAAAATATGGTGGCATGTTGGGTCTCACTGTAGGCCAACACAAAGGACAAGCAAATCTTAAGCATTTCTTTGAGCATACATTTCAATTTTTCATCCACTTAGCAATTGTTTCTCTCTATTTATAAAGTCTTGCCGGTACATGTCATATATCCTAGTATTTTAAGAATGTCTTTTTTTTTTTTTTTTTGGATATTAAACTACAAGAGTAATATTTAAGTGATCTATATTGAATAATCATTCAGTTATGATTAATTCAATTATGATTGAGATAAGCTGAAATCTCTTTGTACAGATATAGGTCTGTATCATTTGCTACAATGTGCCAAAGTTTTAAGCATAGTCAGAGTGCCAATATTCTCTTTGCCTAGCTTATATGAGTAATCATGACCTTTGTGAAATATTTTTTACTACTTTACATATATATCAATTTAAAAAATCAAATTTAGTGCTATTAAAATCTCTGAAAGGTGAGCCTTAGTGATATAATTTGTAAAAAGTAAGATGGTTGCTGATAGTCTTTTCAGATATGGTATATTGTTCTGAAGAATAAAAAGGTCTTTTTTTTCTCTCTGAAGGAAATCTACTATTGACTCAAGAACTCACAGTCAAGGAAGCAGTGAACATCCAGAAAATGTCCAGAATTCCCAGGGGGAATTGGTATTTCAGTCTATATTTTTAACTTTCAGTATATATTTTTTTAAATTGTACAGGCAGTAGCTGAACAAATAAATTATATCTCCTTAAAATAAGACCAACATCCCATGTAGCCCTTTTTGAACAAACATTCTGTATCACCAGCTTTTTTCTTACAAAAGAGGAAACAAAGCTTTTTTTGTTTGTTTTTGTTTTCAATTTGCTCAATATTTTTCAAGGGAATTAAAAATACTTCATTGTGAGCAAAATGTTCTGTGGACAGAATATTCTTGTGGTAGAAACGTATGTCTTGACTTTTGAAAAGAACTCTGTTGGGACTGAGATATATCATCCAGTAACAGACAACACCTGTAGTTTGAAAGTATGAACTGTTGAGTATTGAAGAACCGTGTGTCTAATTAAGGAAATGCATCCATTTTCCTCATTATCAAAGAAAGTTTTGGAGAACTATGTTCAGAACTGTCTTTTATTACTGACCAAAGCTGCAGCAGATGTCCCTGGCTTTCCAGTATGTTTGCTAGCCTGCATTGACTTAAACTGCCTCAATCAAATTGCATTTAATTTATTTCTCCAGAATTAAGAGACAATCCTAAGAAATGCTTGAATAAGAAACTAATGAGACAAGTGAAATATTTACTGCAGTTCAAATATTTACTGTAGTTCATATGAAAGATTTATGTATTTGCCCCAATCAGATTTTTTTTTTTAATAAAGCAAAAGGGAAAACCCAACAAACAAACAAAAAAGAAAGATATGTACCTTGCTTAGTGGTAAATTTTAGATGTTGTGTTATTTTATATAACAGCTCATGTTATTCTGTAGCTAAGTTTCCTTTTACAATTTGCATTCAGAAAATATACAGAAAAATATAGCTTGTAGTTTTATTTTCCTCAGGATCAGAACACATCACAAAATAAAGAAATATGGTAGAATTGATAGATGATGCTGGCTCTAATTAGTTATTTTTTGCATATTTATTAACTCTTGCCTGTTTAAAGGAGTAAAGGTAATTTTACTTTAATAATTTCATTGTTGAGGTCAGTAATTTGTATATTCAGACCATATACATTGTTGTGGCCTTCAATGATGAAGCAGTTTTATCTATGGCTTCTGAATATGGTTAGGATTTTTTAAAAAATCCTGCAAAAACCTTTTCTTTAATTAGTCACAAATTGGACTGCAGACATTGTGTAAATATAAATTTCAAGGAAAAACAAATATTTGCAAGGTGAGAGGTGCTGGGTTTGGATTATATAGGATTTCATATGTGAATATAAATTTTCTGATTGGCCAGTACAGGTTCTATACCTTGATACTTTACAGATATTAATGAACAAGAGGGTACACTGGTGATCTGAGGTGTCCCCGGCAGCCTAAATCTAGCCTATCTAGATTTACACAGGTCCTCTATTCAAGAGCATTTGATTTATCGCTGCTCTCAGTTTCAACAGTTTTTATTACGGAACACTGGAAGAAACAAAAGGACATCTAAATGCACAATAGTCTGTTCTGTAAGTGGCAATACATATTAGCTTGTAGGTTCTGTCAGCATAAAGCATGATTAAAGCAATTTTGTATGATTATTCTAAGCTTTGGAAAGTTTAGGCTCATATTTTGAAAGACAAGTGGTAAAATAGATGAGGAAGGTTCTTCAAAAAGGCTTTTTGTTCTAATTTTCTTTCTGCACAAAAGAAATCACACAGAATCACAGAACAGTTGAGGTTGGAAGGGACCTCTAGAGATCATCTAGCCCAACCCCCCTGCTCCAGCAGGGACACCCCGAGCACGGGGCACAGGGTGGCAGCCGGGCGGGTTTGGAAGATCTCCAGAGAAGGAGCCTGCACAGCCTCTCTGGGCAGCCTGTGCCAGGGCTCTGGCACCCTCACAGGAAAGAAGTTCTTCCTCACATGAACATGGAACTTCCTGTGTTTCAACTTGCACCCATTACCCCTTGTCCTGTCACTGGCCACCACTGAGAAGAGTTTGGCCCCATCCTCTTTGGATCCTGCCTTCAGGTATTTGTGCATATTGATCAGATCCCCTCTCAATCTTTTCTAGGCTAAACAGGCCCAGCTTGCTTAGTGTTTCCTCATATGATAGATGCTCCAGTCCCTTAATAATCTTGGTCACTCTATGCTGGACCCTCTCTAGAAGCTCCACGTCCCTCTTGCACTGGGGAACCCAAAACTGTCCACAATACTCCAGGTGCCACCTCCCCAGGGCTGAGCAGAGGGGCAGGATCCCCTTCCTCGATGTGCTGGCAACTCTCCTCCTGATGCAGCCAGGATCCCATTGGCCTTCTTGGTCACAAAGGCACATTGCTGCCTCATGGTTAACTTGTTTTCAACCAGGACTCCCAAATCCCTCTCTGGAGCTGCTTTCCAGCAGGTCAACTCCTTATCTGAACTGGTGCCTGGGGTTATTCTTCCCTGGGCGCAGGACCCTGCACTTGTCCTTGTTGAACCTCATGAGGTTCCTCTCTGCCCAGCTCTCCAACGTGTGTAGGTCCCTCTGAACGGCAGCGCAGCCCTCTGGAAGTGTTGGACACTCCACCCAGTATGACTGGAACAAAGCGATTGCTGGCTGGTGTTTCCGCTTTTTCCAGCAAAGTTGTTGAGGGAAATGATTTGTCAGTTGGTGGCAGAAACCCATAATCCCATAGTGTTATTTCATTTGCAAAATTGTTAGTGTTTGCAGTTTGCAAAAACACAGAAGACTCTGGGATAAAGTGGGAGGGTATAGGGGAATATACTTCCTGATGGCACATGCGGTTGCTAGATGGGGAAAAGGATACTGAAGGATGAAATGAGTATTATAAAGTTATATCAACTTGCATTTTGCACTGTTCTACCCTTTCTAAAAAGTTCATTGAGCAGGTTTAGGTAAAAGATGACTTAGGTGAATGAATGTGATGGTGAAAGCAGTGAGATCATGATCTTCAGGAGCAATAACAGCAGAATAAAAATACTAAATCTGCTGCAGAATTTAATATGAACAAAAATTTTAGATTTCAGGAAAGCAGACTCAGTCATCTCCAAATAGGTAAGTAAAACCATCTGGGACACTGGTTTAAGAAAAAAAAAAAAAAAAAATTAAAAGAGGAAACTAACAGTTTCTTAGAGAAACAACTAGTTTGCATAAATGCAAATTAGCCATTGCAGAGGCAAGAAAGAACTGTAGTAAGAGACCAAACTGGAGGCCTGTTCTTAGAGAAGAATATAGCCTGCAGGGCGTAAGCATGTCAGAGGGATTACTTCATTGCATAGGTAACGCCTTCTCTTTTCATGAGTTCATTGGAACAGGCAGTGCTCCAGAAGGGATAGATATCCTCTCAGTTAAATCTCAAGGAATTCACCTAACTGAAATCTGGTGAGAGCTATGAGAATTTTCTGAAGTCTACAAAACACAAGTTTGTTGTTAAGTCCTAAATGAATTTGGATTGCTTACCCTAAAGAAAGGAATTTTAAGAAGGAAGGTAAATTTTCAGTTGTGCTAAGGGCTACTGCAAAGAATGAAGGATGTTTTCCTTTCCATGGTGGAAAAGATAAAAAAAAGATATTTGAGTTGCAATAACAGAAAAAGGCTCAGGTGGAGATTTAGGGGAGAAAAAAAAAAAAAAGAGAGAGAGAGAGAAAGGAAAAGAAAAACTACCTCAAAGTATAGCAAAGCAATGGGAAATATTTAGGCATTTATAAAGTCTATCACTGCAGACTCTATAGGACAAGTTGGTAAAGCAGGTTTTGGACTGGTCTAGATGAGTTCTGGGGATGCTTTATAATACTGTGACCTTATTGCCCTAGGAGGTAACCAGTATCCCACAAACACACAGATTAGTCCAAACTGCCCAACTCCGTGGCAGTTCTTGATGGTTCATGCTCTCAAACACCAGGAATATCCTGTGTCACAACTGCACTCACAATGGCATTTGTACCATAAAATAACTTGTAAGAAGAGAAACGTCATTCAAGCGCACTTGCAAAAAGTAATTTATTTCAGTGAAGAAAGTCACTGAATTGGGAAGACATGGTGGTAAAAGCAACAGTAGATTGAGGAAACTACTGGAAGCCAACCATTAAAATTAGCAGAAGCCAAACACTGAATACTATGTTGCCAGCAGTTAGAGCATAAATTATTATTAGATGTATTTTTTTCCTATGACAACTTGTTCGTACACCGCTATGAATCACAGCCTCTGCTGGCCAATGCTGTGTCTTGGTTTTCAGTTGTTTTTTTTAATTCTAAACAAGCTTTCTGGCATCTATCTCACCAAACCTTGCTGTCTGAAATCTGAATTTCTCTTTTATTTCCTTTCCTGTTTACAGGATTAGTATAAAGGCAGAGAATATAAAGTAAGAGGAGCAAAACAAACAAGATATTGCTGGAATGTATAGGCATTTCCCTTAGTGTGCTTTATAAACACAGTCTTTAGGTTAAAGTGCTGTCATAAATCATCAGAATTTCAGGCACCCAGAGCCAATGTTGTTTATTCTGAAAGGATTTTTGTTTGTTTGTTTGTTTGTTTTAATAGAAAGGGATTGTTATCATCTTTGTTCCACACTGCTTGAGGAAGTGATATTTTTCATTTTTATATATTGATCCTCCCCAATAGGTTTTGCTAAATAAAAAGCAACCCTATGTGTCTACCTGTTAGTTTTTATTCTTAACAGGCAAACTCCTGAAAACATACATTAGGGATTTCCTCAGTAATTAGGTTTAAAAAGATTTTTGAAAAACAAAACTTGGGAATTTTGTTTTCCTTAGTGGAAGTTACTACAGTTAGGTGGCCTGAAGTCTAAGAAGAGAAGCAAGTATTAGCGCAACTCTATTCAAATTATCTCTATTTACCCTCTTTGGGGGGTGACCGATTTCGAACTAGTGTTTCTAGAACAGCGGTAGCTTAATAGAGGCGAGAAATGAAGGATCTCAGCATTTCTGTTTCACAGAAGCACTGAGCATTTCAGAAACCTCTGAAGCTCCTTTTCCTTCTGTGTGAGCCTAGCAGAAGTGTTTTTGCAAAGCGTGTGCATGCTGCAGAGGGGTCCACAGAAAGCTGTCCAAGAGCTGTGCAATTACGCTGTGTTTACCTGCCTGGAATCCTGGCTGTCACGTCGCAGGAGCAAGTCAAGGAGGCTAGTTAAAAATGAGCTGACAGCAAATTAATCCTTCCATTTGCAGGGAAATGATTCATTCCACTGCACCAGCCTTTAAGTCCACTCCCAAGCCGTTTCAAATAATTCCTGTGTCCCAGGCCACCTGGCTAAGTAAGGAAAAAAGCACTATTTAATTAAAGCCAGTATTAGGCACAAGAAATAAGCCTATTGTTGTTAATGTTTCCCGTGGGCTCTGTGGTATATATTTGTGCGAGGAAAGGGAGTAGAAATTAAGCCAATAATAATAAAACTTAGCACTCTCCCTGCTCTCTAAGGCACTGTTAAGACTGAGAAATCTTCGTACTGCTGTTGTGAGTTATAGAGAAATAATAACACATTTTACAGACTTTACACATGCCATTGGGTACTTTACTATTTAAATTGGTATGAGCTGCAATGGGTCCAAAATGAATTTGGATGTCAGAAGGACTTTTTTTTTTCTCTCTTGAGTAATCTTGGGAGGAAAAGAGCAAGAGGACTTGTTTTCTTGGGGGTTGTTAGTGAGAGCTGGCCAAATAAAACAACCCAAGTTCTGCAAGGTACATCATTCAGTATGGAGAAAGCCTGGGGAAAGACCCTTTCACAACAGAGTCTGTAGGAGTTGAGTATGTGTAGTAAAGCTATTCAGAAGCAGTAGGGAGCATTAGCAGGCTTAGGAAAGGAATATTTTTCCCTTCACACTGACAAAGTACATATGGGGACTGCATGTCTTCCCTCCAGAGCTTATGCTGGTTTTGCTTCCAGTGAGCTGAAAGAAAAGACTGCTGTGAAAGGAACTTAAATGAGTTTTTTACTTCTGCATTTTGTGGCAGCATTCAAAATGAAAAGGATAAATATGCTTAAATTTTGCATAATTTCAGAAGCTGTGTGGAAAAATTCAGAAGCCCCCGCAAACAAAATCTTTTCATGCTCTACGCTAGAATGAGGAATATTTACACAAAAACAAATACTGCTGCTTCCTAAGCATCTATCTAATCCTGCAGTGCTGTCCTCATCTGATGCAGGTTTCAGCTGTTTATTTCAAAGCAATGTTTCCCTTTTTCCTTGTGGAAATGAGCAGTGACAGGTCAGCATCGCTGTGTTGACTGCAAACACCATCAGAGAGTTGCTGTTTGAAAGTACAGCTATTTTTCTTAGTTCAGAAGCTAATTCCAAAATTTTGGTAGTACTAGTAATTTCTTGCTATGATATATCAGGAAAGTCCTCACTTTAAATTTAGGGCAGGTGACATTTCTTCAATGGCTATTTTGGACAATTTGGATGGCAGATCTGTGTCTTGTTTCAGTGTTTGCTGACCTGGTGAAGGTTCTAAATTCAGGCTATGGCATTTCTAGAATGGATTAGTACTGTTCATTGATCATCAGGATCACTAATTGAAATAAGAATTTCAGGTTTTAAATTGTGAAGAGATTTTGAGTGATGCACAAATGTGTGGAAAGAGCTAGTATTGGTTTTAAGGAGCTTATTTCAGTAATGTGGAAGAACTATATGAGGGCAACACAACCCCAGTGGTTAGCAGCTCAACTCCAGAGCAAGCACTCTTGGAGTCTGGCCATGCTGGATGGTCTCTGCTTTTCCCTTTATTTCAGAAAGCCTGTGTGGCACCACCTGTTACTGAACAACACTGTAATCCCATAGCGAAGTGGAGTGCTTTGCTCAGATGCATCTGATGTCTGCTATGCAGGGCATGTAAATGAAGCAGTATCCACTTAGGTGACTGTCCTTCAACTCACTGATGGTTTATCTAACATTGTTGGCTTTGTTTCAGAGTGGTGCAAGGTACCCAGGATAGCTTGCTAAGGCATACGTAGAGAAATGCAAGCACCAGTATGGTACTGTCTTTGGGCAAATAAACTCTTTAGGCATGCGACATAACCGCCCTAGATCTGAGCAAGCACCCATCTCCCTCTGCCGCCCTGCTCTCTGAAAACCTACCTGCAGCATTAATCCCACTCAAATTCTCTGATGCCTCTTCTACAAAGCTGCAAGGGTCTTTTATATCTTGATGGGTTTATTTTGAGCAAGTATGTGGTGATTTCCCTCTGCCTCCCTTGCTGTTTCGACTTTTCCCAGCATTGTTGTGATGGTGGTGGTTGTGATGACTGGTAGCATTTAAGGCTCTGTTTACATTAAAGTGCCTAGAGTCTTAGGAAGGTGGGGTCTTCAGGTATCATCATATGCCTATGTCTTGCACTTCAGTAGACTTCTGGTTATGTTGACTGCATGCAAAAAAAAAAAAAAAAAGGAAAGAAAAGAGATATGCTTTTAAATTTCCTTTATAAACCTCCTTGTGGCAACTACTGTAGGATTGCATAAAAACTGCTGATGACATATCTGTTCACTGTGAGTTTAAAGCATAGAAGACACGGAAGTGCCCTATAGCAGCTCCAAAATTTATTCTCATCATCGCTGTCATCATCATGACCTCTCATGCCATCCAGTCCTTGGTTCAGTATGTCTTTCCTCTTAACCAGCCATTGAGTCAATCATAAACTTTAATACAGTCTTAATGGATGTGTAGTAATTACGATTAAACTCAAAAACTGTATTTGTGGCATTGGTAGAAAATGTTTCTGTTGTGCATTTTGATCAGAAAAATAATTTTTTCATTGACATTTTTTATTTTCTTATGGTTAATTTAATGCATTTAACATAGCAGAAGTCTTACCATTTCTGGCTTTTGAGATCCGTGTGCTATTTTTAGAAAATATAATAGACTCTTTGGTGAGTCTGTTGCTACCTTTGGGGATGGCTTAGATCATGGGTCACAGTGGATAATAACTCCTTGCGAGGTTGCAAGCAGCTTAAGGGAAATTGGATGTAACTGAGAGGGAAGGGAGTTTTAGTTTTGGCTTTCTGAGATGCCAGTTGAGATGCACCAGTGTTTAACGGTTCACTGGTGAACGATGCACAAAAATGCTGTAACTTGGGTCATTTTTCCAATTATCGCAAACTCTACCATCTTTTGCTGGAAATACCAAACAGTTCCATTTTCAGTTAAAAATTAACAAAATTTGACAAAAGAACGACAGCCTGGGGGGTGAAAAATCACAAACGGTAACTGCAAGTGTTGCCGCAGGCTTGGGGACGATGTGAGGTGAAGGTGTCTTTACTTCAGTAGTGACGGGAGCTTGCTGAGGTAAGAAGGTCTGTTAGAGAGTCCGTTAGGGGGCCGAGGATGACTGAGGGACTTCGCCAGCATGTCCTGGCCCCACGGTCCAAGTATGGGTGGCAGCAGGGCTGGACTGCAGGCGGTGACAGGGCCAGCCCAGAGCTCCACAGTCAGAGGGCTCTGTCCCTCTTGCAAGCTGGAATTGCTCCTGGTGGTGTCAGAGGTGTCCTGGGAGCTGGTGTCCGCTGCTCTAACTCACTCTGGCACAGCAGTGAGCACATCCTGAGCTTTTATAAAGACTGTACAATCTCATTTGTGGGACTGTCTGGCGTCATCACAATCTCTTAATACATTGAATGGAAGAACCTTCGAAAGAGTTGTGTTTGCACATAACCTCTTGCCATCTTTGTGACGAGATAAATCAAAAGTTGGCTTGTCTGGAGTTCTCAGAGAGGTGCCTCCACACTAGGTCTCTGATATTCCTAACCAGAAGGAAAGTGCTTCAAAAGGCCATCTAGTCCCCTAATCTTTTATGAAAGCGGGAGAACTTTGTTTTTTTTTCTGTCGGACTGGTACAGCAAGCAAGCAAAAAAACCTCCCCAAAACACCTCTATTGAAGAAAATAGGAAATAGCAACAGTTTAACTTCACCAGTGTTCATGTTAACTTCACTTAAGAGGTAGCCTAAATGTCAACTGCCTCAGTAATACCTCATTACTACTCATCCTGCCCTCAGTAAGCACAATACTTTATTCTCTTCTGCCTCTCTGTGGTTTTTTTTTTTTTTTTTTTTTTTTTTGGGCAGCTTTTTGTAAATTTGAAACTCTTGTGAAAGAAAAATGGTGTGGAGGTTTTCTTTATTGAGTTTTCTTTATTGAGTTCTGTATTGAGTTTTTGTCTAGTTTGTTTTCATAAACTTGTCTTATGAGACAATCCTTGTTTTCTATTAGTTTTTCCCCTCATTCTGAGGAGTGTTTATAAAAATATGTTTTAAAATCCCTCTGAAAATACCTGCTGACTGATTTCCAATCTAGCCTTTTAAGAATGGTTCTCTTTCCCCACTTCGTTTATCCATGGAAATGAATGTGGTAACCACAAATATTGGAGGGAAAGGAAAGAAAGAGGGAGGAAAGGGAAATATGTGGAAAAGAGAATTAACACTAAAGAAAGTTCCCTTTTTATGCAGATTAAGACTTACTATAAACATCAGACCCTCTAAAATCAATTCCAGAAGCAGATGATGCACTTGACTAATATAGCTTAATTGATAGTTGGAAGAAAAAGAAATCATAGGAATTAAGATATGAAACGGGATTTACTGAGATTTGCATAAAGTTAAATATGACCAAAGGGGATTCAGACTGCAAATAGCAAAATTAACATAAAGCTTATTAACTTTGCCTAAACAAAACTGAAAATTTATTCAAAATGAATGTTCTTTAAATAGATGAGTTATTCTCTTTCCATCTTGTATAATAGAAGAAAATAACATTTCCGATACTTTCCATCACCTATTTCAACATTTAGTATTGAGATTAATTGATAAATATATCCCTATTACTATAAAATATATTACTATAAAATATATTACTATAAAATATAAGTGGTCCCCTGCTATCTGATACTCACAGCTCCTAGTTTTTCGTAAAAAAAAAAACCCGCATAATTGGCACTTTTGAGAAATTCACCATATTCTGTCTGTTTAACCAGTCTTCACAGATTAATGATGAATTACAGTAAGTATTAAGTAATGAACCCACAAACCTTTTTCTGAATTGTAGGTGGTGTAGGAGGTAAAAATACTGTTCTTTCATTCCTCACATGAAATAGGAAGCCAGGCTATATTGTGTTCTTGTGGCTTGGATGGAGCTGCTGTTTTCCAGCTGCAGACCTGAAGCTTCTGTATCCTGAAGTAAAAGCCGCACTGATTCCTGAAAAGCCCCAACGGTTCTGTGGCTTTTGTATTTTGCCCTTATGAAAGTTCTTCAGCAAAAAAACAAACAAACAAACAACAAAAAAAAAACAAAAACAAAGAGGGCTTAGGGCCTTGAAGCAAAACTCAAAACTAAATGAAAGAGAATGATCTCTGAAAAAAAAATAAGAATGTTCAAGATCAGTCAGTGGCAGTGAGATTTTTGGCTGATGATATTTTCTTTATTAGCAGTTAGTTCAAGCTGTAGCTACATTATCACGGGTTGGAACATACTCTTATTGCAAAGAAATTGGAATGTATTCCCAGATGTCACTGGGAGTGAGCTCAAAAGTAGCAACAAGAGATCATTTACAACAATCTTTAGAACAAAGCTGGGAATGCAGAGCTTGTGTGTAAATATTTCGCTGTTTCTACTTAAAATTGTTTGCTTACTGAAGGTTCCTGTTCCTCCTCATCAGCAGAAACTTATTCACGTTTTACTCCTGATGACAGTGAGCAGGAACTCTGTTTCAGCGCTTTTGAAACAGTGCTTTTCAGTGCCTGCAAGTCTTGCTACTTACTAGCAAGGACTCACTCGATTTCTGTAAGTTCAGTTCTGTCAGAAACTCTTGCCCGCGAGCCTTCTATAGTCTTTATAAATGGCTCTGATTAATTTTATTCACAAACTAAATAAATTAATATGGAGCTTCATAACTCAGACATGCTTCTGGCCGTAACTCAAACATGATTCTTGCCCACAGTTATTGAAGGAATAGGCAAATGCTAGCAATAATATTTAATGAGACAAACTTTTAAAAAAATGGTTGATATTGGTTGATAACTAGAGTGAAGTTTTTGACAACACTCTTAAAAATAGACAATTCATTGGTAAAGTCAAAGGAACACTTCTTAACTGAAACCATAAATAGTGTTGAATCACCCATGCAAAAAGTAATGATATTTTCTGTCCAGAAAGTCAGTTTGTGTTAAAATAAAATACTACTCCTGTATAGCAAGGAGATTTAACAACTGAATATTGCAATTCTTTGTTCCCCCCTCACCCAAAAAAAAAAAAACAACAACAACAAAAAAAAAAAAACCAAAGAAAACTCAGGGGAATTTAACTTTATCGCAAACTGTTCTTGGAAATACGTATAGATTTTGGCTGTTGGAGAGCTCTTCTCAAGTAAATTTATTTTTCTAGTGTGCTTATAATCCTTCTTCCGTGGTAAGCTGAATTTATAGCGAGACATCATGGGAGTTAGCATAGCTCCCATCTTTCTGTCTTTTATCTTTTCACTATTGAATACTTGGAAATACTTATCCTAGAAGGAAAAAAACAACAGCAACAAAAAAGAATCCTTTTTGTACATTTTGGGAAGAGTGCTAGTGTAAACATAGATAACATGACCATATAATAGGGAAAAGGAAATAAATGTGGTGTTGATATTTGGGTAAAATTCTGACCAAACTAATCTCCATGGCACAATTTGCATGGAATTTAATGGAAATCAAATAGTTTTAAAGACACAGAATCTGAACAGAAAAGATTGAACTGCATTGAAAATTCTCTCAGGCCTAAGAATACTAACCCAAAGGATGAATGAGGAGAAGAGAGGAGAGAAGAACATAAAAATATAGGTAGTGCTTAGGCCATGAAAAGAATATAACTACCACTGTAATGCTACCCAGGAGGCTGTATCTTGCCATTTCTCTGCTGTCAAAAAGGAACTAAAATTTGGTCGTGAAGCATGTAGTTTTTCCCCATCTCCATCTTTAGAAGAGTCTTTTACAGGTATAGCTATATTGTTGGATTGAAAGGCAGAATTAGAGCACCTAAAATGTGGACCTTGCTGATTTCAGGAAGCGGAATTCTTTTTCGAGCTGGGCTTTAAAAGGCACTAGCGATTTTTGTGTCCATATCCTCAGTTCTAGAAGAAATGTCTAAACAAGGTTAATAGAAATATAGTTTAGCTTTCTGATTGTATGCTTCTTCATGATCTTTTTATTCAATGGTCACATTTCTTTTCCCAAAAGACAATACGCAACTTTTACTGCACAAGGTGCATCTACCCAGTGTGCAGGGATGAATTAAAGCTATTTAGTAGAGACTCTCAGGCCCTTGCCTCATTTGTATGGAATTTGTATGTTATGAAGAGAATAAGGGTGATAGCAGAGAGAAAGGCCTCTTAAGGAAGTTAAAGAAGATAAATGTAAGCTTGGAAATTGGATTCTGTCACAGAATTGGTATATGAGGTAAGGCAAATCACTTAGGCAAAAATGTTCAGAAATGGGAGTGGAAAGCACATTATCTAGGCATCCAACTTAGAGGTCAACTCCATGACCTCTCTGAACAACCTGTTCCACTGTTCTACCACCCTCATAGTAAAAAAAAAAAAATCTTCTTATGTTTGAATGTAATTCTTTGTATTTCAGTTTGTATACATTGCCTTTAGTCCTTTCCCTGGGCAGCCCTGAGAGGAGTCTGTCTCCATTTTCCTTACACAGAAATTGATCAAATCCCTCCTTCATCTTCTCTAGGATAGGTAGTCCCAGCTCTCTCAGCCTTTCCTTGTATATTACATGCTCCAGTCCCATTTATCTTTTATGATTTTTCTCTGGACTCACTCCAATACATCTGTGCCTCTCTTGTACTGGGGAGCCCAGATCCTGTTTCTTGCCCCTCTTGAAGACAAGAGTGATAATTGCTTATTTCTAATCCTCTTCTGACTGCTTTTCAAAGATGATCAAGAGTGCCCTCACAAAGACATTGATCAGCTCCCTCAGCACTTGTGGATATAGTCCCTACATTCCCATGCACTTAAGAATATCCAGTGTGTTTTAATGTTCCCTAACCTGTTCCTCTTCCATCAAGGGTAAGTCTTCCTTGCTTCAAACTTTCCAGCTGGCTCAAGGAGCTTGGGATTCCTGTAAGCCAATCTTACCAATAAAGCCTTAGTTGAAAAGTACATTAAGAACCTTGGTCTTTTCTGTATCCTTTGTCACTAGGTCCCCTGTCTATTTAGCAGTGGGCTGATATTTCCCTAGTTTTCCTTTTGATGCTGGTATACCTATAGAAATCCTTTTGCTCTGCATGTCCCTTATCATACATAGCTCCAGATGGGGCCTAACCCCATTCCCACACACTTGGTCAGCATCACTGTAATTCTCCCAAGTGATCCCTGCCTCTGCCTCTTGTTCACTTTCTCCTTATATGTGAGTTTAGCCAGGGGCTCCTTGTTCAGCCATATAGACTTCCCGCCACCTTTGCTCGATTTCCGGTTTGTTAGGATGGACTATTCTTGAGTTTGGAGGAGGTGGTGCTTGAAAAGTGGTGAGTTTTCACTGCTCTCTTGCTCTCCATCCTGGATACTTGATATCAGAGTAAGATCATAATACTACAGAGGGGACATATCATCAGCATGATTGAAGTTTAGGGTTTGGTGTTGAACTGCGCTCTAAAAACATGATTTTTATTAGAATAATTTCCTTCTCAGTAGCAGTCCCAACAGACATCTTGTTCTTTCAAAAGATGACAAAGACTTTCAAAATGAATCTAAGGTGACACATGACAGAGACTTTATGTTCTGCACTGGAAGAGCTCCACCCTATAGCATATTTCAGTCAGGTTAATATGCTCAGCCAAACAGAAAGGCAGAAAAAGGTATATTGTTTATATCATTCTTCCCTGTTTATTTCTCCAGGTCCTTATGCAGAAGTATCAGCCTTTCTTTTTCAGGTCTCTGCCATCCAATGAGGGAACCAGAAGCAGTTCCATACAACTCAGATGATCAGATGATCATTTGGACAAATCAAAATGCAAATGATAGTTTGAAGCAGCTAGTGAATGCTCATACCACAATTTGTGTATGTTGGCTTAGACACGATATCCACTGCAAACTTTTCCTTGCATTTATACTACCCAAACTGGTCAAAAAACAATCACTTAGTTCATAAGAATTCCTAAGAAAGGGACTGTATTAGCAGAGATGTATTATTACAAAAAAAAATTCATACAATTGAGTGTCTTACTGAAGGGTTCTATATTAGAACATAGTCACATTTTACTCTCAATTTATGGCTTTTGTAAAAGCACAAGCAAAAATTGCTGTAAAAGATGGGTAAAACAAGCTATGTTGCATAGAATCATAGAAAATTCATAGACATTTCAGGCACAGAAAATTAAAGTTGGGGAAGACCTCTGGTCCAACCTCTTTTTCAAAGCAGGGACAACTGATCAGATAAGGTTGCTCAGGGCTTTATCCAGTTACGTCTTGAAAATCTCCAAGGTCTTCACATACAACCTGCATAGCTTCTCTGGGCAACTTCTTTCAATGTAGGAACTTACAGATGAGAAATAAAATGTGCTACTGAATCATTCTGTTTCCAGCATACTATGCTGCTAAAACTGCTATTTTCAATTCAGGGTGCTATGGCCACATGCTGTTCTTTTCAGAAATAGGAGTGTACACTGAGATTATTCTCACTGGTAAAATGTTAAGCCTTGCAAGGTTGATTGCAGGCAGGATTGACAGACAGATTTACTTGTAACAAAATTTTCTAAGGACCTTAAAAAAAAGAAAAGGGGAAAAAAAAAAACAGCCAATAAGGCATAAAATTCTACTGCTTGGCATGTGAAAGTGTGTTACCCTATCAGCAGAGCTTAGTATCCTGGCAGATGTTCATGTTCAGGATTCCCAGGCTAGGTACTGCTCCACAGAAATCCCTTGGAGGGCTTTTTCTGGCAAGGATGTTTCAAGCAAGTGTAACAAACACATCATACCAACAATAGACTGCACATGAAACACAGCAGTCTTTTGAATATTTGGTCATTGTTTGGCATTTATTCCACGTGGAGTTCCTGTTTCCATTTGGGAAAGATTCAAACTCCCACATTGTCCCAGGTTCTAAACTAGATTCACCTAATCCAGGTTTATGCCTTTTGTTCATTTTGATATGCTGGTCCTATTTTAAGAAAAGAAATACAGGATTTGAAGAGCAGGAGGAAAAGTCAGCAATTAGTAATATAATCCTGCCATACAGGAAAATGAAGTGCATGTAGCTCCAACCACTGCTTCCAATACTGTTTCATATATTTGTTTTTTTTTTTTTTTCAGTATGATCTAATCAAAATGCTAAGTAGCAGGGGAAAATACAAGAACCCAGGACTGTCATTTCTCAAAGAGTCAAAAACTCCATCATTTACTTGCTTTTCTTTCCCCCTAAATTTTGCATTCCAGCTTAAAGGGTGTTCAGCCTCATCAATAATGGCAACTAGTATCCATACAAGTATGATAAGCACAGAGCTACAGGTATTCTCTTGAAATACAGAATAGTTTTAGGTTCAGTCCAAAAAAGCTATTTTCCCCACCTGTTGCAAAAGTTGCTACTGCCAGGCTTGCCAGCTCTGTTTCTGAAACCTAAACACTAGGTAGGATTGTGGAGAATATCCTCTTTTTCAAGGGACTTGTAGGTTGGTGATTCAAGTCACAAATAGGCAACTCATACTATGTTTTGCTACTGTGCTTTGCTCCAAATATGGGTGATCTTTCACTAGAAGGTTAAGATGATGACATGGGAGCAGATATTTTGAGTATTGTAGTATTACCAGATAAACTATCCAGGTTATCTGGGGAGGAAGGGAAACTTCAGAGAAAAATACAGATCCTAAAATAATTAGTTTTTCTGTCCCATTTGGAAGATCGCTTAGTGATATTTAGGGCAGTTGGACTGATAGAGCACATTTCATGACAGCTTAGCTTGCTGCTTGGTTGAATACTTTTTAGGCATCTCTGGTAGTGCAAATAAAATCTGAAAAAAAGAAAGTTTGGGTTACAAATGTTAGTTGAATTATTCCAGATAAAGATATTTTAGACCCTGAGCCTGCAAGTGTTTATTCAGGATGTAACATGATGCTTCTTAGTACTCCTACAGAGTTTGAAAGGTTTTCTTAGAGACAGAATATGCTTGTATGAGTATATTTCTGCAGATGGGACTTTAAAATGCAAGTAATAATTATTACAGCGTGAAATAATCCTGAGATAAAATTCCCAAAAGAAATATGAGAGAGATAAAACCCAGCTTCTGGCATAACTCTGGATTCATTAATGAGTTACGGCAAAAAAAAAAAAAAAAAAAAAGAGCTGATCTCCAATTAATTTCTATTAAATAGAGTTTTGCATGTTCTAGTAAAGCTGAGATGTAGGAAAGAAGAGTGAAAGGAAAGGAAATAAGGAAGCTGAGAAGGGGGAAGGGAGATAAAGGAAAATTAGAAAGGACCGGGGTGATTAGGAAAAATATAATTAGTGAGTTGTTGGGGATGAACAGCATGGAATACATTCCCATAAGACGCAAAGGAGATAAAATAAACACAACTGAAATCATGGACCCATTGAATAGAAAGATTGAATCCTAAATCTTTTACCAGTTACAAAGCCTGGAAAGGCTACCATCCAATCAATGACTTGATAAATTAAATGGCTGCTCTATAGAGAGTCTTTCTTTTGGGGTAACTTGGAAAACGCGTAAGTCTCGGACTTCAGTTTCATTGCCTTCATTTCTGAAGCTGTATGCAGAGATATAGTTCCACCTCACTTTTCTCTTGCTGCCTCTATTTTTTTTTCTTTTTTCTTCTGTCTTTTTCTTTTTTTTTTTTAACTCTTTATGGAAGAGCTATATTAACTATTTAGGTTGACTTCCCGCATCTATCTCATGGCCTGGTCCTTTATTACCTTTGGTAAAGGGGAGTCTTAAATCCTCCATATTGTAATAAACAAAAGAAAGATGCAAAAGAGGAGGAAACCTCATCCATGAGATGGCTTAACCTGTTTAACCCTTGATTTTCATGACTTTGAGTCTAGATCAGACTCTCAAACTAACACCAAACAGGAAAATAGGGAAAAGGAATTTGCATTATTTGCGAATATAATTGATAGTTCTATTCTGGTTAATGAACTGCTTATCTGAACTCAGAGAATTGTCTATTTTCCCAGTTTTGCTTGGCTTAGGTTGCTACTATGATTCCCAATTTGGTTTCCTGAACTTCTTTTGGAAGTCTTTGCCTGACAGCTGTTTCCAAGGCACAGCATGGAGTGCTTTATCCATAGCAATGAAATGAGTAGGGTCCCAACTGTGAAATCTACCTCAAAAGTAATATTTCACTGCATATGAAGACATTTATGACAAGGTACTTGTAGAAAAATATTCTAGAGAAATGTAAGTTAGGTTTTCAGAGTCCTCCCCAGTTTCTTGTCCTTAACAAAATAACACTTCTTCAAATCAACTTCTTTATGAGATCAAATTATAACAACAGATGCGGACTATGTTTCTGTGTTTAGTTCATGGGCAATCCAATTCTGGCAGAGCAAATAGGCTCAGCTTCCTTTCAGTGCTTCTACAGCACAGTGATTTGTAGGCTCTGGCTTTCCTTAGAGCCCTCTGAGAAGTGTTTGCCAAAATACTGTCAGTTTAAGAACGTGCAGAGATTTATATGCTAGTTCACAGAGCCCCTGGGACTTAGCTAATTGTACTTTTTCCTTGTCTACACAGTAGAATGGATTTATAATCACTGTAACCTGAGAAAAAAAACTAATTTATTGGTGTTGAGCATGGGTTGTTTCACATTAAGATACAGTAACTAAAACTAAAGGCAGCAAGAGACTTTTCTCTAAAGACCCAGTGAACTGAGAGCCCCTGGATAAATGTATGGATTCCAAATGCCTTGAATTGTTTCTTAAATGCTGTATATTACCTGTGATGTATTTAGCAACTCATATCCCTTCTATAGAACAGTACTTATTTAATTGCCACCCTATTCTGTAGGATTCTTTACTGAAACGAGAGAGTGTTTGACTTTTATGATTTGTTTATCTATGAGAATTTTCCATGTGCCTGAATATATATATTTATATATAAATATATATATATATAACAAAACCTGTTTTTAAACTTTATTTATTTATCTGAATTTATCAGATAACTACTAGCTAAAACAGGTAGCTTTTAGTACAGAACCTCTAAACACATCCTTCTTCCCCCATGCAGAGGTAACTCATAGGGTATGTACAAATGTTCTAGTCTATTCTTACAAATATTTTTGTTTTCTAAATCATGCTGGAATAATAACTCCTTTTCCCTCCAGGGTTTCCTATGTTAAGAAACAAAGGCACCACATTTTAGCTAGTAACAGTTTTTTAACCTACATCAACAATTTACTTGGTCAAAATCTGTTATCTGTATTTTTTCAATAACTCCCGTTATGCCCCCTGTGGTGTAAAATTTCCTCAATTTTTATAACCAGGCTGCAATTTATAAAGTTCAGAATAGTGATACCAAAGTTAAATAGGGCACTTACGTTCATCATTAGTTAGGTGACATTTCAGTGTTCCTGTAGTTTGTGAACGACCTTTGGGGTGGATGCAAACACCACTGAACTGTCAGTTCTGGTGCTGCCCAAAAATCCCTTTGCCAAAAGACATTACCCTTTCCAGGAAAATAAATTGTTTGAATTCTTTATTCATCTTCTTTCGCTTTTCATCTCTCCATTGATAGTAGCCAGGTTAATGGAAATTTAGGAGGAGAGAAGTTTGACGCTGAATCTAATTTCTACCGAGAGGAAATAACAGCACTGAAATTCAGTTAAAAAAATATTGTGGATATGCTTTTATAAAGGTCAAGTGTCTGAGGCTTTGATAATGCATTTCCACAGCCGTAAGTTTTTGAAGGTGTGAGAAAGCACGTGGCAAACTAGAAATCCAAACTCATCCAGGAAATTTCCCTAGATTGAACTTTTATTTTTTGTTTATTGAAAGAAGTAGTTTTGCCTGATATGGACAAGTTAGATTATTCCTAGAATATCAGAAATACTAGATCACTACTGTATAGAGAGTATACTGAAAGATTAATCACTTGATGTGGTGATGAGGGAAATAGTGGAACCTGCTACAAAGGCGCAAAACACTTGCTGGGTGTTTAGTACTTGTCCTCCTTTTTTTTTTCTTTTTCCTCTCTTCCTCTCCTTTTGATATTAATGTTAGAAAAACAATACTTTAGTGGAAGTTCATAGTGTAGGAAATTGAAATCCTGTGTCAGACTGGTTTTACTAAATGCTGGTGATGGTGCTATCTTTTCCTTTACTCAGAGAGACTAAAAGGAAAGGTAGTGGAATACAGAGAGGTCACCTTCAAGTCTCTATTGTCTAAACCTTAATCTTCTCTACCTTGCACCTGCAGAGATCTTAGATGAGTCTTATTCTTAGGTGGGCCTGCTTTGATCTTTCCCATTGAAGCAGTTCTCCTCAGCCTCCTTGCAGTAAAAAATGTGTATGTGCATAGTGCAGTAGAACAGAAAACAATTCAGTATTTTATTGAAGCTCAAAATGTTTACTTAGGCTTCTTTCTGGTTAGGACACAATGTTTTGGATCTAAAATTTAATTGTAACGAAACTTAAATATCAAAATGTTTTACAGAATAAAAACATTGCCAACCGTAAATCTGAAATAGACTTACTTGCTTACACCATACTTACGTTATCTAAATTTAACTCAGCCAATGAGGGCCAAACGAGTAGTTATCAAGGATTAATAGGGAAGAAGCAAACCCAGAAAACAATTAGTCCTATCCCAAACTGGTGAGTATTTTCAGATGGTTTTCACTGCCCTTTCAGAGTACTTGTTTTTCACCTTATTCTGTAGAAAACCTAATCAACAAGCTTAGATTGCTCTGATTTTCAAATAAATCCTATTCTTTGCATGTAATTCCAATTTAGAGACCAGCATAATAAGCCTTATCCTTTGTGTTACACAGATTTGCACGCAGACAGAAGATGAATTGATAGAAGAAATGACCACGTAAATGGACTCTGTCCATAATGTGGCATTTGGATTTAAGTTTTGAACAAGTTGGTCATATCTCTCAAGTTTTGGAACCATATGAGAAGAGAGATGATGTCATTTGCTGTTCTTTAATTCTCTTTAATGACTCCACAGAGTAAGGAAATCAATAAACCATAGAATATACCCCAGAGAATATAGTAAAAGGATTGGTCTTTCTATTGATTAAGTTCACTGAACTAAAGATTTCTGCTCTTTTTTTTTTTTTTCTTTTCTGTTGGTATGTGCACTATTCTAGCTTTCCTGTTGACATGGGCTCTTAAATCAGTGAGGTTTGAAAACTAAATAGTGTTCTTAGCTGGGCCTTTCCTGACCCAGGAAGCAATGACTTTCAGTTCTTGGCATGAACTGTCTCTTGCTGCAGGCTCTGTGGAGTGAAGAGAGAGGGTCATTCTTCTGTAAGTTCTTTTTATCCAGCGTCTGCCTTTCTCAGGTACCCTCACAGTTACAAAGAGATCACTTTGTTCCAAGAGGAAGGCTTCTAGGATGAAGTCAAGAAATTTGCTTTCCATGGATTCTTCTCTTTTGTCCACATTTGTTAAATCGAAGAGGTAGTTAATCATTAGGAAGGGTAGATGAGAAGGAATTCAGTATTTTTTTGTGACTCTGTCTCTTCTGCAAGTGCCTGGATGTTCTCCACTCTGGTTTCTAGTGGGGTGGGAGGGTTGAAAGGAATGGAGAAGTTGGTCCAGTGCTTTCCCTCTTATACTTTCACAGTATTTCTTTTCTGTAGGACCCTGTTCTGATTATTCAGGAGCATCACTTTTACTTCTAAATGGAAATACGATCAGAAGTGCAGAGTGGTGAGATGAAGGAGATACCACAGGCTTACACTGTGAAACCATTAATTTCCCACTGAAGTTCATGTGCAAAATGTGGGGGTTTCTCTTTGTAATTCTAGACCATCTTACTAAGACTTACTGTGTATATGGTGAGGATATCAGTTGTGTGACCTTATGATGTTTTCCTCAAAGGATGACTCAGTGAACTGAAAAAAAACACCCTAAATACAAGTGTTCAAGCTGCCATAAATAAAACATTTAAAATGTGACTTTAAAAAGAAGAAATTGATGTTTTTAAACATAAGCACATAAACTTATTACTGACACTGGTGCTATGCTTGTTCGACTGCTTCTTGCAACAAGTCTCATTTGCCCAGCATCTTTATTTTTTCTTATAAGTACAAGCAGTGGTTATTTGCTGCTTTTCTTGCATGTAGCTTTTTAAGACAAATCTGCTTTCTTATCCTGGCTTAAGAGTTTTTCAATGCCCCTTCCATTCAGAGACTAACATTACTTTTGTAGAGTTTTTCAGGCCAGATGATACTTGACTAAGTACAAAGATGACTTTCAGACTGTATTTAGTGGGTTTGAAGTAGATTTGAGAGGGATTTAAGGTACAATCTGCAGTTAATATTGTCTGAGAGAACATTGGTGATAGATGTTTGCAGTGCTGAGAGGGAGAAAAATGACAAGACTCCAATGAAATGCAAGATGGTATACCTAGTTGTTACACAGTGCCTTAATCTGTGCTAAGGGCCTTCCGTTTGCAGCTCTGCAGCCTTTCAGGTGCATCACTTTAGTCTGCCATTCATTTTGTAGCTTTCCAGCTATGTATCCTAAGGTATGGCAGTGGTTTTTATCTATGTATGCTCATAGCCTTGTGCTGCAGACTGAAAATGTTGTCTATTACGTTAGGTTTTGCAGGAAATATGTAAATAGTACAACTTTTCTCTCCTTGCTTTTCCACCACAACTTCATAATACTGGTCAATATGGTTGGAAAAGAGCTTCAAGATCATTCAGTCCAACCATAAGCCCTTCAACACCAAGCCTGTTAATCCATGTCCCTAAGTGCCTCATCTACATGTTTCTTGAACACTGCTAGGGATGCTGACTCCACCACTTCCCTGGGCAGCCTGTTCCAATGCTTCACCTCTCTTTCCATGTAGAAACTTTTCTTAATAGAAGCACTCCTAAGAGCACTTTTATAATAATGCACTTTTATAATAAGCACTTTTATAATAATGCATAACAGCAAACAATAGATCAATTGAATTGTTCTAGAAGAAACGATATGCGGTTACTTTTGAAAATGTGAGGGGAACATCTGCTGTACTGGAGAATATACTCAGAAGAACATGCTCCTCTGTGAAAAATCCCATTGCTTCTCTCCCTAACTGCCCACTGAGCAGAATTCCCTGCTTCTTTTCTTTTTCTCTCTGTCCTCTTTATTTGTTTATTTATTTCGACTTTTTCCTTAAAGTAACATCTCCCATTACAGCTGATGTAGACCATCAGTTATGAACCCCATAAATATATGTTGATGCATGTAAACCTGCCTTATCATCCTCTGTGCAACATATTCCTACCAGAGAAATGCCTGTGATAAACCAGCTGAAAATGTGTTCATAACACTGTTCACTACAGCCCTCTTTAATTGTTTAATTTGTAGATGAAATTCCATTTGGCTGCTCTGATAGAAGCTTATTCTTGCAGAACAACCTGATCAATCAAAATGTGGCTTTGGAGCTTAGAACAGATTGCTCAATATCAAAAAGCTTTTCTGAATGTTATTAATAATCACAGAATCACAGAACGGAATCACAGAATGGTTGGAAGGGACCTCTAGAGATCATGTAGTCCAACCCCCCTGCTCCACTGCTCCAGCAGGGACACCCAGAGCACGGGGCACAGGGTGGCAGCCAGGCGGGTCTGGAAGATCCCAGAGAAGGAGCCTGCACAGCCTCTCTGGGCAACCTGTGCCAGGGCTCTGTCACCCTCACAGTCAAGAAGGTCTTCCTTACATGGAGATGGAACTTCCTGTGTTTCAGCTTGTACCCATTACCCCTTGTCCTGTCACTGGCCACCACCGAGAAGAGTTTGGCCCCATCCTCCCTACATTCTCCCCTCAAGTATTTATACATACTGATCAGATCTCCTCTCAGTCTTCTCCAGGCTAAACAGGCCCAGCTCGCTTAGTCTTTCCTCATACCATAGATGCTCCAGTCCCTTAATCATCTTGGTCACTCTATGCTGGACTCTCTCTAGAAGTTCCATGTCCCTCTTGTACTGGGGAGCCCAGAACTACCCACAATACTCCAGGTGCCGCCTCCCCAGAGCTGAGGAGAGGGGCAGGATCCCCTCCCTCGATGTGCTGGCAACACTCCTCCTGATGCAGCCAGGATCCCATTGGCCTTCTTGGCCATAAGGGCACATTGCTGACTCATGGTTAACTTGTCAACCAGGACTCCCAAATCCATCTCCATGGAGCTGCTTTCCAGCAGGTCAACTCCTTATCTGAACTGGTGCCTGGGGTTATTCTTCCCTGGGCGCAGGACCCTGCACTTGTCCTTGTTGAACCTCATGAGGTTCCTCTCTTCCCAACTTTCCAACCTGTCCAAGTCCCTCTGAATGGCAGCGCAGCCCTCTGGAGTGCCAGACACTCCACTTAGTTTGGTATCATCTACAAACTTGCTCAGGGTACCCTCTGTGCCCTTGTCCAAGTCATTGATGAACAAGTTGAACAGCACTGGGCCCAGTACTGACCCTGTGGGACACCACTGGCCACAGACCTCCAACTAGACTCGATCTCATTTAGCACCCCTCTCTGAGCTCTGCCATCCAGCCTGTTCTCAATCTACCTCACTGTCCACTCGTCCAATCCATACTTCTGGAACTTTCCTATGAGGATGTAATGGGAGACGGTGTCGAAAGCCTTGTTGAAGTCAAGGTAGACAACATCCACGGCTTTCCCATTGTCCATCCAGCCAGTCATCCCATTGTAGAAGGCCTTCAGGTTCATCAACGTGACTTCCCCTTGGTGAATCCATGCTGAATACTCTTGAGCACCTTCTTTTCCTTGACATGCCTAGAGATGGTCTCTAGGATTAGCTGCTCCATCACCTTTCCAGGGATGGAGCTGAGACTGACTGACCTGTAGTTTCCTGGGTTCTCCCTCTTGCTCTTTTTGAAGACTGGAGTGACGTTGGCTTTCTGCCGGTTCTCCGGCACCTCCCCCACTCTCCATGACCTCTCAAAGATGATGGAGAACTGCTGAGCAACAACCCCCGCCCGTTCCCTTGGCAATCTTGGGTGCATCCCATCTGGGCCCATAGATTAAGGGCGGCCAGTTGCCAAAGTAATCCCTAACCCAATCCTCTTCAACTAGCAGAAAGTCCTCCTTTCTTCTGGTTCTCTCTTTTGTGTCCAGGCTCTGTAGTTCATGGGCCTAGCCTTAGCAGTAAAGACAGAAGCAAAGAAGGCATTGAGCAACTCTGCCTTCTCTGCATCCTCCGTCACCAAGGCACCCTCCCCTTTCAGCAGTGGACTAACATTTTCCCTAGTCTTCCTCTAGCTGCTGATGTATTTATAGAAGCCCTTCCTGTTGTCCCTGACATCTCTTGCTAACTTTAATTCCAAATGGGCACTGTGCATCCCTGTGCATTCCTCAGTGCATCCCTGCATTCTCTGAAAATGTTCCTATATTCTTCCCATGTGGTCTAGCCCTTCTTCCACATTGCGTATGTGCTCTTTTTCTCATTAAGTTACCCATGCCCATCCACACAGGTCTCCTGCTCCTCTTGTTCAACTTTTTTCTTGCAGGAATAATCAGTGGCGAAAACACCACTACTACACAAACCTGCAAGACAGGACTAGATCTGACCCAGTACTTCACGATATTTCAAAGAATTCTTGGTGACATGGCAGAAATAGTTTTATGGGCAATTTATTTTCAACTTGCCTCTGTAGACTGTCTAAAACTGATGCTGATTTTCACATTCTGAAGGGACATAAAGATGAAGAAAGTAGAACTAAGCAGAAACTAAATATTAGATTGCACTGGTGCATTTTCTTAGATAGACTAGGAGAAAATTGGACACTGAACATTCTTTGTGAAGGTAGCTCAGGAAGGAGTCAGACCTGTAGGTTTCCAATTAAAAGAGAATGAGGTAAAATAACAAAGCAGTCAAATTGTAGCAGAACCTGGCTCTTAGTGAATGAACTTTAGTATTAAGATTGGAAAACATAGGTATTTATTAAATGACTTCTAAATCATGGCATTAAGGTAGAGAATCACAGAATCACAGAACGGTTGAGGTTGGAAGGGACCTCTAGAGATCATCTAGTCCAACCCCTCTGCTCAAGCAGGGACATCTGGAGAACATGGCACAGGGTGGCAGCCACGTGGGTTTAGAAGATCTCCAGAGAAGGAGACTCCACAACCTCTCTGGGCAGCCCATTCCAGCGCTCACAGGAAAGTTCTTCCTCACATGGAGATGGAACTTCCAGTGTTTCAACTTTTACCCATTACCCCTTGTCCTGTCACTGGCCACCACCGAGAAGAGTTTGGCCCCATCCTCCCTACATGCTCCCCTCAAGTATTTATACATATTGATCAGGTCTTCTCCAGGCTAAACAGGCCCAGCTCGCTTAGTCTTTCCTCATCAGAGAGATGCTTCAGTCTCTTAATTATATTGATCACTCTATGCTGGACCCTCTCTAGAAGCTCCATGTCCCTCTTGTACTGGGGAGCCCAGAACTGCCCCCAATACTCCAGGTGCGGCCTCACCAGAACTGAGTAGAGGAGGAAGATCACCTCCCTTAACCTGCTGGCAACACTCTCCTCGTGCAGGTCAGGAGAAGAGAAGATACCTTCCATATATCTTGTCTTTGATACTGAGACTCTGAGAAGTCTTTAATCAAAGAAGAAAGACTGAAATACTCGAGAAATAGCATTTCCATAAAATGGACCAAAAAGAAGCAAATCTGCAGATTTTCTGTATAAATAAATCAAATTTCTGAGAGATGTGTGTGTGTAGGTTAATCCTATGGCTTAACAGAAAGGATTTGTATTCTTTTGATGCCAGCTGCTCATTGTCTGCTTTGCACGGAGCAGATATCCTCTTTCCATTGACTGTAATAATACAGAGGTCTCTAAAACTATTACACTTAATATAAAATCTGGATTTGTGCCCAAATTATGTATTCAATCTGATGTCTGTTATTCTGAACTTAGAAAAAGGTTTGCAGGCTCCTGTGAGGTGCTTTAAACACATCTATAGGCTATAAGGTCAAAATAAAACTGTGTTGCTTTGATTTCATATCACTAAAAAAGGTGAGTCCTAATTAAATTGAGTAATTTTTGAAAAATTTTAGTATTGGCTAATGTATTAATTTACAGTCTTTGCTTCCTGACTGCTCTATACTTCTTTCTAACTTTTTTTTTTAATATGTACACTAATAATTTTGAAACAACAAAATGCTAGGCATTGTATGACTTTCTTTTGACAGACATTGATCAAAAGATATCAAAAGAGATTTTGTTGCCATTCTGTAATGGCATAGGGTAGGGCATATACTCTGTGGCAGAGGCAGTTTCCTCTGAGAATGGCTTTAAATATTCCTGCTCCTTTTTTTTTTTTACCATTCTACAACAAATGAGGCAAGTGTTCACAAACAGGTCTTCTTTGGGACATAAATGTCATCTGTTCCCAGAATATTAGTCCCACGGGGCAGTGAGTAAAGCAGGATCCTATTAAAAAGTAAGTATATGGCTTCAGTGCTGGTGGAGGCCGTATAAAGACCGGTACTAATTGCTGGTGAGATTTTAATCTTCAAGTACTTCAGTAGTCTTTAAAAATTATTGAGTTTATTCTTGTATAAGCTCTGTAGGACTCTTTTAAAAGATAAACATTCAACTAATAAGAACATATGGTATTGTACCTTCAACTGTTTGGGTAACAAGCAGGGCCAAAAATTTTTGTAATCCACTGCAGAGACCTTTCCCACTTGAATTAACAAAGCAGCAAATAGGATATGACGGATGGTCATTGCTGTGCAGATCAACAGCTATGGGTTACCCTGTCCCTGGATTGCTGCCAGAGCACTGGTGAGTGTGTGAACTCTTCTATTGTATCTCAAGGTTTTTTTTTTTTATCAATGGTCACACACTCCCAGAGCTCATTCCCTTTCTTCATCCTGTTTTTCTCTCTCATACTCAACAGCAGCTATTCCCAGGCTTTTTGCTAACAACCGGCTTCCAGGCCCAGTTTCTTCACCTAGTCATTCCTCAATTCCCACTTGTCTAATCTCTTGTCTTTGTGACAAGTTCTCTGACCCCTCCTGTTTTCTGTTTCATTCAGTCTAATTGCTTACCAAGTGTTTTTACTCTGTCTTCCACCTCATCCAGCCACATTTCATTAGTTTCTCCCCACATTCAGTGCAAATGCCTTCTTCTTCTTGGTCTGATACCTTCTCACTTTTCAGTCTTACTCTGTCTTCCTAATCTTGCCATACAAGTTTCCTTTCCCTCCACCCTCCTTTTGCCTTTTCCCTCTCCTGCATTTCCAATTAGGTGGCGGCATCTTCTAAGGCACTTTAAGAAAGACGGTACAGTAGGTTAAGTCTAGACTTGGGATACCGGGAAACAAGGGACCTTTGTTCAAACATTCATGTTTGAACTTCTGTTCCAGCAAAGCCTGTGGCATCCCAGAGCTGCAATTATAGAAAAGGTCCCAAGGAGCCATAGTTTACTCTATGCCTGATGCAGCTAGAACCTTCACTGACGGCTGGCCCAGATGAGAGGGAAATAGGAAAAGCGAGTCACGAATTTATAACTAGGGCAATCTACTGAGGCATTTAAAATCATCCTAAACTGCCTAGAAATCACAGGTGAAATTTCATATCAGTTAAATTTTTCTAAATTTTAGGCAGAAAAAAATATGGTCTGGGATATATGGGGCAAACTAAATACCACTTCTATGGAATCCTGCTACATATTTCCTTGTGGAAACCTAAGGAATCATATGGTTCCTTATGGTTTTCTTCAGGAACTTATTTCCTGAGTTTGTCAGAAAGAAAAAGCAATATATTAAGTATACAATATTAATCAAGATGGGGCTGTGATGCAAGAGCTTATAATCACTAGCAAAATACAGATAATTAGAGCATAAGAATAGGAACTGAGAGATATAAAGTGACGGCCGTTCTGCTTAATCCGTAAATCAAAGACATATTGGATCAACCAGCCTGATGTGAGAAAATGAACAACAGTTCCTAAATAGACCCTTGCAACTAAAAATAGCA
This sequence comes from Nothocercus julius, assembly GCA_013398735.1. Taxonomy (NCBI): domain Eukaryota; kingdom Metazoa; phylum Chordata; class Aves; order Tinamiformes; family Tinamidae; genus Nothocercus; species Nothocercus julius. Next base: position 297,214 of record VZSV01000006.1, read on the forward strand.
TCCTATTCAGTCTTTATGAAGAAGTATGTGATCATATCCTATACATTTATGCAACGACCTGTCCATTGTTCAGAGGAGAGGAGGGGTGAGCTAGCATAGATAAAGAGAAAAAACAAACCATATAAACACATGTAAATCAGTCTTTAAGGACATGCAGTGAAAGTAGAATTGAAAAAAATAAGGTTCGTTGTTGAACTGAGAACATATTCCCCATAAACTTGTTACTACAATTTGTCACGGGTTGATAATGTGTGCAGGGAGGGTTGTTTTTATAATACATAGTATTTCTGCTCTGTTGAAAAATTGACTCATTTAAAATATCTAGAATTTCCTCAAAGGAAATAAATAAAAAATATATAGTTCAAGCATTTCTTCTTTAATTTTTTTACTTAAAAAAGCGAGTAAAGAAATTTTACTGACACTTCAAGGCTAGGATAAGTTAAGCATTCTTCTCGTATATACATATATACATCCCTGTAGACAATTTCAAAAGAATCATGGCCAGTTAATGATGTAATTTCTTGTGGCAAACCATCTTTTAAAGTTGTTTTATTTTGTAGTCATCAAGGTCGTCCTCTGCTTATCGTCTTTGCAAGCAACTCACATTTGTGTCATAGTCTGTTTGGCAGCTTTAAGCTTCATAGCTTTTTGTAGACCCAAATGTCTTCTGACAGTGCACAATAACAACAATGCCACCAAGCTAAGCCACACATGAAAATAACAAAGCACAACATGGTAGATCACTCTAAAGGAAGCCATAAGAAAAACAGTTGCAGAGACACTGCAAAATCCTAAGAAATTTATAACTTGGACTCATGCAGTACCATTTTCTGAACAGTCTCTTCCCTCTCTGGACAATCCTGGTTTTCTCGAAGCATCACTGTGAAAACCTAACTGAATCAATAGTTGTACATGAATCCAAGGCTTATAAAAATGTCTTCTTTCATGTTTCTTTACAGGCCGAGGACACGACCCATCAGGATTATTGTGTATTTGTGACATATTGTGTTATTTTCATTGCAAAGTACACAAGAAAGGCACAAAAAGTCTTTCTTTGTGAAGCTCATTTCTTGTGCACTTAGCATGTTCAAAGCATCTGTTATCTTTAATGAGAATCTTTAGCATGCAAGTCTTATAAGACTGAATCCAGAGTGAAGGGCATTGTAGATATTGGTGATTTTTAGACAGAGATGGATAGAGAGATCCTGCCAAGCAGATTGATTGTCAGTGGAACTTTTTTGCAGGCTTTGGGATATGGCATTTTTCAAGACTTTTTGAAAATACAAACATTTGCTAAGTGTGTTTGGTGTCCATGCATCCAGTACCATTTTCTTAAAAAAAAAAAAAAAAAAAAAAAAAAAAAAAAAGCAGTATATTTGTGTATTTAGCTGCTGGGAATCAGGATGTACCTGAATGAATATTTTCTCTCTTACTCCCCTGAACAAGTGCAGTTGGAGGCAAAGCCAGTATTGGGTGCCGGCAAAGTACATGGTTGAATGGAATGAAAAACTGCCAAAAAATAGGCCTATAGATAGGATCATCCAAGATTAGATCAGATGCAATGGGATAATGAAACTTAGTAAGAGATGCTAATGATAGAAACAAATGCCCTCATTTGCAGCTTACCCAAACTTTCTCACACTCTTCCTTTTTCATATTTGTTCTTTTATCTCACTGCTCAAATTCTGCTTCCATTTTTCATCCCTTCTGCATAAAGTACCTTCTCTTTCCAAAATAAATAGACAAACAAATCTGAACTTCAGTAATCCTTTTTGGCTTCCTTTTCATACCCTGGAATTGCTTTATAACACCTAACGTGCACTGACCTCTCCAAGTGCTTTCTTCCACTATCACCTACTCTCTGCCATCCCTGTCATGGAAGAAGACAGATTTTGCTTTTAGGCAATAAGAATCTATCTTAATGACATTTATGAAAAGCCCTGAGCTGACTACAGGTGACTCTATTTAACTATATAATTATAAGTTAGTTTATTTTTCCCTTTGGCTCATGCTAATAGGCGGCTTACAGGATTAATAGTGCTTTGGAAATAAATCAGATTTATATTGTGAAAGATGCTCTGGTCTAGTACTTTTTAAAATCAAGTTCAAACAGAACGAGAAGCAAAACCCAAGCTTTTTCACAGCTGGCCATTAACTATGAATTAGTTTTGTCTCTCTGTGTGCCCAGCATGAGGAATCCAGGGGGGATCTGTAGCAGCCTCGGGCACAGAGCTGCAGCTGAAATCACTTGAAATTGCGCTTTGAACATATAATGTCCTATGAAATGCTAAGTGTTCAGGAAGATGAAGACCTAGTGCTTTTAAATTAAGTGCCTTGAATGAGTGAATGCTTTTGACAATTTTGGCCTTTACCTCTTCGGGCTTTAGTTCCTAGAGGATAAAGCGAAGATAACACCAGATAACTGGGGATGCTGTCAAATTCAAATCATTAAGATCTGTGAAACACTGGGCTTATGTTAGACAAGAATATACAAAAACTCATGCTGTGAGTAATGTTTTAGTGTTCAAACACTGAGAGACCTGTTTGTAAAAGAGTACACTATTATTTCTCAATTCAAAACCAATATTATTTTTATGAAGTAGATAATGTTTTCTCCCCTGACTCTTCAGAAGTCCTTTTAACCTTCTTGATTTAAACTTGCTTGGAGAAGACATGTGCAGAAAATTTTAACTCAGTTGTTTCAAGTTTTTTAAAATAAAAAAGGAAATAGAAAACAAGATTTATAAGAAATAGAAAACAAGACTTGACATGCAAGTGCCAGAGAACCTCAGTTCAAGGTGTCACAGGTGATGCCACTCTCCCTTACATACATGTGTACCAATACTGTTGTTATAGATTACAAAATATACCTGAGAGTTTATAAATACAACATTCCTCATCCTTTTTTTATATTTAGACTGGAATATTAGCAGGAGGATGATCTAGACACTCAAGATCAGTTTAGTATGGGATTTAAGTCAAGGTTCTTGCCACAGTACTTAGCTGGTTCTGCTGACCTTGTGCTAGGAAAAATTGCAGGTTACATGTAGTATCCTGGTCTTACCAGATAGAGATATCACCCTTTAATTAGCAAAAAATAATTATTTGCTATGATCTACTGAGGTGGGAATTCTCATATTAACAAAACAACTTTTACTTGTTTTGATTCTAATCAGTATATTGCCAGTGACTCTGTAATCTCTCTCATTTAATTTAAAAACTCACTTAATTGATTTTTGGATTTATTTTGCAAAAGCCTGCCATTTCATAACCACTCTAAGGTATCCAAGCTTCACCTGAAAGTCTAGAGACATAAAAGAAAAGGATCTTCCCTGCTTTGTTTTACTTCTGGAAGATGCACTGGCCTTCTCATCTTGCATTAGAGTGCCAGAGAGACACTAGGGACTACTAAAATTTTATGACCTTGAAATTAAGTATCACTCAGCAGTTTTGCTAATCTTAACATCCACTCACAAGCAGAAAAAAAAAAAATCTTCTCAAAGAGCTATGAAAACAGTAGGCCAGCTGAAGGAATAAAATTTGTGTAAATCTTAAAACCTCATCTTAGAGGTTTATCACTCATTGTCAGTAGAATTATGGAAGCTTGCAGAACTGATCCTGATATTTATTGAGAAATTGTTCCTGTCAGCTCTTAGTTCTTGGTAAATGTACTGGTAGTGACAAAGAGGACGATGTGTATGAACATAATAGAACATAAAAATTGCTAGTTTTGGGAGAAAAACTTTACACATCTTTAGTATTTTTAAATTATAAATGTATACACATCTAGAGGACAAGATGGCCATTCAAAGTGGTAAGATTCACTTGTGTCTTTCACCTGAAATAGCAACAACTTGAATTATATTCTGCCTGTTGTATGGCTGAATCAAATAAATTTCTCTAAAATCTACTTAAGTCTAAATGTGATTCTGAGTGTTGAATAGATTGTCTAATTATTTCCTTAAAAGATCCTTGACCAGCTCCCCATTTAAAAAGCATGTCATGCTAGATAAATTGCAATAAACCAGAAATTATTTTGAAAAGTGGATACTTAGGCCCCAAAACCTGTAACTTACAGCATCAGTGAAACAAAAACATGAGGCTTATAGCTCATGCTCACTGAGCAGCAATTGTTCACATTTAAGCAGGTGTTTGAGTGAAGAAAGAGCAGCTGGTGAAAAAATTCATTTCTCATGCACTTTTTTTCTCCATTGTGTCCATTGTACCAGGTTGCTTAGATAGTAAAAGGAATTGTAAAGAAAGGAAGGATACTATGACCACGCCCTGATAGCCTTTTTTCTTATCCACACCCACCTTCTGCATGGTTTAATGCACTGCTGTTTTGAAAAACAATTTGTAAGGTCTAAGTTGTAGCATTATAATTTCTAAAAGTTTGTGTGACAATACTGTGGACAAGAGTGAAGTGTTTATAGCAAGATTCCTTTGTGCTCTTTAGTGGAAAGTGCTAGGTTTTGTACTCTTCAGTTTCTATCACCTGGAAAAATGAGAAGCAAGAACACTCCAGCTAAAGAAAAATACCCAGAAAGTGCTGTCTGTTTTAGCTTCTTTTGTGTAAAACAGATCTGGATGCAGAATAATCACATTCACCAGGCACTGAGTTTAAGCTAATATGCCTCACAAGCCTTGCTGGTCCCAAGCTGATCTACACCCTTCGGCTTAGACATGCATGCATAGTTTTCCCACATGCCATAGAGTTCATGCTTCAGACTTTCATAGTAGAAAGCAGAATAAGCTTCCAAAATTATGTCTGCCTTTCTTTTAAAGATAAACAGAGTTGTTTTGGTCTTGGGGAAAAATGGAGATTGCTTTCTAGTGCTTCTAGTTTAGAGATAATTTGCATGTATTCACAGCGAACAATATTGACACAATGTGAGCCTAACATCCTTTTTAGCTTTTGCCAGAGCAACTCCATCACTGAACATTTAGTAAAATACTTTCTCTATTGCACACAATAAGTAATGAATACTGTGATTAATTGAGCACAGGAACTTTGCCATTCCCTGTCCTGTACGAGCCAGCAAGCTCAGATTCTTAGAGATCATAAAGGCATATGTAAAATATGCTCCTCTGAAACAGAGACCTTCAGTCTCTAAGATATGCTTATTTTAAAGTTCCTAACACATTTGTTTGCAATGGGAATTAGTCTGTGGTCATCCCTGGCGATCATGGGCAGTCCATGGAATTGTCTCAGTTGATCTCTGCCCTCATGCTAATGGCCACAGAAAGTTTAGGAGGCAGCTAGAGCCCAGCCAAGAGATTTTCTGAAATAGGGCCAATGTACTTCAAAGTGCATTTAGGAGCAGATTAAAATTTTGCCATGGCTCACAGAGTTGCACATGACAAAAGCATCAAGTGTGCTGCTGAACAGCTGATGGGGCTTCTGTGAGGCTTTAGAGAGAGTCAAGTTGCATCAGTTCCAGCAGTCTAATCCAGGTGTTATAAAAGCAGAGGGAAACACCAAGGTTTATAAACCCTTAGCAAGCTACCCAGAGATGAAAATGTCTGACAAATGGTGGTTCAAGCTCCAGCTGTGTAAAATAAAATCACTGTATAAACAATTGTAATCGTAATTGTAAGAAATAGATAGGAAATGCGTCTGCCTACAAATCCACAGAAGTGTTCTCCCTCCTGATTGTAGATAGTAGCAGCTATAAAGAGATACAGTGAAATTCCGTGTCTTATTCCAAAGCTGGTGCCTCAGCTCTTACTACTTCTTCATCCATGACAGTGTAAAAACAGATTTTTCTCTCTAGAAAATTTCATATTTCTAGAACAAAACTTGCCTCAAGGAGAAGCTTGGACTTTCCTATAGTGGTGAAAGTTCTGAAAATTTTTAAATGCTTTGAAAACTTGATTTTAGATCATCTAAGACTTGATGCATTAATTAATGAGCACATGTGACTGACCCAATTTTTTTTTTTAAGTCCTTCAACATATATTATGCCAACCAAACAAGAATGATATATAGGAAAATTGATATAGTCTGCCTTTTATGACCAAAACCCTACTATTTTGTATAGGAAAACAAACAAATGAATGAACAAAAGAACACACAAAATTCTGACACTTGTGCAAAAATTGGTTTCTAATAATTTGTCTATTTCTGTATTTTTTAAAAAACTGAAAATATGTTTCTTTTAAGCAAAACTGTGAATGACACATTACCAAGCAGTGAAGTGTAAAATACCATTTTAAATTGCCTTTTATTTAATGTATATATCTATCTACTAGTATTTTTTGTTTGTAAACACTGCTGATTGGAAAGAAGTAAATGCCAGTGACCTGAGCATGGTTTAATATGGATAGAAAGCTACATGACTCTTGCTGATTCTAGAGGAGTTGTAACCTTTCTCTTGGCTGAGAAAATGCCCTTCAGTAAATTAAATATTTTAAATTAACTTATACTGAAATTCAGGACAGTGTATATAAAATATTTTAACATGTCTGTACTGAAAAGTATTTCAGTATTTCTACTGAAAAGTTAGTTTCATTGGCTTTTGTATCTGTAGAAGAACACTTTCATTTCTTCTTCTCTCTCTCCTCTAATTTCTATTTTGGCCCTGTGGGGGGAAAAAACAAAACAAAACACTTTTTTTTTAGTTTCCTTAGTTGTTTTCTTTTTATATGTGCCATGATTTTTATTTTTAATGAACACTCAAGCTGCTTGTTATGATTGGCAGTGGCTTTTTGTTTTATAGTTGTAATTATTTTTGGATATAATATGATAGATGCATTATTCTACAATGTATTTGTTACCACTTTCTATCAATATCTGCTGTGAGCTCAGAAAACTCTGCCACAATTAGTATGAGCTTTTTTGTTTTAATGAGAAGTATATGCAACATATTACTAATCTCCTTTTCTGAAAAAAAAAAATCTAGAAATAATAATGTGCTTGAAGTTTCCTCCTTCATTTTTTTTCCCTTTCTTTCTTTTTTCCTAATCTGTTCTGAAAGATGGAATGGCAATTATAAATTGACTGTCTTCAAGAATTTATTTGTGCTATTGCACAATAGAGTAGGGCTCACTGGGTATGTTAAGTAATTAGTCTCATGCTCAGGTGATGTTAGTCTTCAAATTTATATTTAAATTCACGAAGATGAGGACTAGTTGTAGGTAAGAAAATAGCAAAAGGAAAGATAAAGATAGTAAGTAATGTCATATTAAGGAGAAGTAGTTGGTGGCTTACTCCAAGTCATATTTACTGCCTTCATTCATGACCTCTATACACACACATGCACGCAAAGTGCTATTTGCATGTGCTAATGATGCATAATTGGGAAATACTGTCTATCCTGAGGCCTGGGATTTTATGCAAATAGAATCAAATGACTTTGAAGAATGAAGCAAAGACAGCAAGCTGAAATGTAATAACTTTAATTGTTAGCATACACAGGTCTGAGTAATGAACTTCTACTTTATAGAACAAATTTTTATTAATTGAAAATGACACTGGATGTTCTAGTCAGAGGATGATGATGATGAGCCACTGGTGTAAAGTGGGCATGAAAAAAATCAAATGTTAAAATGTATGAGCAGTGATAAAACTCATTGACTAGTTATATGTATGGTAGATATGGTTACTTGCAAGTAATCAAGTCACTCTGGTTTATTAAATTACAACAGTTCAGGTGAGTTGGATGGATTATGTGAGTGAATCCTAACAAAGACTGAATGTTTATCACAGTGAAAAAAGGCTGAGTAGTTGGGGTGAGCTTTTGTTTAGCTCCCATTTTCTCAAAAAAATTATCAAAATGTTGCCTGAAATGGAGGGTAGATTTTGTCTTTGTTAAGAGGGGTTATTAAGATTAATTTTAGCCAAATTTGGTGATGAAACAGCATTTGGAAGTTAAAAAAAAAAAAAAAAAAAAGTGAAGAAACAACTTTTTAATCAACATTTAAATATATGTGGATATGTGTATATATACATGAATAGGCTAAATTCTTTGTGTTTGGTATGAAGTACATTTTCTTTTTAAGCTGAAACAAAGGCACTACTTTTTTCAGGCAGCTTTAAGGAGTGTCTCCTCTTAAACTGAATGGCAGTTTTTGTGTGATATTACACTGGTATTTCAGGAGCAGATTTGCAGCATTTTTTCTTATTTTTGTAAACCCAGTTAGAAGAGTCTTCGTCTTACAGCTGCTGCAGAAATACTAACTAATGATGCAGTCCTTGGAAAGCACCATTCATTTCATTGCCATGGATGAAAAACCCTGAAGCAGCAAGAATATGGGATGAAGCAATGTTGTTTCTATTATAAATCTCATTACAGCCAGTCAGAGTTTCCCCTGGAGAGCTTGTGGTTTTTAATTCTACTTGTGGGCTTTTGATTAAAAGTTTCTTCTTGTTTTTCTTTTCTTTTTTTTTTTTTTTAACATTTAAAGAAATCTATGTGACTATATGGAAAAGATATTGGTTGGCGTCATTCAGAATTTTGAGAAAAAGGCAAGATCTGATGGACTTCTTTTGAAATAACTGTAATTCAGTTGCATTAATCACAAGTAAAGACATTTTTAGTCCAGGACTGAAATTTATAGTTATTTGCATTAATCTCCATGCTCTGACCAAAGCGTCATAGGATGAGTTCATTTGATTAATAGCAATAATTTTTTTGGTACTATCAGAAGAAACAGAGGAAAAAGCCATATTCCCATATTACATTCTGTATGACAAGCTATAATAAAAGCCTTCATTTTAGTACAGCATTTGTCATTGCTTTACTCATGAACTCAGCATTTGCTCTACTCTAAATCAATATTTGAGATCTTAAATGGTCCAGCTGATCTTCAGAACTGCCAAGACTCCTAATCTGATACAGGTTTTTGCTGAGAGTCACAAGGGACCTGGATCGGACAGCTAATGTTGGACACTGAATTTTGAGAACTGTGGCTAGTACTCTAACAAATACATGAGAACTTGATCTAAAATTGATTTTATATACACAAGGAGCCTGGTTAACTGCAGTGTTAGTTTTTCTTTCTGAATCTCAGTAGCTGCTCATGTGGCATATGAATGCAGGGCAGTGGATAGGCTAGTCTAACAGTAGTTTAATGCCACAGTCATCTTTTGCAGCTACCTTCACCCCACTGCTTGCCTTATTTGTCTTAGTTATCTAACTGTAGAAGTGTCAGTAGTACATCTTTTTTGAGTTTTGGCTTTTTTTCCTTTCATTTATTCAGATTTTCAAATATTAGTGGTAAATCTGATCTTCTGCTCTGCTTTTTGCATCATCTGTTACAGTAAGAGACAGATATCAGCTGAGAATTGTAAACATGACTGCAAAGTAGACAGTAGTACATTTTTTATGACAAATTCAGAGTTTTTTTCTTGACCTCCTCTAGGTTTAAACTAGGATCACAGGAGCTGTGAGAGAACTGAGACCCCACCCATCAAAGACTTTATGTAAAATAAATACTTGAGGTGGCCAAGTGATAGCCCAAGGGCTGAATACAGTTGAAATGGTTTAATCAAGTCCTGAAAAGTTTACATGTGTGTTGTACTATGATTTGCCAGGAGCCAACAACAGGCAAGATGTTCTATTTTATTTATAGGCTCTTTTTATGTCCAAAATAGCTCCTTGAGTGTTTTTGTTTGAACTGAGAAGAAGAGTGTGTAGGTTAGGGTAAAGAAAAGTATTTGCTGATTGGACAGTTAGTTGTTTTTTCTTGTCTTAAGGTCTCTTTTTAATAGGTGTTGGATAGAACGAAAGGCTCTGCAATACAAATCTAGGGGTGTTGGCATCAAAGGAAAGTAGGGATGGGGAGCACTCCATTGCTGCATGATCTTCTTCCTGCTCATGCCCAAAATTCAGTAGCATATTTTGTCACAGGACCACTGGGTAGCTGATGTGTCATACAGTGTAACAGAGGAAGTGAGAAACCTGTGGAAGGAGGTGTGGAGGTGTTCAAAGATGAGCACACTACGCCTTTTGGGCTCAACTGAGTGGGACAAGGAGCAGCCCCAGGATTGCTGCAGGTGACAGCTGTGGAAATGAAACCCACGACACTATGAAAAAGCAGGTTGCAGATTACATCTCTGGAGACATAATCTTGTACTTGCTCAGTAGCAAATTTATGGCATCTTTATAGGGAACTTGCTTAATAACATGCCTCTGCTATGTCCAAGAGTTGTGCTGCCTTGAAGCAATACAACTATTCATCTGTGAGTACATGGACACAGAGAGAAGTGGTTTATGGTTTATTTACAGACAGGATAAGAGTAAGTAATACTGTTACTCTTTACAAGGTTTTCCTTGGTGTATGTTTGTTCCCAGAATTGCCTCTGGGAATTATCAGAAAGTGTAATTAAACGTCATGGTACTGTATCTGGAACCACAGACTCCGCAGCACCATATCGTCCTCCTAGGCTTTGATTCCTTGAGATCAGATTGAAAGGACAGTGGAGAAAAAATATCTGCCTCCCTTGGCTGCCCCTGGAATTAGTATGATATCCCACACCCAGCAGCTCTGAAGGAGTTTTGTGTCAAGTGCTTGACTTTTGAATATCATGCAGTGTAACACTCTGTGTACTATCAGGAAGACAAAGACTATGCCATGGCATCGAACGTCTTCAGAAAATGCCAGCAGCGAGGGGAGCATGGTAAGTGCCTCAGATGTATAACAATCAAAAACAGCCCGTTGCCTAGAATGGTGATTACAAGCAGAAGGTCGATTCACCCAGCCTCTGTAGAAAACTACGGCTTGTATTGTGAAATAGTCAGACCTCTGTCAGAGAGGAGGGACCAAAACAAGGTGCTGCATTTTTTTTAGAAATGCGAGGTAGATTATTTGCACCCTTTTGTTTTCTGCTAGGTGATTTTCCACTCCAGCGGCTATTGTTTTGTGATGAATAGCACCTTTCAACGGTTAGAGAAAGGAAGACTGGACATCACATTGCAGGGCAGATTAATAATTTCAAATACTTCAGAAATTATCTTTGTGAGATAACATTTCTGTTGCCATTTGAAGGGGAGTCATTTTCTGATTCAGGCAGAGCTGTGCCTTACAGATCTGAACTTTTCCCTGTGAACTCCAGCTGCAGACTGCAGCCTGCTGCTGTCTTTGGGGCACAGCCAACCCAGCTATTGATGAACTAGGAAGAACATGCCTCTGTGGGTTGCTTACTCTACAGCAGTCTGCTCCAGAGTCCATTCTAACAGATGTTTCAGAGAATGATACTAATTGTGTTCAGAAAAAAGACGATGGCCTGGGTTTGACTTGGATCCATCATGGTAGTTCCAGCTAGTGGGTTATTGCTGTAAGCTATAAGTGCGAAGGACTGTGTAGTCTTTCTATAAAGCATACTGTGAATTGGGCAGTATTGTTTCTGGGATGTTATATTTGGCAGATGGCAGGGATATAAAACAGAGCTAATAGAAAATCTGACTACAGGCATCGCTATAAAGCTCAATGTGATTCATTGTGGTTGCTTTTTTTGAGTGGGGGCGGTGGCGGACGTGCACCTTGGCTGAACATTGCACTCTGAACAAGGTGCTGAGGGTAAGCACCTGTTGCGCTGAGGGAAAATTTTTCTCTCCTCGGCCTCCCATCTTTTTATTGTAATATTTCGTGCACGCTGTTTGTGTTGCATTCCTTCTTTATTGTCCCAACTTTCCATGCTCCTTTGAGACACATTGTGTGGGACTAGTTATGACTGCTGTAATCTCTAAAGTCTTTGAGTTTTGCAGTGCAGCTCCAGTATCATTAAAGACATTCGTTTTGCTGGCCTCCTGCCATGCTTTGCAAGGAAGCAGAAAGGTGAGAAAGGTTAGAGTTTCAGTATGGATAATAGCTAAATGTGGCTTAAAGGAATCGAGGGTATTGTGCCTCTATAGAATGGTTATGTCTTCTCTCTGCTAGAGTGGCAGAGTTCCTGCATTGTGATATCCCTGGAGCCTGCAGCAGGCAAGCTTTTCTGTTTTATTTATAAATTCTTTTTGAATCCAAAATAGCAGAAATCTCAGTGTTTGCTTCCTGGAGTTTAAATAATTTCAGGTTGCCCTGCAATATTATTTCTCAGCATCCTCATGTGCTTGCTGTTTTATCTTTACTGTGCAATCTAGTTCTTTATCTATTTGAAGAATGAGACATTATCCCCAACTTTACCTAACTTCATTCAAGAGTTATAATTACGTTGAATCCTTCTATCAAGTCAGCCAAAATCATGAGACTGTGCCAGAATGCATTCGGGCACATTGCCTTTCTCATCATGTGCATTTCCTGAGGTATCCTTGGATTCCCTGAGTCAGGCTAATCAGGCTTTTTATCAACTGAATCTGCACCCTGTTCTGTGGTTCAGAAAAGGAGCTAAAAATATTCTATTTGTTTCACTTTACAGAACTGATAGCTGACTGTTTTCATTTGGCTGCATTTTATTGTCACACTTGTGACACACAGCTAACTCTGCCTTTTACAGAGCTTCAAGGTTAGGAACGGTATTGAAGTGTTCATTAGACGGTTTGTTTCTAGGGACAGATGCTGCCAGCTCCTCTTGACTGCAAGTCTCTGCACTACTGTTTGCCTTGACAAGCCCTATCCTAGTCTCTTAAATAAGCAGAGATTTCAGAGTAAGGCCAAATAGCAATAAAAATTAGCAGTGAATCAGTTCTTAACCTTTCCTTTCAGCTTCTGAGAGAGTTTCTCTGACATTCATAGCCATGAAACCTTGAGTTTTGGGTGCCTCCAGCTACCAAACTTTAATTCTGTTCTTTACTTTTCCTTACGGAACTTTCTTTTATTCACTGGGAAGAATTCATGTGAAGGAACTAGTTACGAATTTACAAAAACCTCAGTTAAACTTCCTCCATTGAGATCTAAATTCTTTACACTAGATATAAAAAGGTATATTAAAGCACATATGCAGCATAACTATATTCCCTCCCTACACTATGTTATAGACATTAATGTCTTCCTGAAATTTTATGTTCTCCGTAGTTTTCCTCAGCTTACATGGTCACTTGGTGCACCTGAAGAATAATGCTGATTCCTTTCCCAAAATTTCTTATACTGCTGAAATGTAAGCTGGAAAACTATCCTTCTGAATTTCAAGCAATGAAATGCTTCAGTAGGTTTCCATTTGGATAAGGAAAATCTTCCTGAAAAGATTATTTCTGGAGGCTCTTTATTGCAGTGGTTCCTGATCTGAGAGGGGAAGGAGGATCACAGATGCTGAGTGTGATCTCAAGCGTGAGAGAAGTGGGAGCAGCTGCTCTGTAGGAGAGTCCTTGTCCTGTTCCTTGTGGGGTCTATAATTCTTTCTCTCAGACAACCCACCTTTCTAGAAGGAATTTTGCTAGATTAACCCAAGATTTTGCAGTGTTTCAAGAGGAGTGTTTTCTTGATTACTTTTTGTGTTGGATGTTTTCCAGGAAGTGTTAGTCCTTCAGCATTTTGACCACGTTTCTATCTTTCCAACCTCCTTCGGCAAGGCATTTATGGCACTAGAAGAAAACAGTTGCATATTAACATCTCGCTGTGATAGCTGACTTGCATTTCCTGACAGAATTCATTACAAGTATGGCACCATCTACAAAGCCATCAGCTTCAGCAGAGTGATGCTTGTGGCAAATGCCCTCTGGCAATACTCATGATCAGGCAGTTCTAGTCCAAAAGCTTTTGCCTGGATAAGACATTTAAGAACGATTTGTTTTTTGCATATTTTTTTGATAAAGGGTTATAATCACAGATCATTTAAAGTAACAAGCTTAATGAGATAATTGTCTACTTAGTTGAAATATAGTGACATTAACTTTGCAGTTTCTCACCTTAAGAGAGAGATCATCCAAAGCTCATGCTTATTTATCGCTGTGCTACTTACACTGTCACTTGCAAACCACTGTTCAGTCTAGTAAGGATTCTGTAATTCCTGTGGATTTGCAATGGGAAAATTGCTGAAAAGAAAGGAAATATACACAAATTCATCCTAGAATTTAGAGCATCTCTTTATTTTTCTCTTGAAAAGGGGACAGTAATTCTTCTGATTCACTTTGTACTCTTCCAAACAACAACAAAAAACTTTTACACTCTGCTGAGATTCAAAACTTCCTTTTTTTCTACACAGCAAATTAGTATTTCTGGTATTTCCCATACTGATCATGAAATTACAAGAGAGTCTGGACTTCTTAGACATTTGAGGCATTAAGTGGAATTTTTATTTGGCTGTACTCTTTAAAATCATGAGGAATGACACCTGTTTTTTTTTTTTTTTTTTTTTTTTCCCCCAGGCTATTTATTATCGGAGTCCTCTGCTTAGGAAGGCAATAGCAAAAGGAAGACTTACTCAGCTATATAATCAGGTGCTAAAAGAGTTTTTTCCCCATTTGTAAGGGTCTAGTGGGGACACCCCACCTGGACTCCTGGCAGGGATGGATATACAAACACAAGGCACACAAGGGTCGATATGAAGTATTTATTACTTGGTGTCTGAAAAGAGGTTCCCCAGTGGTTCCCTGATCAAGGCAACAAAGAAGAAGGAAAGTCCTGACACTGCTGAGTTCTGGTCCAGAGCAAGGAAAGCCAGGGAGGCACTAAATTAAGTTTTTATGTTCTATACATATGTGCAGTAAGCACATTGAGCTCATTGACTATCCTGATTCAAAGATTAGGTGTAGCACCACCCTGGCACAGAACCAGCCATGTGTCTATTGGAGCGTAGGTCAACATACCTTTTTGATGCTCCTTTTCCCATGGAGCGATCTGGCTCATCATCATCATCATCATCTAAAATCTCAAAATTCTGTGTTTTCCTATACACTAGTCCACCTGGATAGTTGTTCTTTCTGCCCACATATGATGCATATCTTATTAAATAATTTTGTAAACTCATAGTATCATGAAAATGTAGAAGTGGAAGTCTAATTCTGTGAAAATCATTATAAATAACTTTCAAAGGTGCTAGGTAGTAGACCTTTGCCAGATGTTTCGTACTTCAAGCCTGTCTGCTCTTATTCCTTCTGCCTCCATTAACTCTGTATTCACCAGTTCTCAGTGTCTAGCGAGGCCTAATTTCGTGTTTACTCCATGCTTCTGGGGACAACATTGACAAGTCAGCTTTTGCTGATGTCTTAAGCCTGTTTTCAGGCCAGATAGGGATCATGAGTCAGTTATCTAAAACAAATTTCTATGGCTCTTCACATAGCCTTTCCTTCCAACATATGTAGTCTCATTGCCAGCGAAGTATGATGATGGGATAAAAAAAGATGTTCCAACCCACTGAATGTATGTCATCTACCCTTTCCAGATACTGCAGCACAGATCTCATCATGGACTTGTGGTATTCAGGACACTAGCATGATATCCCATCTAAAAGGGAAGAATAAAGGCACATGATGGTTATTTTTCAAGACCGGTTGAAATTGGTCATAAATCAGCATGCCTGTAAAGTGCAAGTAAAGCCCTGCCAACAGGATATTTGGAAGATTGTTCCAAGCTGCTGTGTGTTGTCCTGGCAAAACTTGCTTTACCAGCTGCTTAGCTTGTCTTTGGAAGTGGTTCATAAGACTGGAGATGGCTGTGTGAGGAAAAAGTGAAGCAGAAGTTGCCAATCTAGCATTCTGTGTCAATGAGTGCAGAAGATTTCTAAATCAAAAAAAAAAAAAAAAAATCTGCAATACTTTTAAAATATGATTCTATCCTAAAAATGTCTTGACTAGAACAATGTAATTATTACTTTACTGCTCTGTAGTTCTCATAAGAATGATAGATTAAGAATAATTATTTGCCCTGCTGGGCTTTCTTTCTTTATCTTCTGCATTTTGAGTGTTCTATATTGATGAAACCAAGCTGTTTTATCTGTATTATAAGTCTGCTCTCCCTCAAATCGTAACTAAGAAAATTGATTATGGGTCTAATTACTATACATATTCTCTTAATGCTAAACATGTTTTTGGAAAATGACTAATGAGTCAACTGAAAATAGTTAAGGAATCTGGGGACCTTTTGTTGACCTGACTAAGTTTTTCTATGTTTTTACCTTGAAAAATTAACACAGAAGTAAAAAACTGACTTTGAATCGTGGAAGCTAGCTTTTGTTAGACTACAGACTTGGAGTGATGAGTAAAGCAAAGATAAGAGGTTGTAAATCAGTTCCTTGAGACGGGTTCTTCCAATGGATCCCATGTGAACTAAACTCTACACAGTTCCCTGCGGGTCCCTGCAGTGAGTTTTTCTCTCCATCCCTTCTGGAAGACGCTCTGTGGGTTTTCTCCTTGCTTGGCATCTGCCTGCCTGTTTGCTTGGCATCTGCCTGCCTCTGTCCCTGGGAAGCAGCTTGCTCTCAGCATGCACTGTTGTTTTCAAGATGGGCAAGCTCTTGAACTCTGTCCAGAAGGATCAACTTGATTCAAAGCACAGAGGCCAAAACAAGGCTTCCTCCTGCTGTTCAGCTGCTCCCTTGTGAAAGGAAAGTGTAGGAATAGAAAATGATGAACAAATCAACCAAACCCATGCCATCCTTGATAAAGTGTTAGGACCTGGTCTATAAAATTTATATAGGCTAAAAGGAATTATTATTAGTTGTGTTATGTGGCAGTGTGAGACTTATGTTCAGTATCAACATAGGGAAATACAACATGCATACCTACAAACACTGAACATTTGTACAGAAAAGAGAAAAAAATAAAATCCAGCAAGCTGTAAGATAGCAAGTATTTTGTCCATTGTGTTTTTACAGAAAGTTAAAAACACATCAGTGTTAAAAACACATCAGTTACTTGCGGCACAGATAATTTGCTTCTTGAGAGATCAAAAGTGCACTCATTTTAAGTTTTCTTTTTCAGTGTTGCAATCCTCAAGCCATCTGTGTCATGCAGACTCTTCCCAACCTAGCCATATTCTGAACAAAACCAGACATCTCTTACTAGTAACCATCCAGAGGATGTGACAATCAAGAGATTGCCAATAAATCTGAAAGCAGGTATTTGATCCTCCAAATTGACACCATCCAACATAAAATGTGTTTCTGTTCTAAAGGGAAATGCAGGGTAGATTGTGTAATGCTGTTTTTCTCTCACTTCTTCAATGTTCATTATTGTTTTGGATTTGAAAATAAAATGCGAATATTTTGAAAATAACAAATCCTTGTCAAAATAGCTATTGACAAAAGGCTTCAGAAAGTGAACGTCCAAAACTCAATAGATCCGGATTTTATGGTGTCAAAGGTTTAGAAAAAAAAAAAAAAAAAAAAAAGCTAATGATTTTTTTCCAAAGCATTGAGGTTTTTTTTTTTTTCTGCTAAGGAATAGCTTATTGGAGATACATTAAAGAGTCAGACAACTAATCATACTGACTGACAAGGCAAAATATATGCTTGGCAACTACAATTCAGTAAATACAGCTTGAAGCTAAATTATATGTTTTCAAAACCAGTTTCCTTTCAGGACTTTTTAATCCATGTTCTCTGTCGCAAAATATCACTAGTGTCAAAAATCTACTAGGTATCAAAAATGACGAGGCATTTATGTGGATAGAGAGAACTTCCATACTCCTATTAGACTGCACTAAGATTATTATTTTTTTTTTATTAGAAATGTGATATTTGATCTTTAAGTTAAATTAGTGAGAATGGCTCAGGACTATAAATTCACGATCAAAGAATAAAATAGTCACGAAATTTATGAGCAGAGGGAAAAAAAGCAAGCTATTCTGCAGCATTTTACTGTAGAATTTCTTGTGGCTTCCTGTAAAACATCTGATACTAGCCAAGTTTAGGAGAAAGGTGATGAATTACATGCAAGCCCTTCCAAGGATCATGAAGTCGTAAGTATTATATCTTGACTTTCATCCCTCTCCAGATAGGTTCTATTATTAAGATTTGTAATTTCCCTCTCCTCTTCTCTTCCCATCCCTCAATTCTCCTTCACTAATTTCTCTTAGCACTGTGTGTGGAGCTGGAGCACATGCAGGTTCTTCTTACCTGTAATACATTAAATCCTTGTCATGTCTTCATTTATTTTGTTCTATCATTTGCTCAGCTATTGCTTTTCCTCATTCGCGTTCATCCTGATGGCATTGCTTACTTTTTTCAAAATATCTATAACATTTGCTAATTTCAACTCTTCTGATCTTAGACTCTTTCCCAAAAGAATTCATGCTTTATTTTTTTTCCGTCACTGCTCTAGGCAAAGATTTTATCACAGAATCATAGAATTGTTAAGGTTGGAAGGGACCTCCAGAGATTATCTAGTCCAATCCCCTGCACACACAGGGTCACCTAGAACATGGGACACAGGACTGCATCTAAGCAGGTTTGGAAGATCTCCAGAGAAGGAGATACCACTACCTCTCTGTAAAGCCTGTTCCAGTGCTCTGTCACCCTCACTGTTAAGAAATCTTTGGCCGTTTCCTGTAGTCCTAACGCTGGCCACCACTGAAAAGAAGCTGGCACCATCCTCCTCACTGCCTCCCTTGAGGTACTTAGAGACACTGCTCAGGTCTCCTCTCAGCCTTCTCTTCTCCAGGCTGAACAGACCCAGCTCTCTCAGCCTTTCCTCACAGGGCAGATGTTCCAGGCCCCTGATGATCCTCATAGCCCTGCGCTGGACTCTGCAGCAGCTCCACATCCCTCTTGTACTGGGGAGCCCAGAACTGGATGCAGTACTGCAGGTGTGGCCTCCCCAGGGCTGAGGAGAGGGGCAGGATCCCCTCCCTCGACCTGCTGCAGACGCTCTTCCTAATGCACCCCAGGATCCCATTGGCCTTCTTGGCCACGAGGGCACTGCTGCCTCATGGTCAGCTTGTCACCCACCATGACGCCCAGGTCCCTCTCTGCAGAGCTCCTCTCCAGCAGGTCAGTCCCCAGTCTGTACTGGTGACTGGGGTTATTCCTCTCCAGGTGCAGGACCTTGCACTTGCCCTTGTTGAACTTCATGAGATTTCTCACTACCCACCTATCCAGTGTGTCCAGGTCCCTCTGGATGGCAGCGCAGCCCTCTGGGCTGTCAGCTCCTCCTCCCAGTTTGGTCTCATCAGCAAACTTGCTGAGGGGGCACTCTGTGCCTTCATCCAGGTCATTGATGAATAAATTGAACAGGACTGGGCCGAGGACTGACCACTTGGGGGACACCGCTAACCACAGGCCTCCAACTCGACTCCGCGCCACTGATCACCACCCTCTGAGCCCTGCCCTCCAGCCAATTCCTAATCCACCTCACTGTCCACTCATCTAACCTACACTTCTGGAGCTTGCTCAAGAGGATGTTGTGGAGGATGGTGTCAAAAGTCTTGCTGAAGTCCAGATAGATGACATCCACCGCTCTCCCCTCATCTATCCAACGAGTCATTCCATCATAGAAGGCGATCAGGTTAGTCAAGCAGGATTTCCCCTTGGTGAATCCATGCTGACTACTCCTGAGCACCTTCTTGTCCTCCACGTGCCTGGAGACAAGTGCCAGTATGAGCTGTTCCATCACTTTTCCAGGGACTGGAACTACAGGCTGACTGGCCTGTAGTTGCCTGGGTCCTCCTGCTTGCCATTTTTGAAGACTGGCATAACACTGGCTTTCTTCCAGTCCTCCAGGACCTTTCCAAGATGATGGAGAGCAGCTGAGCAATGACATCCGCCAGCTCACACAGCACTATCGGGTGCATCCCATCAGGGCCCAGGGATTTCTGGATGTCAGGTTTCCCTAGGTGTTCTCTGACCCAATCTTCCTCTACCCAGGGCAAGTCTTCCTCCCTCCAGTCACCTTCTCTTGTCTCTAGGGTCTGGGATTCCAGAGGGCTGCGCTTGGCAAACACTGAAGCAAAGGAGGCATTCAGTAACTCTGTTTTTTCTCTGTCTTTCCTAACCAGGGCACCCACCCCATTCAGCAACAGACTCGCGTTTTCCCTAATCTGTCTTTTGCCACTGATATAGTTGAAGAAGCTCTTCTTGTTATCTGTAACATCCCTTGCCAGATTTAATTCCAAATGTACCTTAGCCTTCATTGTCGCATCCCTGCATTCCCTGACAACATTCCTATATTCCTCCCAAGGAGCCTGTCCTTTTTTCCACATTCTGTCTACTGTCTTCTTCCGTTTGAGTTTTGCCATGAGTTCCTTGCTCATCCACACAGGCCTTCTGCCCCCCCGGTCTGAGCATTATTCAATCATTTGTTCTCTACTGAAAAGATTTAACAAAGGAGGAGAAATCAAACTGCATGTCTTTAATATTTTTTTCCAGAATAATAACTTATCTTCTTTCATCATTGTTGTTTTCGTGCAGCATAACTTGCATTGACGGTGGTAATAGCACTTGTTAGTACACAATGTTCCTGTAAGCTTGCTATAGTTAATACACTCTATAAGCTTGCTCTAGTTAACACACTGTAGCCTTATGCTTAACACATAACGTGTCTGTATAACTCCTGTGGATTATTCAATCTGCTTTTTTTCACACACAAGAAGAATGGAGGACACTTGTTTATTTTTCTTGTAGATATATTCTCTTCTATTGTTATCTATCTCAGAATCTTTTCAAAATTGCAATTTATTCCGTGAGTATTTTCTACTGTACCTACTTTTGGAAAATGCTAATCCCAAGTATTCAAAAATTGTCAGTTAGAATACGGAGGTTTAGTATTGATCCAAATCTCTTGTAGCTTGCTTTTTAGTTTGTCTTTCTAGAATGTGCGATTTTGCCCTGGCTTCTGTGTTTAAAGTTCACTTTAGAGAAAATAAATGAGCTCTTTTTGACATGAATGTCACAGAAACTACTGCAATTCTCCCAGTACAAGAATAAGAAGCTGCCTAATGAAACTCTGACAAGAGGTTTATAAACTAACAAAACAAAGAATTTTGACCCACAAGTAATTGCACAGGATGCTGCAGACAGGAAAAAGGATTCTGATTTAAGAAGTGTTAAGCAAAGTTCTGATAATGAAGTCATTGGTACCTATTATAAAGGCGTGTCTGGATATACCTTCTGGCTCTGGAAGTCCGTAAGCATTTACAATGGGGAGGACAGCTCTACTTCTTATATTCCTGTCTGTCTGTCCACTACTGGCCATGCTCAGAAGGAGGTGACTGGATGTATGGGTCTTCAGAACAACAGTTTCTGCAGCACGTTTTGAAGCTTTTGTGTTGACCATCTCGCTGATCTTCCTCCTTAATCAATACTTCTCCTCTTTTCCTGCTTATTCTTTATGTGAATGCAGGTAGAATAACTATTCTAAGTGGAGGACAGGAACATTTTGAAGAGATGTTTTTTCAGTGAACAGAAATAATTGTGTTTGCTGTCAGCAATCATGTGTCTGTAAATTGCAAAAACCCCAGGTACTTAAGGGAAAGTATATCATCCCTATTTACCTTCATTAAAGGACATTCTGTTGCCTTTGTAGGTGGACAGACCTATGTTGCATTCAGCTATTCAAACAGCTCCTGAATCTATTTGTGCAAAACTACTCTCTAGCAAAAATTACTATTCTCCCTTTTGCAAAAATTGTCCTCCTTCCACTTTTATGCCTTTAAATATTGCTACTGCCCATCTTCCAGTTTTACAGTATTTTGAGGTATGTAGAATTATTTCATTCTATTTGTTACCATGCATCAGGTAAACATAAGAGACTCTTTTCAGAGAGTAAGGAGCTGTAATGATCCATGACTGTCATATATATTGATCACAGGCTACTCAGTTATTAAAAGAGTAAGATAAACAATATGGACACATAAAGGCTGAGGCTCACTGAAGGTGAGAGAGTGGGATAAGAGCTTGAAGAACAGAATGCAGTCAGAATGCAAATTTATATTTAGTACTTACAGTATGTAATATATTTTTTTTCTAATCTGAGAGACAAGAAAAATAAAATGAAGTGTAGAAATTCAAATATAAAAATAATCAAAAAAGTCTTCCAGAACTGTATCATCAGTTTAACTGTGTGTTGCATAAATAGACTCTGAATATCAGACAAGAAAAGCTGAGAATGGCTGTGAAAAACAATTTACAATCATACTTTGGTCAAGTAATCATATACATTTTGCACTATACATATTTAAGATGAAGTATGAAATTAAAGCAGTCATTTGTGTGGTATACAATGCACAAATGGACCCACATTTCAAGCAGCATGTAAATATTTTGACCTTATGAGAAGGACAGTTCAGCAATTGAAATGAGGCACTAATAAGCCATCAAATGTATTTGTGTTAAAAGTCCACATGAAACTTACATTTCTTTATAAGAGAGACCACCTAAATAAAATGACCATGAAGCAAATTCAGTTTCAGTTCTGATGCTCTGATTTTAAATTAGATACCTAAATTTGGAGTTTTTTCCCAATTCAGTGAAATTACTTGTTAACTCACTTTCTAGTGAAGTAATCACATTGATCATCGTATAAAGATGACTTAGCAAGCATCTTTTGACTTTTGCACGTGGTTATAAAATTTCTAAATAAACATATGCACATACAAGTGAAGCAGAGGGATGGAGCATAGCATGGTAATGATCGTTCAGCCTGAATGCAAGCCATGCTTGTTTTATCGAGAGTGATCTAATGGAGAAAGCCATTAGAGCCAGAGGTGCCTGATGGTGCATCATGGCCTGGCTCCATGTTTTGTTCTGCAAAGACTGAAAGGGCATCAAGCATCCTGATCCTGATCAGCCTATGTAGAGTACAGCAGGGCATGGCCGATGTGACTGTCCACTGAAAGCTGGTTCGGTATCAAGTGGGGAGAGGAAGGTGTTCCTGTAGTGGATTTGCCTTCCCAGACAAACTATTTGACTATGTCTTGGCTAGTGTGTAGCACATCTGTTTTTCCTCAGACTCCCTTGTGCCGTATGTAACAGGAACATCACTTTAGGAGGGGTGGTCATGGTTTGATTTTAATTCTCCTGGTGACTTTTAGTTGAAATGCAAGACCAAGCGAGCTGTAAGTATAAGACCTGAATGAGCAGAAAGTGAATGCGTATAAATGTCAGTTTGTCTTCAGTATGGAGCTGTTTAAAGTCACATTTGTACTGGCTGAGAAGGAAATAGATCTATGCAGTGTAATGGTGGGAGAGCGAACATGCTCATGAGACTAGCCTTTTGCAAATACTGCTGTGTGATTTTCATGGTGCTCGAGAGGATGAATGAAAAGTGGAGAGTCTGTCACTGTTTTGCATCCCTCAGCATTATGTAAAATAAGCCATATACCTATTTAGATGATATGAAGGAAATGTTAGAATGAAGCTATGTCTTCTTCACTGTGCATGTGTGCTCAGCTATGCAGAGCTGCTGAGATCAGGGTATATGCTGGAGAAAACTTGGTCAAAAGCATGCTTGAAGTATCTCCTGCAGTAACTGGTCCAAAGGCGGTCAGTCTAGATGTAGATTACATTGTTTTTAAATGAGTATAAGCTTGAGTTTACACTTGTGCTTTGCATTAGAGAAAACAAAAGTAGTGTCCTTCTTTAATTCAGATCACCTCTTTTCTAGGTCTAGGTGGTACATTTTCCAAGATAAGCCTTTTCTTAAATAGTGGCTTAAGACTGGCCTCTGCTTAGACTTATGGTACCTTTGAAGCCATTGTTCATTTGGGGCAGAACTCTGCCTCTGTAAGAGACAGTAAATACTGTCTTCTAAAAGCAGAATATTTGTATGCTTCTCAAATCATTATTTATTATGTTCCAATCTTCTGAAGAATAATTCGATTCATTTTTGCAATGCATTAAATTAAACCACCTGGTGGGAATTATCTAAAGATTTTCCCACTGCAGTCTGTTCTTGAATGCTTTTATGCAAGACTGCGTTTTTCTTCTCAAAACTCTCATTCCTGTAGTCTCTTCAGTGCCCCGTGTCCCCCTTTAGACAAAGTTTTAGGTGTGATTAGGTACATCTCTGTTTAAAAAAAGCTATCAACATTTATCTCCAATTATAAATGAAAGTTTCCTCTGAGTGTTTACTGGAGAATTTCTACTCAAGGTTACCTTTATTGCTAGGTCACAATTGCCTTATATTTTTTTCTGTGGATGGGAGAAAAGAAATAAATGTAATTTTTTTAGCGCAAAATTGCTTATGAAGATTACCTGAAGAGTGAAAAGGTAGTCTCAAATGACCTGTTATAGCTTCTCAGTTGAATAGTCAGAAGAAAGTATCAGTGTTGACCTGGAAACAGAAAGGTAAAGCTTGACTGTGAAATACAGTCCAAGAGAAAGCCAAAGTTAAATTAATCTGAAGTTTTCAGGACCTCTCTGTGAAGATTTGAGGGTAACCCCACAAATGCTATAATTGCAGGTATTTTTATCCTTGTTTATGTGTTTTTTTTTGTTGTTGTTGTTGTTTGTGTAAAAAAAAAGGAAAAAGAATAGCAACATTTATCACTCATAAATACAAATTTACAGGACAGATTCATTTTAATGGGAGACAAAATCTTGCTGCTCACGTTGTGTGTCTGTCTGTGTATGTATGTCTACACGTGTGTATCTCATTTGAAAAATATGAGAAATGATCATGGCAATCTAGAGTGCAATCCCTTTGTCTAAGCATTCGGTATAATTTAAATCACATCATCATATCCTTGATATTTATGGAATGAAAAGGACTATGACTGTTACAACCATATTGGTCCGATTGCCATAGCATTCAAATCTGCCTTCTGATTTGTAGTTTGAGAATGAATGAGACCAATTCTGGCTGGTACTGGGTAGAACTGAAGATACTTTTGGAAGCACAGTTATCAGAGAACCAGCACAGTGTAAAAGGTTCAATGTAGGTGTGAGTGAGCTGGCATATCTGCACATTTGATAACTCATGGCTATTTTCTCAAGTGAGTGTTGTATGTGGAGTGTCTAAACGGGAAATTTTGTGCACATCTTTGTAGCATTTGATATTCCTAATTCACTCGTAAGAAATAAAGCTCTTCATTCTTCAATGAATGAAATTGCAAGGATGTTAACTGCCCATATAAACAGGTGAGTGATAGGAGGAACACCATGGCATATTGCAACATAGCCACAGATGAGGCACTGGAAGAGAGATAGTTAAATAAATCCGCTTTCCATGTTAGTGTTAAAATATCTTTTTCACTGGCAGGAAAATCTGCCAACTCTTGTGTAGAGTTATTGAACATGAATTAGTAGCATGTTACAGATTAGAGCCACATGAGCAGTCATTAGGCATCTTATGAGTATTATTTTAATTATTTGTATAAATAATGATTAGCCACTCATCCAAGTGCTGCCTTGGATTGATTTGTACAAATATTTTAATAGGTATTAACTGTAGCCCTTGTCTGACAGAAAGTTGCTCCAACCTGTACTTCTGTCTTCTTTAATTTTGTATGAATGGAAAATCTGAGGGAATATTATATTTATAATAACTTCAATTTTCAGCTATTGTAGGGCAGCTTTTCTTAGCAGTCATACTGATCATTTTTGTAGCTTTCCATAGAATAATCTCTAATTGACAATTTGCCCTTTGCTTTCTTAACCAGAACATGCTAATAGAGTTTGTATTTGTTCTTCTTTGGAACTCTCTTAACAATATACTTTGTATTACTTGATTAATAGAAGAATAAAATATGGAAGCCTGAAGTTATTTGTAATTCTGTAGCAAATTCATAAGATAATTTCTATCATGAGGGATTTTTTAACATAAAACATTTCATTTTAATGATTTTAAAGAAAAATTTAATATTTCCGTTCTGCAATTGTCTACAATGAAAAAATCTTAAAGGAAAATAAAAAGAAAATAAAAGAAATCTGAAGAATTCAGTTGAAGTCTTTTGGGATTAATCTATTCTTTCTTACCCATATTCCTACAGCACTATGATCGTGTGCTCTTTCCCCTCCTTGATGTGCTCCCTCCTGCCCAACCTGACCTCCCCTTAAAACGTGCATAGGCAGTGGCTAATTGAGCATGTGCCAACTCAGAGCCATCCATCATGCAAAGTATGACTATGAGTCAATCATCTCTCTCCCCACTACCCTGTAAGTAGTGGGGTCAGCCCAGAGCCCATTGAACACTCCTGCACAGCAGCAGAATGCACTGCAGCACCTCCTCTCGAGCAGGGACCTCTCAAGGTTACTCCTAAGGCCGAGAGATTCCTTACCTTCCTTAGTTAAGTGACTAATAGCATGTTGAAACTTTGCAAACTTTGCTAAGTTGCATCTTAGATTCATTGTGCACATAATCTTTCAAACATAAACTGCTGACCAAGTCTGGGACAAAGATCGGATCCAGCTGCACACAGACTCCTCTGAAAAGGAGACTGGGGAGCAAAGGGGACCATTCTGAACCTCATAAAAGAGTGGGAGGGTCTCCTTGATGTTTTCATCTGACCTTGTCCTCAGTGCAGTAAATAACTGAGTGAATCTTACCATCAAACCTCGTTAAATCCATTTACTATTGAACTTTGTTGAATCACTGTCTGACCTTGATAGAACATATTGCTGCTTTTCTCTTGAGAGTTAAGTGCTAATTCCTCCATCATGCACAACAAGCACCACCCTGATTCTGCACAAATCCTAGTGCAAGTCAGTCTTCTCTCAGCAGCTCAACCACCAAACTGAAACATACTGTATTCCCTTAACCGTGGCGATGTTCAAATCCCAACTTCTCATGCCAGTTTCATTTCATCGGTTCATATATTTGAAGGCCAACAGGGATCATTAGATCACTTAGTTTCTGCTAAATATAACACCAGTAGTGCAATTTCACCTAGTTATGCCCTGTAGTAAGCCAAAAAACTTCTAATGGACTCAAGTTTACGTCCCAGAAAGGCCATCAGTCTTGATTTGAATATTTTAGGAATGAGAGAAATATCATCACTTTCCTTGATGGTTCTGTTAGTTAGTCATCACTGCAATTAAAAAAATTGACATATTACCAATTTGAATAGGTCTAGCTGTAAGCTCCAGCCATCCATTCTTGTTACACCTTTCTCCACTAGACAAAAGAGCCCATTGGTGCTCAGTTCTGCAATAAATGTACACCTTTAGGGTAATCTGTGCTACAATAATACAATGAGCTTCAAAAAAATGTTATAATTGAGAACAGCTAGTCATTTATTTTCACTCTCCAGATATCGCAAGGTCCTCTAAAAACAATAGCTATCTGTACTACTGGGCATTTAGTCAGAAGCATCATAATAGAAAACATAAATATTGCCTTTTTTAACCTTGTTTCCCAAGGAAATGAAATGTATTAAATCATACTCTTTGTGTCTCTCATCTCTTTCTTCCCTCACTTCCCACAGAACTTGTGAAGGCAATGAACAATTCCAGCCATATTTGAGAGTACCATACAGATCTCAAAGCTTTGATGTTCCTCCAGCTTCTTATAGAAGACAGAGGGAGGAGAGAGGCCTCTTTTTGGCTTGTTCCTCTCTCCCCTTCCCTCACACAGTGGAGGAATAGCTGCTGTGCTGTACACCTACTTGTGTCAATGAGTCCATCAGTTCAGAACCAGACACATTATATGTCTCTTCATGATCTGGTTATTAAGAGCTGTGCAAGCAATTTAAAGGACAATGAAGAGAAAGGTTGGCTAGGACACAGCTACTGCTAAGATGGAGGAATCACAAGGGTAAGTGATGAAGTTAACTGAACTGGGATAGGTGGGATGGGGTCATAGGACTTTTCTTAGAGAAAACACTATTTCTGTAGTTTGGCTTTTTGGCTGTAGTTCTGTCTTTTGGCTCATACTATGACAA
The DNA here is from genome assembly GCA_013398735.1 of Nothocercus julius. Taxonomy (NCBI): domain Eukaryota; kingdom Metazoa; phylum Chordata; class Aves; order Tinamiformes; family Tinamidae; genus Nothocercus; species Nothocercus julius. Next base: position 324,844 of record VZSV01000006.1, read on the forward strand.
TAAGTTTTTCCTGTCAAAAGTCAGGATTTAAGCCCTAAATATAGCAACACTTCATGCAATGTAATTACCGTGATCATGATAAGCAGTCTTTTCATTGTATGTGCAGCTTCATGTCCTGAAAGGAGCAACAGAATTTATATGCATTGCTTACAGCCATAAGATAGTTTCAATGTCCACTTGCCATGCAACGTCATTGGATGCCTTTTCTTTTTAAAACAATTTTCCCAGTTTTACTGCTAGTTTTGTGGTACAAAAATATAATTTTCCTTGTGCTGTCACCTTCAGAAACTTTTTAGAGGCAAGATATAATTTATCAAAGCCAAAAATCAGGTTTCTTACTCCTGTATTTTCTGCTTTTTAAAAATATCTTTTATGTTCTCTCTGGCTTATTTTACAAGCCATAATTTCCCTTCAAAACTGAAACATGTGAAAGGAAAATAACCTTTCAGAACTAATTAATGAAGATTATAACTTAGTGGGTTAAAATATGTTTAAAATAACTAACTGTGCCATTTACTGGTTGTATTTCTTTCAGCTTCTTATTAAGAGCTTTTAGTAAAGGGTTAGCCCAAAAGTTATGCTAGGTTATTAATAGGTATCTGCTGAGTTTCTGGCAGAAACTTAAAATGACCTTATTTTACTTGCTATTCAAAGCATTTTTTTTCTTTCTATGTCTCTCTCATGTGTTCAACTTATACCGAAATGTGACTAAAAACTTTAAATATGAAAGAAAGTTCTTTAGTAAGCGAATCACTTTTTGTGGGAAAAGGACACTTCACAGCATTATCTGGTATGCATAAGAAAAAGACAAATGAGCATGAGCACTAAAAACTGGACTTCTGGCAGAAATCCTGAATAAGCTTGGAGAACAAATCTCCTAAATTCAGAGTAGTATTCTTGGAAAACACCTGTGAAGAGATAATTTCTCAAGCATTTTTCTTTTCTCTTTGCCTCTCTAGGAGTCTCATCATTCATAGCAAAGATTTTTATTCAATCTGATCTCTCAGAAAAGGAGCAAACCCTTTTAGACTCTTTTTTTCCCGAAGATCAAGAAAAACATTTGAATCGAGAATTCATATTTGAACCTCTACCATTGAAGTCATAAACTTCTGAATTATCAAAACCTGTCAAGGACCACATTTTTTTAAAGAAACTACAGCGAAAACCACAATCCTCCATCCTTAATGCGCAGAAATCTATTCAGACACACATATGTTTGAGACAACAGAATGCTAAGCTGTGCTCAAATCAAGCTGAGGTGTGTTTTAAACTGTATTCTATTCCCCTGAATCAGCACTCATAACCTCATTAACTTTAATGAAACCTACATCAAACTGCAGTCCAGCTACAAGAGACCAATTAAAAACAAACTAAATCAGTGTAAATATTTCTATTAATATGATTGGTGATCGGCCTTGGACTAACTCAGGTAACTCCTAATTTCAGAGTGTCATTGACATCACTGTCATGGGGTAATATGTCCCATGTTAGACCTCATTACACTGCTTCTCCATCCTGTGCAATGAAGAACAAATCAACAGAAATTTAGGATTTTATTTCTGGAGTACTCTCCTTTTAGCCTGAGAATAGCCAAATGACATTACAATTTTTAATAATTGCTAAAATTGGCCCTGTGCTTTTATAAGCCACTTTTTTGTCATCTTTTTGCAATATGTTTAACTTAGCCAATATTTGGATCTCAATACTATCTCATTCCCATTTCTAAGTTCATTAAAATGTATATTAAACTTTGCATCAGCTGCTCTTGATTACAGCCATAGGAGTACTAAGGAAGGATGAAGTGTGGCAGAGCCAGACCATGGCCGAGTTTTGTTTAAAAAGGACATAAAACTTCCAACTAAACAAAGAGTAATTTAAATCTGACAGTGGGTGAAATAATATTATGAAGTAAAAAATGATTTATCAATGAGACAGACCTAATGTTGATAACAGCAATAACAGTTATCAATGCAGTACAATTGGTGCCTAATCATAGACAGGACAGGCAGTAGTCAGTTAACAAAGCAGGGAATAGAGTAGTTTTTCGAAATAATGGCAATACTTCAGTCAACAAAATGGAAGAACTAAATCGAGGGAAATATGAGATGAAACTCAGAACAGGTTAACGTAAATATGACTGAATAATAATGACTGGAACTGAATTATAAAAATATATGTTGCTCATGAAAGAATGAAGTAGGTTAAGTGATATCTTTTGATGTCTTTAACTGGCTGTACAAGGTGAGAAAAGTTTGCATGCTAAGATAAAATCTTAGCATGAACCATCTTGAAATCTTACTTGAACCAGAATAGCTGGAGAAAGAAGAAAGATTCTCCTGTGGTAGCAGTAAGAGCCTGCTATACACCTTGCTATAGGCTCTGCCACCAAATCTGGCTATATATAACAGTCTAATATTTCTGCAGAGAGAAAAGCTATTAGAAGTTTTATCCTTATGAGAGAATTTAACTTCCAAAGCACTGTTTGGAGACTATACCTTACTGCTAAAATTACAGTCTAATATTTGAGGATGTAACGAGAATATTGTTTTTCATGAAGTGAGCCATAAACTTAGAACAAGTGACACAGTCTTAGACTAGCTGTAGATAACAAATTTGTCTTTAATATTCTAATTATAGGAAAGTAAGTTTGGATCAACAGATCACAACTGGATTGTTTAATTTCAGAGGAAAGACAAATTGGAGTAGGTCTGTCCAAATTTCTTTAAAAGACAAATTTGAGAAAATAAATCTGCAGGGGCTGGTGTATAAATCTGGGCTGCTGAAACCCACCCAGGCACCCCCTCATACCCAGGAGATCTCTCCATCCAATTCAGGCCCATGGATGCAGCTGCTGCTGTTCCCATGTGCAAATCCAGCCAGTACTGAGGCTGAGTGTGGATCCCTGAGAGGAACACACACATAGACACGAGGACATTAACAGGGCCTTTAGCAGTGTCCACATAGACCATGCCAGCACTCACACACAGCTGGCCCAGTCCTGTTCCTCCCCTCCAGCTGAGGGCTCAGTATGCACATCCTCACTATTTGATTCACTGGCACACCCACATTAATAGATCCCTCTGCTTCAGCATGGTCTCTAGTACTGTCTAATACCCATGCTTGGACCTTGGGGGCCCTTGTTCTTACTTGCTACTAGACCAGCTTGATGCATACTACTGAAATAGGTGCATGCACTCCCACCTCATCATCTCACAAACACCCCACTTTCATGGATCCCTGAAATATTAGCATGCGCCCTAAGTCCAATCCATGCCTGGCCCTGTGCCCCTACTCAACAGGCTCAGACCTTCAGTATTTCTAAGTGTGGGTACCCTCTGACTTCCTGGCTAATCCAGTTTGAATTTTGCCAGAAAATTAGGGAAGATAAATTGGGAAAGACTATTCTTTGTTAACAAAAGATACAAATGAATTAGCTGATAAAAGATTTTTTAATAGGAGGTACTAGGAGTTTGCATGGTTCAAAATAAAAAAAAAAAAAAAAAAAAAAAAAAAAAAAAGATTAGATAACGTTATGGAAGAGGAAACCAAGAAGAATTACATTCCTAGGTTAGGCTGGGTTGACATTTTGTTGAACCTATTACAGCTATTGTTTCTAATTCTATGGAATAGAGTGTTCAGTTTTCTAAACTGGCCACTGAAAAAGACTTAGCAGGTTCCAAACCAGCCCACGAATTAAGTTAGTCTCTTAGTAACCAAGTTCAATATACTATTGCTGTAGATCTCTTCCAGAGCAGCCTAAATGCTTCAATAATCAAGACCACCACATCTTTGAGTATGTAATCCTTTGGTATTAGCCATTCATTTTGAAAGCATCCATAACTCATGCCTAATTGTGGTCAATGAAAATCCAAAATATACAGTTAAAAAGTCATGTGAATACCAGCTGACAGAAAGAAAAGAGAATCATGCTGAATTTCCTTTTTAAGTAATCAAGATGAAATCCCAAACATATTTTCCTTGTTGTGTATTTAACTATTCTACTGCTTGAATGCCATAGTGTGAAGAATTTCATCCTTCCACGCTCCATAATTCTTTGGCTACACTTATGGGGGAAAATAGGATTTTGGTTTCCCAGTTGCTCTTGGAGTTTCCCTGGTGTGTAATTAAACTGCTAGAGAATTGTTAAACCAGCGTAAGGAAAAAGTCTTTTGTCTTCTGAGTTCAGCCTTTTGACATGCTGTACCTTAAAATCTTTGAAATTTTTAACGTGCTGCTGAAATATCTTTGGAAAATTTCAGTAATATTTAACTGTGTCAGTCTCATATAAATTGTTTCAACAATTCAGTTCTGAACTGGATTTATTTTCATTTAATTGTTCTTTAAAATTCAATGAAATTATGTGCTTTAATAGTAGCTGGGAGGTGGACTTTGATTTAGAAGGCAAAACAGATATTTTTTGTTGCACAATGATGAATGTCTCATCTGTGAAAATATAAAATGGCTCTTTTACAGAAACTGTTGTTTGTCATACTGAATTATTTACTGACTGCCCTTTATTAAAGCTATGTATCCGACAATTTTTCCTTGAAAATGAACAAAAACATCTAAACTTTGACTTCCCTCCTGAAAGTCAGTGTACTTTCAAGCTTCCACTTAAATCAGCAATAGACTGGACCACTTTCTGAAAAAGGTTGTTTGCCTGTCAAGCCTGGTCAAAATGAAGAAAATAGAGACAGCAGATGTACAGAGATGTGAAGTAAAATTTACTGAAAGCAACAAAAACTGATTGCATGCATTAAGAATTATCAAGCCAACAAAAAAGGCAATAAGGGGATTTCAAAAGGATCTAAAATCAAGCTTTTTTTACTTACCACAAGAGGTTTATAGCAATTTTCAGATGTTATTTTTCATCATAAAACATTTCATGCTTAGAGAATTTCTATCCCTTTCTTATACTGAAATTGTATTTAAAACGATATGTCAAAGTGGCATCCAGGCAGTGAATCTAGACTAGAAGGGAGAGAACTGAGGACACATTAATGTCCACTTTAGTTTCTACTGCTTGCAAAGATTCTCTTGTCTTTCCTTTCTTGTCATGCAAAGGCACCTTCTAGATCTGGGCTAAGCCAATACAAAACTTTTACACTGTGCATACCGCAAGGACTCACATCTGTATTCAGGAGTGCAGACTACCCTTGTGAAATGGGAGCATATGAAACTTGTAAAAATGCCACATAAAAAACAAATTAGGAGTAAATAGGGAATTCCTTTTTGGTAGATGGAGGATGGACTGTCTGGACATGTCATTGAGACTCCGGATGCATTTGTTTAAAGAACAGTAATATGCAGAAGTGCGCTTCAGAAATGTGAAGTGAAGGTTTACTTCATGGAGTGAACATTTATTTTGACAGTTGCAGACTTACAGTGTGTTCTTCTAGCAGCTAAAGGCATTTGTTAGAGAAGGAATTTGCCAAAGATGAGGATCAAGAGATTCCTGTCATGAATTGCTGGCTCCTAAGAAGTGTTTGTGCAGGCCAGATTCTAGCCCTCAGCAACTTAATCTGACTTCAGGGTTCGATCTAATTTTAGGATAGTCCTGTTCTGAGCGGGGTGTAGACCAGGTGGCCTCCTTCAAACATAATTATTCTGTGACTTTCTGATTTAAAAGATAATGCTGTAAGTATTTATCATCGTGGTTTATGGGATTATGACTTGGGACACATTGTAATTTTTGGTATAAGGATTTCTGTCATAGAGGTTCCACCATCTCATCGTAATCATGACAAGGCAACATGCTTAACAGGGTAAGTTGCTGTCCATTAATGGTATCAAACTAACTGAAAATTATTCATATACCTAGGAAAACACTTGAAGAGCTAAAATGAGAAGAAATGTGACTGTCAAGTTCCACTACATAAAGCTTATTCCATGTTTAGTTAGTGATTTTATGTCCTTCTTTGTTACACAGAGTCACAGAACGGTTGAGGTTGGAAAGGGCCTCTAGAGATCATCTAGTCCAACTGCCCTGCACAAGCAGAATCGCCTAGAGCATGTGGCACGGGATCGCATCCAGGTAGGTTTTGAATATCTCCAGAGAAGGAGGCTCCAAAACCTCTCTGGGCAAACTGTGCCAGTGCTCTGTCAACCTCACTGTCAAGAAGTTTTTTCTCATGTTCAGATGGAACTTCCCGTGTTTCGTTTTGTGTCTATTACCTCTTGCCATAACACTGGGCACCACTGAAAATCAAAACTGGTTAAATCAAAGGCCAGCTCTTGCATTTTCAGACACAATCTAGTCATTTGCTCTTGGACCTCAACATGATCAGAACTTCTCTGAATGACATCTCTAAATCTTCCGATGGAAGGCAGCTAAGAATATCCTGTCTAGACATTCTTAGGCTTCTCTAAGTCATTTGTGTCAGTGAAAGGGGATTTCTTTGTAATCTCTAATGATTTTTCATGATGCCAGTTTACGTTACTTGTTTATGTCAAGAGCTACAGTGGAAAGAGAGACTAGTACATGTTGCACAGGAGTCATTGAGCTGGTTCTATATGACTATGACTTGATCTGTTGATAGCTGATTTGTCGATAACTCTGAAGACTCTGCAAAAGCTGTTTGATATAAAGCAAATCCACAGCATGTTCCATTAATTTCTGATTCAAAGTATTTGTTATTAGAGAGAAATAACATTACGTGAAAGGAGCTTCAAGAAAAGAGCAGCCTAAAATTATTATTTAAATAATAATTAAAATGGCTGATGATACGTTTTGTAGGGGAGATGCAGGAGAAACAGTATCATGTGAATTGATACAGGTCATGAAAATGATCATGTAGCTGGATAACACAGACCAAAGGGAGACCTCTCAACATATTTTGAGCCTTTGAGGAATAACAGAAGTTATTCCTTTTCTCCCACTGTTCCAGTTATAGTTCACTATCCCTTGCCAGTGTGCCTTTCTCACCTTGAATAAAATGCTAAGTTCTATCTCTGCATTAAGAACATCCTTTGCATAATGAACCACTATGCATATCCTCTTGCTTCTTTATATTGCAGTAATAGTCTTTTCCCTACATTGTAGTTTTTACCGTCTTTTTGTAATACCCTCTATGTTTAGGATAAGTTTCATTATTAATGATTTCAGACTAAAGGTCATTAATGGACTTCCAAAGCTTCTTCAAAACACTCACAGTAGTCTTGTTTACATCTTGTTTTGCTGTGATTTAGGCTTTGGTTTTTTGTGGGGAAAGGTAAGGGATAGAGATTTGTGCATATTATATATTTGTGACATTTTCTTATCATTAAAAAATTCTCTTTAAGGGAAATTAATATATTAACAGAAGCAATTATCATGATTGACCATTTAATAATAGAATATTTCATAGTTATGCATTATTATTTATCTCCTGGTTCATGGATATACATCAATCACATCTCAATAAACTGTGAGTCAGTAATCTGTTCCAAAATAATAGAATCAACATTAATCAGTTGCCTTGATGTGATAGGTTTATTCCTTTAGATATTATCTGGATATAAATCTTCTGAAGTTAGGATAATAATTGATTATGTTTCTTATTTATTTTCTGATTTAGAAAGTCAATGCAAATGTTGACTATATAATGACTGAACACTTAGACATGAAAGAGTTAAGTCTTATAAACACAAATATTTAATACAGTAAAAAATATGTATTCACTGCACAAATGCCTCCCTGTCATTCTGTTTGTAAACATGAAGGACTGAAGAAAATAAATTAATAGAGCCAGCTTGTGATAACCACCTTGGTCTGTTGAATTGTGCTGCACTTCCCTCCGAAGTTCCTTAGGACATCAGTAATTAAAATCAATGGGGATTTGAAACCTTAAGGAACTACTCAGTAGAAGAAGAAAGGATTCTGCACGTTAGACTTAAACTTCTCTAAAATTATTCTATTTCCTGGTAGACCATCAGAATCATTAATTTGCTTAAAGGCTTCCTGCTTGTGAATATAAAAAGACTTTTTTTCTCTTGATGTCCTTAGTTATTGCCTTTCAAATTACTATTGATCTGGTAGTTTGCATCTATGCCTGTCGCACATCTTACTGTTGTCTTTTTTGTCACTTCACAAGGGTTGGGTTCTATTTCTAAAGCTCACTTTTGACTTTCTCACCTCTTGAAAGTCACCCGTTAGTGTGATTTTTATTTGCCCTTTGACTCTTCATCCTCCCATTTCCTCTCTCTCTCTTTCTTTCTGTCTCTCTCTCTCTCTTTTTTTTTTCTTTTTTTTTTTAATACTTCAGGGTGTGTGACTGCTGTGGGATAGTTGAGGAACCCAGAAGAGAAAATTTCCCTCTTACTTTCTTTTGATTTGTATGCTGGCCTCCTTCTTTAAAGCTCCTCACTAAAGATTAGGCGTTGGTATGATTCCTCAGTACACTGAGCTTAATTTGTGTTGTCTATTACTATAGTAGTCCTGTGTGTTGAGTAAACTAATATTAATAACGAAATCACTTTGTAAAATACTTGATTTTTTTTTTTTTACCTTGCAAAGGAGAGGGGTGTTTTTCATGCAAATGAAAAAAATGAAGTTTATTCCATTTTATAATAACAGTAGCGGCAGCAGCAATTGTTGCCATTTCTTCAGACAGGTATGAATACCTTCTCATTTCAAATTTACACTTAGATCTCCCACCACACAATGATTCTTATGTGACTACTGTGCAGCAGAACAAGCTTGTTTCCATATCCTGAGTATCACAAAGAGTAGACACAAGAGTACTCATGAAACAAAGCGTTTAGAGTTGGATCGTGAATTTCAGAGCTCCAGGAGGCTCAGATCTCAGCTTTACTCCAATCCCCCGTCAGGAGGGCGGAGGGGGAAAGGAATTTCTAATGGACAAAGAGACTTGGCTTCTCTGTAGAAAAGACTGAGAGGAAGGCAATAAACAAGCCTGCCAAACTAAAGATATTATTCCATAGCCACAGAAAATCACATGGTTGGTAAAGCTAGAAACACAGCAAAGGGAGGTGAGCAATCAGAGAGCTCGTCCCTGAACTGCACTTATATTCCTAAGGCCTTATTTTTCCTGCTGGGGTGGATGAATGACCTGAGAGACATTAGAGACCACATTCCCAAGAGCCATAATTTGACTTAAGATGTGAAAATGAACAGATACCTGGTGAAAGGGATGGTTTAGTGCAGTTCTTATTAGCATGCTAATTCTGGCAGAAGTCATCTGTCAATTTTTTGTTCAGCTGTCATAGATGCCAAAAATGGCTCTTGTCTTAGGATTTTTATACGGAAAAATGTTTTGTTGGCTGTAGTTTACTCATGGCTTCTTAAATTCCTGGGAAAGACACTGTCAAAAACCATTTTAGTTTTCCATATATAACTTTGCAAAAATGGGTTGCATCCCTCTTTTCAATATAGTGTAAAACCAGAAGTTTTTACAAATTTTCCAAATCAGTGTAGAATTCCAAATTAGTGTGGAAAGAATCTGATTCATGTTACTAGGCATAGGACACGGCTACATTTCTCAGGTAGCTCAAAGTGTTTGACATGCAACATACTAGGGTGCCCCAGAAGTATAGATGATCTTATGGTCATGGATGCTTTGTCTTCTCTTGCTAATTTAAACAAATAGATTTCCTATAATATTTGTTTGTCATTATATTGCTCACTGTTCCCATATTTGAGTCAGTTGTTTTGTGTCCAAAACCAACTTTCTCTCCAGTCGTTTTGCATATTTTTTTTCAGAAATGACTTCATTGTTGACTGCATTTTTCAGTTCAAAATCTTTCTTTAAAGAAAGTGTTTATTCACATGATGCTCAGATTCTATCATTTCATCTGTCCCTGTCTTCTTCGCACTGTGATCTGTCAGCACCAGCACATTCACTTGAAGCTCACCTGACTATTTTCAGTTCACCTGAACAGTGTTTTATTGTGATAATGCCCTTCGAATTGTCCTTATCAGGAGAGAGCACAGAGAATTCCCACTCCTCTTGTAACTTGCAGACCATATTATCCTCTGCTCAATCTAATGTAATTTTGTTTTCAGTGGCTTTCTCAGTTCACATAAATGAGACAGAAGGTTCTCCTTTTCATTGCATCTGATGTTTTGAGCTCTTCCGCCTGAGGCAGGTCTTATGTCAAAAACAATTAAACCAACAGTAGGTTCACGGGGAAGGCATTGCGGAGGATACAGGCACCTTTTTGTCTTTAAGCTGTGCATAGGGTAGGTAGCTCTACTCCCTGCCTTTGCTGCTGAATCTAGACAGCTGCCATCAACACTTGCTCTTTAAAATTTCTTGTGGTGGTTTATTTTTCTGAACAGCAAGAACCCAAGTCCGAAGGGCTGGTTCCCATCACATGGAGACTGGTCATGATTCTGCCAGCGCAGCAGGCGCCTCAGTCCCAGCCTTCTCCCGGGAACCAGAACCAGGCTTTCCAGGAGAATGCCTTTCTGCCTTTCCACTAACAGTATTTCCTCCCAGTTGCTGGAGGTGGCATTGATTGTTCGCAAATGGCACTTTAACCTTTAAAGTCAGTACTGACAACATGTTCCAGCATGAAGTTAGAGCACATCGGGAGGCCCTTTGAATACGAAAGAAAGCTGAAGCCTGACTCAGTGGGAGCGTTAAATATCTTTTAATAGAGTTTATAATAGCATTGTCAAAGAGAAAGATTGTTTTCTACAGCAATTCTGAAGGGATTGGGGACATAGGGAAAGGAGGTCCCTGTAGGAAAAATTAGCTTTTCTGTTTAGTTTTCAAATGCTGAATACTTTAGCTTATTTCCTGTATTTAAAACCACTTTAAAACTTTCAGACATTCTAAAGTTAAATAGGAGGTTCCTTAAAGCAAAGGAAATAGCTTAGGGCTAGTGTAGGAAAAAAAAAAAAACAAACTTGCCTACATCTTTTACTGTTCTGCTTTCTTTGCATGGAAAAAAAGTATGAGAAAAAAAAAAATTCTTTTTCTCCTGCCTTCTGATACTTAAATTTGTCCCCTTGTATCGATCTTCTTCATATGTGAGGTGAAAATTAGATCACTGAACAGTAGTAATTGAAAACTATTGTGTGAATTTTGGAAAGTATCTTGGAATATTATTCTGAAGCTTTTAAACACTAGAAATTTAAGAGTCATGAAGTGTTGTTCAGTAGACTTAACACATTTTATGATTGTTCCACTAACACTTTAGAAGATAAAAGGTTCACCCAACATGAATGAGCTTTGAAATATATGAAAACTAATGTGGCACCAGCTTTCTAAATGTCAGCTGGGTATGGGGATAAAATTTCTTTTCACTGTTTCCGAAAATGATGTAGTAGAGAATAAAACAGACTAAGAAATGGTGACCTACTGCTCTGCGTACTATGTCTCCACAACTTAAGGAAGTTCAGCTTTTCACAGGAGTGCTTTGTTTTATCATAATTCAGAGAGAGGTATGAAACCTGTCTGATGTTATAGCATGACATTTGTATAGAAGTACAGCAGAGCTGTCTTTAATCCAGTGTGCTGATTCCTACAGCATTCTGTAAAGCATGATTAAAAAAAATGCATGACCCATATCTGGGACACAGTGTATTGGTATGTTCCTTTGTGGTGAGGACTAGATGTGTCATCTATAGGTATTACTGTCCGTGAAGGCACTAACAATTTTGGTCAACTAGGCACTCAGATTGTAGTTCATGCTGAGTTGTAGCCAAGACACACAGAATTTGGGATGAGCAGGAGAAGAACTCCTGATCTTCCCCAGTTAAGTCAGCCACTGTTCTGTCACTATTTGGAAGGACTTACAGATCAGGACTTAACAGATTCCATCTAAGGATGGCAAAGTGATACTAAATTGTTGCCACCTCTTCTCCATTTTTAGGTTTACTGAATAATCCCCACCAACACCTTCCTAAATCAGTACACTTCTGATGCTCTAAGCCTGGAGAATTTCCAGATTCAGACAGGTGTGGTGTTCAAAAATTATGGATGAACAGAGCAACAACATGGATTCATGCATAGATCCTCATAAACCCACAGAGAGCCAGACTTGGATTTAAGCATATCTTTCTTGATTTTTTTTTTGTGTGTGTGTGTGTATGTGAAAATAAGGTATTGAAGTACTGAATCAAGTTAAAAATTATTTATAGTCTAGTCCTGAGTAGCTATTTTGCAGGGAGGTTCCAGGAAGGATGAACAAGAATTGTTTGTGCTTCTGTGATTAGCAATAAGGCTTTTTCTGCTGAAATTTTGTAGTTTGGTACTGGAGCTTATAGAAATCAGAATTTAAAAGGATTTTGATAAAATGGTACAGATTTGAGAAAAGAATCATTGAACTGGAAAATATGCCTTATTAGTAAGACTCAGGAGATTTGTTCTCTTTAGTATGTGAAGAGATAGTTAAGGAGGCCTTTAAATACATACATGAGGAATGGAAAAGCTGTTTTATATGATTCTTCAGTGTATCAGTCAAAAGTCCCTGGCAGTTAGAAGATGAGGGTAGAGAAATTTTTATCAGAAATAGGGGTGTGTAAGTTTAATATTTGTGAAAATAAACTATTGGAAACCCTTTAGGAGACTTCAAGGAATTCTATATATGTGTCAAACTTGCAGCTTTTTGTTTTCTTCCTGCAACCCAGGTCCTGCTTCAAATCACAGTTAATTCAAGGACATTTTTATGGAGACTACAATGAATTATCACAATCATTTTATGATCTGTGAAACCCTGTCTGGAGAAAAGGGCTTGATAGCTATAGTGTTTGTTGTTCACACTGTGGGAGAGAATAGGATGTGGAGAAGAGACCACGCAGCTCTCTTCACTCAATTCAATTTCAGTCAATTTCAGTCAATTTTAAAAGTTCTTTTAAACGTAATTAAACTTCCCTCCACCTCTAGCAATTGGATAGATTATGAAGGCAGTACAAGGCTGGCACCTTGTACTTAGGTTTCCATTTGCTGAACCTGCATGATGACTTTGGAGTCAGTAGGCTCCTGAGCTGTCTCTTTCTTTGATCTTTCTGTTGGGACTCCTTCCGTTGGACTCCATGTTGTACGCTTCCACAGAAGCAGGTTTTGTTGGGTTTGTGACTGAGGCCCTAGGTTATTAAATAACTTCCCCAAAACATTTTAATTGCTTAAATACACCATTTATCAGAGCCCTATATTATAGTCTACCTCTGCAAGGATCTGATCAATGAAATATATAACACAGAAAGTGTATAGGGAGATTACAAAAATTTATACTTTGCTTTGGTCAATCTTATTTTTTCCTCTCTCTGATTTAGGCTTACAGAGGAACCCTGTGCTTTATGCATTATTATCCCTCGTGTAGAAGCCAAGTTGAAAGAGATCTTTTAAGGTAGGGTCTCTTTTGTCACCTCACCCTGAAAATTCTCCATTAGGTCTTCGAATCCCAAATCTGTTGCATAGTTGGTAGCTCTTCTGAGTAGGTTGATTTCCTTCATTTAGCCACTTTTTTTTTATTCAAAAGGGCTTCATTTTAAATGACAGCTGTCTGTAATCTGTTCTGAGAAGCAGACATCCCAATACATAGCAACAGAAGTAAACTGACTTGTTTTGTGATCATGTCTGAAAGATCCCATAATTTTATACTGGGATTCATTAATTGTACAGTTGATTGTTTGGAGAGGCCTGAAATATTATGTACAACAGGATCAAACTTTTCTATGGAGGATATTTTTCAAAGTTATGTTTATTATTCAGAAAATCAAAGATATAAGATAGGATCAAAGTAGCTGTACTTCAGAATGACACAGAAGGAGGGCAGTGGGAAGAAAAACAAATATACTGACCTACTTGAGGGCCCCTGGGCTCTGTTTATAATTTGGCTGAACACATCAGCAAAGCAATATCACTCTCTAAAACTCAACATCCTTTTGGGGAGCTTATATCAAGGCTCCTTCTTTTTGAGATTTTCTGAAAATATGTATTTATGTAGGACAGTTAGAATCACAAAATAATTTAGGATGCAAGGGATGTCAGGAGGTCATCTCTCCAGCTTACTGCTCAAAGCAGGGCTTTGATGTTTTATTGGGTTTCTGTTAGGTTAGGGATCCATAAAGTGGAATCCTAACTATGAAAGACAAAATTCTGGCCTGTTCATGCAGATATCTTCTTTACATGAGCAGAGCCTCTACTGTTGACTTTTTGCTCGTAGTGTTAGTTACTGGAAAGAAAGGTTATACTGGGAGAAGAGTGTTTTCTGACCATGTACCTACAGGTGCCTTTTCAAACAACACAAACAAAGCCATGAAAAATCCTTCCTGGTGGCTGGCAATTTTTATCATCCCTTCATGTCAGCTTTTGCATAGCTTAGCCACATCAGTTTGAATGGTATGGAGTTTTTCCTGTCCTTCAGCAACAGTGCTACCAAAACTCTATAGTAAAACTCTATAGTATATGTGCATGGTCAGAAAACATTCTTCTCCCGGTATAACCTTTCTTTCCAGTAACTACCAGTATTTCCAGTACAGTCCATTGGAACAGTAATACTTTGCTTGGACGTAAAAACTAACTGGTAATCAGGCTGGTGTGGTAGGCTCTCTTAATTCAAGACTAATTTACTAACTTCTACACTAGGGCTTTTTGTCTTTATTATACTTCTATAATCTTATTTTTCATATCCATGTGCAAAAAGACAAAAATCTCACCTATAGAACTTAGAGAAAAGTTTTGTTTTTATAAAGGTTTTGAACTCCAAAGGATTTATGGCAGGGATACACTTCGTCATTTAGTTCCACGGATTTTTTCTTGAGAGTTATTTGTCCTTTCTTACTTTAATTTTGCAATTTGATGCAAGCAGGTGTCATCCATTATTCTGTTTGGGCCCTGTTGATCCTGCAGAAATTAGTTTTTGCTTGCAGTGTTGGGTGAGCGTTTTTAGATAGCCGAAGCAAAGATGACAAAGTTGTTTAGGGTGACAAAAGTACAAAAAACAAGTAAATATTTTACACTAGTTCCATTTTATAAAATCGTATCTTCTTTGTGCTAATGCTCATATAATCCCCCTTCCCAGTTATTCAAAATGCAGCTATCAATATTCTCTTAATCTGGCCAGAGCATTCCTACTCCCTGAATCTTCACATTGATCCCACTGTTTTGCTGATGACTGCAGGATTTTATTAAGTTCTGATGAATGACTTGTTGACAAATCGAATTTTCACAGCCATCTCCAATCCCACCTTTTGCAGGGTAACGGCCTGGCATAACTGACTCCTCTCTTATTTCCTTGAAAAATATATTTCTTGTTGAATGTTTCAGTAAGAAAACTAGTCATAGAGACAAAATGATAAGAGATGCATTCTTTACATTGCTTGATGTCTTTTTATGAAACTGAAGTTCTTTGGCAAGATACTTTGGCCTGCAATTTGTCACACTTTAAGAAATGTTACGAGCTTAATCTAATATACTTAAAGTAGTTATTTGCTATAGGATTTAAAGTGGGTAAAAGTTGTTCAAATTTTATTATTTGGTTTAAAATTTATCATTGTGTTAAGTTTCTATCTGCTTAGAGGAGAAGGGGGTTTTGTTATATCTCAGTTAGGATCCAGTCCCAGTACCTGAACCAGGGAAATACAATCGCTTACTTCCAAGTCAAGCATTTGGCACTTATGATTTTGCAAACAAGATGCACTGGAATTGGGAACAACCCACATCATTCTTATGAGTTACCTTGTTTTAATTTTCCTAAAATAAACCACTTCCTTTTTTTAATCAATGCCATTGAATATTACAGCCACTAATCATACAGTTCACTCACTGTCCTCTTTGCTTTTTAAGCATTAGCTAGGTTCCATAAAATTGCCTGATGTAAGCTTTTATAGAATAAAAGTCATTGCTGCATAACCATTTTAACATGTTTAAGAATAATGAAATACTCAAGGAATTGACGCTTGAAAATATTCTCGATCCTATTTCTTGGATAAAGCCATTTACAAAACAGGGTGATAAATAACTAAATAACATTCTCCACTGGACCAAAAATATGGGGTGTGAACTACATGAGTCTGTTTTCAGCAGTACAAGTTGTTGCTGCTTCTTTTACTGGCAACATTCCCAGCTCAATAACGATTAGTGAATTAGTGTGTAGCAACCATTTCTGATACATAAACTTTCTCCAGCTGTTGCTAAATCAAAAATGAATGCAATCACCAAGAGGTTTGCAACTTTTTAATTAGTTAAACTAGAACAGCTAACTTTTGATTTCCACATTCTCAACCATGACTGATCAATATGAAGCAGTGAAAAACACGGAATACTTGAACAAATGACCACCAAAGTCCACTGTCCAACAGAAGCTAGAGCTGCTGAATCAGTGATATGGTTGTATTGGTGATACTGCTAAGAGTATCACCTGATACCACCACCAGAATTTTACCTTTGTGTTTTAACACGCCATGCTTCCTTGGTACTGGAGACTGAGAGAACTGGTAAACCTCACAAGCTCTGTCTTCTAGCTCTCCTCGTGCTTCTTTTCCTTTTCTCATTACTATTAAATCTCCCCAAATAACTCAGGTCTCTACATGCTCCTTTCCTTCTCAAGTCATCAACTCCTTGTATTTTCATTCCTTTTTCTATTTTAACAGTCCCCAGAGATCCTTCCACAGCAAGGGCATCTTTGTCATACTCATTGCCTGCTTGTACTACTTCGAAAAAAGCTACCTACATAGCATCTGTAAGTATAGCATCTGCCCCCTTTTGTTCACTTGGCAGTGTGAAAATAGAGAAGCCTGGATTTGTAATAAGGCTTGGAGCTTTTTCTGAACAAAGAGTTGATCTAGTCATTGTTTCAGTCTCCCTTTTCAATTTACCCAAAGTATAAAATTTCTGTGCAATTTTGAAGTTTATCAGAAGGGACATTCAGACAAACCATACATGTTTGGTTCCACTTTCTTGGGCATCTCAATTATGTGTTTTGTTTTGTTTTATTTTCCTGATATTGTGCTATATAATGTTACAGTAAGGCATAGTAACAAGTTTGATAAACAAGTCACTTTATTTCATGAGTAGATCTGAAAGAAGAAATGCTATCAATGCATCACCATTTAAATTTGGGAGAGATGCAAAAAATACAATTTTGGTGCTTGGAGTTTTTTACTACCCATTCTGTAACTGAATGAGATTTTGCATCTCTGAATAATTCAACAGTGTGGTGTTATGCTTTTGCCAAAATCCACAACAATCTAAAGTAGCTGTAGGTATCTACTTGGTTCTAGGGCATGTAGAAAGGCGAGAAAGCTGACATATTTCTCATGCAAAAGCATTGCAGTATTTTGTCTTTAAATCTTTGCTTAAGTCAAATTAAAGGCAAAATATTTTATTGATATTAGTACAGTCCAGTCAAGGAATTGCATATCTGATGTACTTCCATCTTGCTTGTTATGTACTTCCATATGATATGTAATGATATTCAATGGAATTTGAATGTTGAAACTGTGTTAAGACCTAGGGTGTGTAGAAGGCCTTATATTGCCATGGTGTATGTAGGTGTTTCATTTCTGGCCAAGCCATTGTGAAAAGACTGTGATTTGTATATGGAGTGAATAGTAAGACCGAGGTAAGTACGATTTTTTGGATATGTCCCCAAAGCATCTTTTTTTTCCTTTTTTTTTCTGATGCTTGTAAGGAATCTGATGTCGTAGAAAGAGCACTGATATAAGAGCACTGTGATAAGTGATTGCTAAGTGTATTCTTTTTTTTCCACTCATATTGATATTTTTATTGTCATTGTTGAAAATTTTCATTAAATGAGAAAAATGCATTTACCAGTAATATCAATGATGTGTTGTGGATCAAGGACATCTTATTCAATATAAAGGCATGAGTGTTTTTGACCAGGTTAGGTTCTTTTTATTTATCATCTGGTACATTTTTCAAGCTTTTTTTTTTTTCTTTCTACAATGAAGACTAGAAACTTATTTTTTATTGAATAAAATCAGAGATTGTTAAGGAATCATGTGACATGGGACTTTACATAAAATACATATTTTTTCAAGACTCACCGTAAATCCACAAGAGCTGGAAACTCTTATTTTCATTGTAAGAACCATCTTGCTATAAAAGAGGGCAGAAAGCTGTCTGAAATTAAAATTTTTAAGTTTGTGCTCAAATTCTCATGTATGCAGATGATCTTCTGTGATTATCTCCAACTCTGCACTACAAAAATGTTTTGTTCAAAGCAGTGGCTATGTATCGCCTAATAAACAGTCATACTTTTTCTAGGGAAATACCTAAGTGGTGTCAACATCATTTTTACTATGACAATGTTCTAAAGAAATCAAAGGACTTATTCAGTAACCATAATTCAGTAAGTATTCTGATCAGCTGAGAAATCTTGACAAAAAAAAAAATATGGCAGTACTGAGTGAGACAGAGGGGTGATTTAGGCCACTATTTGCCTTCTAACAGAGGTCTGGGAAGAACGCATGAATAGAAAAAGCAGCATCATGCTTTTCTGGCACAGTATCTTAGTTTCTAGCAATCTGAAGCCCAAAGAATTTCTGAACTTTATACATTATGTGATGTTCTTATCCTTAAGACATCTTCCTTCTGTGGATTCTTTAAAGTCTTTTTGAATCTACATTGCCTGCTAACATCTCCAGCATCCCGTAACTGTGAAGAAGTATCAAAAGTATGTCCTTCAGAATTAACCATACATTAATTATATTTGGTTCTCTTTTGGTTGGTCTTTTTTTTTTGTGGTAAAAAGTCATTGTGTATTTCACTATTCCTCATACACAAGCCTCTCTATATTACCCTTGCTGCCTTTCTCAGTATCATTTACAGTTCTCCGTACACATTTTGATATGCATAGGTCAGGAATACACAGAAGATTTAAAATGTCTGTGACTTTATATAGTATTAAGATGTTTCTCAGTTCTCCCACTGCTCCTTTCTTCACTGTTTCTTCATTCTGCTTCCCCTGCTGAATGCTGACGAGCGCTGAGTTCATGTTTTCATCCAACTTGTTTAGCCCCAAGATCTCATTCTTGAGTGGTAATAGTTAGGCTAAAGTCTATATGCAAAATCAGGATTGTTCTTTTCCCATGTGAATTATTTTACATTTGTCTCTATGGACTATAGTACTAGCACAGAATGACCATTTCACCTCTAAACTTCTTTTTATTCAAACTCTTTTTGAAAGAGTCCATGCATCCTGTTGTATTCCCCTATTTTTTCTGCATTAACAGTTGTTTGGGGAGGAAGAGACACTGCTTAGGGAAGTCTTGCAGATGACAGGTAAAGTTGCATTACCCTCAACTATAGTCTTATCTATAACAAATCCATCAAAATCCTATGGAATACATAGATCCCATAACATACTGGACACCAGCTATCTGCCAAATGCTCCTGCAAGATCTATGGGGAAAATTATGTGGTTGCTGTTCATCAGAATTAATTTATACAGGGAACTGATAAAATATACAAACAGGGAGTTTACCATTTTTACCTAACTATTACTCCACTTTCTGGTCCTCGAGGGAGAGCTGTAAAACAATTCCAGAAGCATGAGAAAGATTTACTGTACCTGATACAAAAATCCCAGTCTGGAGGGAGATATTCATTTTAAGACACATTACAGCCTTCCTCTCTATTCCTGATTGCCCCTCCATTCACCACAGATGATAAATAATCTCTATCTGTAGAAGATAATCTCTTTCTTACCTTTCCCTGCTAATTTTCTCCCCCATCCCCGCCCTGCATTTCACAGCTATCTTTTCCCTTAGGTGGCTGAATTAACATTATCTAGTTAATTTCAAAGCCATTATTCTCAGCTTGTATTTGGCTTTGAAAATTTGCTGTTTCTCATTTTGTGTAACCCAAGGCTTATCTGTTATTTTCTAAACAGAACAGTACCTTCGGACCTCTTCCCACAGACCTTTACCACTCTAGTCCTCAAGACAACCTGCTAATTAGTCTCCTCACAACGCGTGATTGCTTCAGAAAAGGCGAGTCTTCTGCATGCCCTCTTGGAATGCTCCAAAGCAGGGACAGATCAGTAAAAACACCAAAATAATTAAGGAAATCTGTTATTTCTACTAACTCCTTGCACAAGTGAGTTTCAAGTGGGAATTACTCTTTATGTATGTCAATGACAGGTAATTCAAAAGAAATATTTAAACATTCTGTTTCTTTGTGTTTAATATGTGTAGCTCATTCTTCTGTCTTCTGAAGGATAATTATAGCTATGGAGGTGTTTTGTTTGGCTAATTTCTGTATGAAGGGAATCTGGTGACATGGATGGTCCCTGCAGATGGTGTGACTGAGAGAAAGGTTCTTTTTCTTGAGGAAGGGTATTTTCTATTATTTCCTTCACTTGACAAATTTACATCTTAATGAAACAAAATTAACCTTATCAGCAGCACACTTCTCCCTGCTACTATGGCTATAAACTAGTTTTAGAATACACTATTAGAAGATATCTGTGCTGCCTTTCAGAGGCACAGGATGGAGACAGGGTGGAGAGTTGGGCAGAGAGGAACCTCATGAGCACAACTGCACAAGGACGACTGCAGGGTCCTGCACCTGGGGAGGAATAACCCCAGACACCAGTACAGAGTAGGGGTTGACCTGCTGGAAAGAAGCTCCGCAGAGAGGGATTTGGGAGTCCTGGATGACAACAAGTTAACCATGAGGCAGCAATGTGCCTTTGTGGCCAAGAAGGCCAATGCGATCCTGGGGTGCATCAGGAGGAGAGTTGCCAACACGTCAAGGGAGGGGATCCTGCCCCTCTGCTCAGCTCTGGTGAGGCCGCACCTGGAGTACTGTGGGCAGTTCTGGGCACCCCAGTACAACAGGGATGTGGAGCTTCTAGAGAGGGTCCAGCATAGAGCCACGAAGATGATTAAGGGACAGGAGCATCTATCATATGAGGAAAGACTAAGTGAGCTGGGTCTAGTCTGGAGAAGAGAAGACTGAGAGGAGATTTGATCAACATCTTCAAGTACGTGAGGGGTGAATGTAGGGAGAACGTCTTCTCCATGGTGGCCAGTGACAGCACAAGAGGTAACAGGTGCAAGTTGAAACATAGGAAGTTTAATCTCCATATTACGAAGAACTTCTGTGCTGTAAGGGTGACAGAGCACTGGAACAGGCTGCCCAGAGAGGTTGTGGAATCTTCTTCTCTGGAGATCTTCCAAACCTGCCTGGATACCACGCTGTGCCCTGTGCTCTAGATGTCCCTGCATGAGCAGGTGGGTTGGACTAGATGATCTCTAGAGGTCCCTTCCAACCTTAATTCTATGATTCTATGATATGCTGAGAATACTCATGCTCCTTAGAATCAGTGCCAGAAGGCAGGAAATGTGCCTTAGAATCATAGAATCATTGTGGTTGGAAAAGACCTTCAGGATCATCAAGGCCATCCATAAAACCATCAACACCATGCCTGTTAAACCATGTCCCTCGGTGCCTGATCTGCAAGTTTCTTGAACACTTCTGGGGATGGTGACTCCACCACTTGCCTGGGCAGGCTGTTCCAATGCTTCATCACCCTTTCTGCATAGATTTTTTCCCTAAGATCTAACTGAACTTCCCCTGCTGCAAATTGAGGCCATTTCCTCTTGCCCTGTCAGTAGTTATTCTGGAGAACAGATTGACTCCGCCTCACTGCAACCTCCTTTCAGGTACTTGTCGAAAGCTAAAGGGTCTCCCCTGAGTCTTCTCTTCTCCAGACTAAATAACCCCAGCTCTCTTCACTGCTCCTCGTAATGTCTGTGCTACAGCCCCATTTACCAGTTTTGTTGCCCTTCTTTAGATACACTCCAGCACTCTTCTGCTCTCCATAGGTGTCTTACAGCTCAGAGGAGCAGGTACCTTGAGAATAACTGATCTGAGTGTTAAAGACTGAGGCAAAGAAGGCATTAAGTACCTCAACCTTACTCTCATTCTTGGTGACAGTGTTCCCCACCGCATCCAATAAAGGATGGAGATTCTCCTTGGCCCTCTTCTTCTTGTTAACATCCTTGTACTCTTCCCAAGTTGCCTGCCCCTTTTTCCAAAGGTCGTAAACCCTCCTTTCTTCTTGGAGTCTCAGCAGTAGTTGGCTATTCAGCCAGGCCAGTCTCCTTCCCCTCCAGCTCGTCTTTCAGCACACCAGGACAGCCTGCTCCTGCACCTTTAAGTTTTCCTTCTTGAGAAAAGTCCAGCTTTCCTGGATCCCTTTGCTCTTCAGGAATGTCTTTCAAGGTACTCTCCCAACCAATGTCCTAAACAGTCCAAAGTCTGCCCTCTGGAAATCCAGTGGATTGGTTTTGCTGACACTCCTCTTGACTTCATCAAGAATTGAAAACTATTCTATTGTGGCCATTATGCCCAAGACGGCCTCGGACAACCACATCTACCACCAGTCTTTCTCTGTTCATAAAGAGCAGGTCTAATGGGTCACCTCCCCTGGTAAGCTCTCTTATCAACTGTGACAAGAAATGATCTTCCACTCTCTTCAGGAACCTCCTAGACTGTTTTCTCTCTGCCATATTGTGTTTCCAACAAATATCTGGTGAGTTAAAGTCCCCCATGAGAACAAGGGCTGCCGATCATGAGACTTCTGCCAGTTGCTTGTAGAATGCCTCATCTGTTTTTTCATCCTGATTGGGTGGTCTATAGCAGACTGCCAGTGGGATATCAGCCTCTTTGGCCTTCCCTCTGATCCTAACCCATAGGCATTTGATCTTTCCACGACCTACTTGGAGCTCCGTGCAATTGAAACTCTCCCGAACATACAGAGATACCTGTCTTCCGTTCCTTTCTTGCTTGTCCCTTCTGAAGAGCCTGCAGCCATCCATTGCAGCACTCCAGTCATGACAGTAGTCCCACCATGTTTCAGTGATGGCCATTATGCAACAGTTTTCCTGAAGCACCGTGGCCCCTAGCCGCTCCTGTTTGTTGCCCATGCTGTGTGCATTGGTGTAGATACACTTCAGATGGACTACTGAGCTCTCCCCCAACCCTGGCATGCTGCCTCTAGGCTCCTTCCTAGTGATCCCAGTTTTACCCTCTTCCCCTTTCATACCTAGTTGAAAGCCCTCTCAATGAGCCCCACCAACTCCTGGGCTAGGATTCTTCTCCCCTGTAAGTCAGGGGCTCTGGGGCAGGCCTGGGAGCTGGGAGCACCATGCTCCGCAACAGATGCTCTGCCTCATAGTGCTGCAAAAGGCCAGATGACCACACTGAACAGCACCAGGAGACTAGCAGGAATGAGAAAGCTAGGACCACTGTCCCTGTGCATAGCAGTGCCACTTAGCTGGGTGTCTCTATCTCCCTGCTATCTCACACAGACACAGCACTGCACTGGGCATGGGTAGACACAGGTGGCTGAGGCCACTCATGTTCCATTGGCACCCGTTGTGGTGCACTGGGTGCACTATGGTGCACTGGTGGCCAGGGGCCAAGGACTGTGGGGGCACAGGGCAGCCTGCCTGAATGGCTGCAACATGCCCTGCAGTTACTGGCACGCCTAGAGAAGAGTTGGAATTGTTAAGCAGGAGGCCCCATTTCTGAATCAGATGCTGCCCCAGAATCCCAAGTTTCACACTTCCGCTGCGCTCAGTCAACCTAGAGGTCAACTTCCTCTCTAGGTGTCTAAATGTGGCATGAGCATGTGAAAGGGCAATCTCACAGAATTACAAAATCACAGAGTGGTTGAGGTTGGAAGGGACCTCTAGAGATCATCTAGTCCAACCGCTCTGTTCATGCAGGGACACCTAGAGCACGGGGCACAGGGTCACATCCAGGAGGGTTTGGAAGATCTCCAGAGAAGGAGACTCCACAACCGTTCTGGTCAGCCTGTTCCAGTGCTCTGTCACCTTCACAGTAAAGAAGTTCTTTCTCATATCGAGATACTACGTTTCAAGCTTGCTATGTTTCAATTTGTGCTCATTACCCCTTAATAGTCAATGCAAGCAGGTTTTATACATTTGATTGGACTTGACTAACCCCGATCGAGGTATTTGTAAAGCAATCTTCCCTGAATATCCCTGTAATCTCCTTTGGTGTCCCTTGCTCAAGACAATTACAGGTTTTGGAATTTCTCCTGATACTAGCTTTTACTTGCATTTTCCACTTTCACAGGAGTATTTTTTCTTAAACAAATATATTAACAAGAAAAAGAAAATTTGTCATTCTTTGTATTAATTTGCCCCTTTAATGTGCTGTTTTTCTCATTTCAAAGAGATGAAATATTTTAATGCATTACAATAGCCTCGTTTGTACTCCTCTGGCATTTTATAATGCTTAGTGGAAACTGCTGGATGGTGCTAAAAATTATTTTGATTCAAAACTTTCAATGAGTAAAAACATATTTTGAAAATGCATTGAAGGGCCAATACACATTATTTGTTTTGGGCATTAACAGATTTGTTCTTAGAGAGGGACTGAGCTGATCTAACTGTAGTGACTGTAAGATTCAAGCTTTCATGCTTATTTGCACAAAGACTGGTATTTATCTGCAAATGCTATTGATAAATCTTTGTTACATTAAATATATAACTTATATAGCAAATATGTGATCATTAACTCTCAGAAAATAGTTTCTTCACAGAAGAAGGCATTGTTTGACAGTTATTTCATAATGGTTTCGAGCTCAGATTTGCCATCAGGAGGGTTGAAAGTAATTATATAATTGTATGTGAAGAAAGAAGTGCCTATTAATAATGTGGTAAAAGCAAATACTTCCCTCTGTTATAATTTGTACAATATGCTATGCAGTAGCCATAATTCATTTGCAACCAAGACTGCAACCTTAGGACATTTCATTCAGATGTGTTAATCAAATTGAACATCAAATTCTCATGAGGCATGGGCATTACAGAGACATGCTGAGGCATAATGAACTTTTCTGTTTTTTTTTTTTTTTTTTTTCAATTCCTTTTCAATTCCTTTAACAATTTTTAACTTTCTACTTACTGTTTTGATCACCACTCCACTGATATTTTCAGAGAACTATCCATGATGATTCCCAGACCTTATTCCAAAGTGGTAATAGCTATTTTACAACCAATTTTGTGCATATTTACTTAAGGTCCTTTTCTTCTACTTGTTCCATTTTGTATTTTCAGTGGTGAGTTCATCTCCCATTTTATGGCCACTCAGATTAATGACCAGATTAATAAGATTAATGACCAAACCTTACAGACAGTTCTAATTTTCATTATCCTGAATTATTTTGTATTATCAGGAAACTTTGTCATCCCTGTTGAGATGTTAAGCAGTGGAGGCTCCATAATGAATCTCTAAGTGATCCAGTTGGTAGCTGCCCACAATGATCATCACTTACTACCTAATTTACCCATGTGTACACATTCTGTTCTTTGCTACTTACACAATTTTTACTACTACTAAACTCAAAATCTCCTCCAGAAGCTCCTTTGAAAGTCTGATGCTATGTTTTTCACTTTCTACCCTTTGATACTGGTTTCACAGCACAGTTAGCACTTCAGCAGTCTGACATTTGAATTCCTTTGGAATAGTCTTGTCCATGCAGTTCATTTTTGCATGGTGTCTTGATTTATTCCAAGATCTATTTTCGTACTTCAGCTATTGAGACTAGTTCTCATGCCCACAAAAGAAAAAGATATACCCAATTTCTGTGTAGCAAATATGAGTGAAATTATATTGTTTTTCTGAAATAGCCTATCTTTTCTTTCCTTTCTTCCTTCTTCCTTTTCTCCTTCCTCTACTCCTCTTCCTCCCTCTCTGCCTCCTTTCCACTCTTTTTCCTCCTCCCCTCCTCCCACCTTTTCCTTTCCTTCCCCTCCCACGTTAATCATTCATTGGCCCAATTCATATATCTCTAACTAGATTCTATTTTTTTTTGTAGTAATAGATGTGAAATCGTAGTAAAGCATGCTGTTTAATTGATTAATTTACTTTACATTTAACTTTTGAAAATTGATGATCTTTTTGATTTCTTCCTTTAATGACTTTTTTTTTTGTAAGAATAATGTTTTGCTTCTCTTCTGCTAGCTTCTTTTATTCTTCTGCTTAAGAATCTTTTCAGAGTGCTAGATTAGAGATACGAGTCTTTAATATGGTGCCTTTAATCTTCTTCCATACTGCCTGCAAGCATTTTAACCTGCAGTCTGATTTGTCTCAAAGGTGAGAAGCCCGGAACCTTCTGCAGCTGCTCACAATACTGTCAACTTCTTGATTACTTAATCATGTTAGCAGTGCAGTTCTCACAAGTCTGATTTTAGCAAGCAGGTTCTAGCAATGCAGCTGTTAAGAATGGAAATTGCTAGAAAATGGGGCAGAAAATGGTTTCCATCTAATTCCATATGAAGCAAAACTACAAAAATTGTATTGAAAAGTAACCTGATGAACATAAAACCCAATTTCCAATTAATTCCTTGCTAATCACTGAAACTTTTGGGCTGTAAAAAATTGCCAAACCAAAATACATACGGGAAACTGAGCTCTCAAATCTTCTGTGTGTTCAGTCAAAGATTCTGATGCTTTGCATCACATTACAGCATTTTTTGAAATAGCAATCTCTGATGGCAAGAGTTGTTCTGTTTTTGTAGTGTTCAGATGAGAGGATCTGTCCATGTGACAACACTTATAAATGCAAACCATGTTTTTCAAGGCTACATGGCATTTCCAGAGCTTAGGAACATGGTTTCTCAATATTCATTTTTCTTCTCAGCCCAACAACATCAGAGAAAAATTTGAATTCTCCCCTAAGGACATGAGTGACTTTCCCTGCAGTAGAAAAAAAAGAGCTGGCAACAAATCTGAAGCAAATTGTGGGCTAGTTTTTGTCTTTTTTTCATCAAGGTTTGCCTCTGATTGATTATAAATCTCACAGTACACATTTGACTTGAGATTCACTCTGGCACAGATAAAAGTTAGTGATTTTTTTAAAAAGTGGTTATCTTCATGGCATATTTTTATTTCAACAAATGCATTTCCTCCTCCTAATCTCGCACAACCAAACCTCCTCCAAAGTCATGCAGTCATTGCTTGAGTCCCATAAACCAGTAATTTTATGCTTTGTGTTGATATGTTTAAAAGTAATGGTGGTGTTTAATGCTTGATTCATGGGACTTGATTAGTATTTCCTAACTTATATCAAAGCCTCTTTGTCTATTTTATACTCAGAAGTGACTGCATTACTGACTCAAGCCTTACCTGTAGGCGTTAGCTATTCCACTGGAAACATTATATTCTGAGAAAAGCCCATTGAAATGAGCAGTATGGTATAGGTACCGGGGGCACCAAATTGGTAAAAAAAAAAAAAAAAAAAAAAAAAAAAAAAAAAAAAAAAAAAAAATTACCACGGTATATCAAAAAGGCAGGAAGGTGAAATTATGTGAAATTACTTGATAAAAGGATTTAATGTTTTTTCAAAATATTTTTGTAGCATAGCAACTCTAATATTAAACTTTCCATTTAAAATGAAAATAGAAGTACTATTTGGCCTTGACAAATGTCTCCACTGTTGCTTTTTTTTTTTTTTGATTGAAATCCTGAATTTGACTATGATACTTTCCACTATATATATATTTTCAACTCTAAAACTTTTTTTTTTTTCTGTTTTTCACTTTGAAAATGCAAGGATACTTCCAAATTAAAGCTTTCTTCTCATTTTATCTCATGTTTCTGAGATGCCAAATTTGACTTCTTTCTGTGAACTTGCCTGGATGGGTGAAGTACTATCAGGAAGAAAGGTAGTGGGGTATCGGAGACAAGGTAG
The DNA here is from genome assembly GCA_013398735.1 of Nothocercus julius. NCBI lineage: Eukaryota > Metazoa > Chordata > Aves > Tinamiformes > Tinamidae > Nothocercus > Nothocercus julius. The sequence goes on from VZSV01000006.1 coordinate 352,492, forward strand.
TTCAATGATGAATCGTGCCTGGCCACCTTGATTGCCTTCTATGTACAAGAAAATGGCTGGATATGTTAATGAGGGGAAAGCAGTCGATGTCACTTCCCTCGACTTTATCAGGGCTTTCAGCACTGTCTCCCAGAATTGTCTTCTATCCAAACTGGGGTGTTATGGTCTGGATAGGTAGACAACGGGATGGCTAGAACAGCGGTTGGATGGTTGGACTCATGCACTAGAATCTAATGGTAGCAGTTAATACTGTACCTGGAGGCCTATAAAAGACATAGAACACAGGAGCCTGTACTGACACTTGGCCTGTTTGACATTTTTATCAGTGACATGGAGGAGGTGACAGAGCGATTAAGTTTTCAGGTCAGACAAAGCTGGGGGGACTAGCAGATATGCTCAAGGGCAGGGCTGCCCTTCAGACGTACTGGAGGAAATGGGCTGACAGTGACTTTATGAAATCCAGAAGGACGAATGCCAAGTCTTGCACTTTGGAAGGAAGCAAAATGGGGGCTAACTGTCTGGGTCGTAGTTTATCTGGTAAGGCCTTGGGGGTCCTAGTAATTAGTGAGCTGAGTATGTGCCGCTGGTGTGTCCTGGCAGCAAAGAGGACCACGAGCAACTTGCATTAACAGTGGCGCAGCCTGTTGATCAAGGGAATGGATTATCCTCAGACCTCATTAGAGTGTATTTGGACTCCAGTCCTGGACCTCACGAGTACAGGAAAGACATCAGTAAAGTTGATCAGATTCAGCAAAGGTCAGCAGGCTTATCAAAGCTTAAATGCTTGCCTTATGAGGAGACGCTGCGGAAGCTGGACTTGTTCAGCCTGAAGAAGAGACAGGTTCAGTAGGACTTGGCAGCAGCCTGCCAGTGATTAAAGGGATATCAAGAGTGCTCTTCACAGCGGTGAGGGGATGAAAGAAAAATTCAGACGGAGTATAAGGAGAAACCTTCTCACGATGAGGGCAATCAATGGAGCCAGTTGCTCAGAGAGATACTTCTGTCTTTGTTATTGGAGGCTTTCAAGATTTAAATGCAAAAGGCCTGGTCTGAGCTCAGAGCTGGGTCTACTTTGAGTAGGAGATTGGCTTGGATTGGATGACCTTTGGAGTTCCCTTCTGACCTGAATTATCCTATATTTACATGAAAAAGCAACATATGACAAATGCTTTCTGTCAAGGTTTGGGGCTAAATGAGTATCTATAAGGCATAATTTTTCAATTATTGTGGCTAAGCACCAAAAGATTTTTCTTCACAACTATGTCACATTGTTAGAAAGGAGGTCAAGACTGTTTTTTGTTTATTTTTTTATTTTTATTTTTTTTATGATATCTTTATATTATTTGAACTCTGGACCTTAGAGAGGTGCCCCTCTAGTACCTGGTGAACCTCTTGACCATTTTCTGGTTCTAGAAGACAGAGATATGCCACTGCAAACTAGCTAGTTTGCTAGTGTAGAGCAGGAAGTGAAAAGGATTGTCCCTACACAGCTAAGAGAAGGAATAATCTGTATATCAGAAAGCAAAGTAAGACCACAGCGTAATGATTTGTTTGGACCCAGGAGGTTCTTTGTTAGTTTGATGTGAAGGTACAAAAGTAATAAGGCATCACCTTCAAAACAGGTTTGTTTGAAAAGGATATTTGTGAGATTTGGTTCTTACAGCAGGGCTTTTTGTAAGAGATTTATAAACTCCCTGTGATCTTAATGGTGCCATAAATATAGAAGTGATGAAATGTGCAAGAGAGTCAATGTTTAACTAATTGAATAGAGTACCTCACACGTAGAAAGATATTTATGATCCAGTACAGTCATAAGTGAATATGTAAATTAAATTATTTGGGTTATGAAAAGACATTTGCAAGAACTAATTTCTTCTTGCTTTCCCTGAGCTTATAATTTTAACATCTCTTAGTCATTTTAGTTTTTTTCAAGACAATATTTTAAGCATTAAAGGGATAGCAAACTGCTAGCAAGTTTTTACTTTGCTACAGCTCATCTTTGGATCACTTAATAAACAATGCTAATATTCCTGATTGACTTCTGCTCAAAAAGGGTCAACTTTTTGTAAAAAAATGTAGTGTGACAGGTGAAAGAGGGGCCTAGCAGAAATGATAAATAAAAATTGAGCAGTCAGCAGTGTACGTGGATCATAAATTGCATGTTGTCAAAGTAAACCATAACTGGCATATACTGTCCAGTGAGAAAACAGAACCCAAGAGGAAATGACTTACAGCCTAAACAGGGTTCTTTTAGAAGAACTGAAGAATAAGTAATGTCTCATTGGTGAATTCGAGATTGGGATAGTGTCCCTTCTAAAGTGAGACAAGTCCGCACAGTCTAGGGTAGTGAGGTGCTATGTTAGTACAAATCAGTCCTTAATTTAATATGTCTTTTTTATTTTCTTATCCCTCCTTTCTTACCTGTAAAAAATATTTTTTCTGAAGCCGAACAACAGCTACCAAGCTAAACTTCCAGTGAAAGAACTCAACTCCAGCGTTCTTTGTGAAAAACACCTGAAATGGGGATTTTCATAAGGTGATACAAGCAGATACATAACTCCTAATTTTGCTCACATACTCTGAACAAGCCTCTTCCACTTTACAGCCTTTGAACAATGCATATATTTATATTTATCTGAAATCTTACTTTGCTGAGTTTTTGAAATCACCTGCAACCTTCTTTCAGTGCACAAGCTTGTTAAGGCTTCCTGCTGCTCTTTGTGAGGTTCTGTTGCTAAGTTTCTGGCTATTTCAGCTTTTTCCTGCAAGCAAGGCTGTTTGAAAGTCCCACTCTCATGGTCCTACCCAGACTTGGGCCTAGCAGGAAATTTGGCATTCTCCAAGAACCATAAGGAGATGCTGCAGCTTGCTGAGAATGAGATTGCCACCTTACGGCCTCAGTCAGAATATTTTTTGTGGGGGTGTTGATTGCGATGGGGAGGAGGTGGAGCAATGCCAAGGCTAGACATAGAAGTGAAATGAGAGATAAAAGTCATGCTGTACTAATCAGCTTCCATTCAGCTTCGGGAAGCATCGAGATGCTAAGTAGAGCATATTGCCTGAGAAAGACAGAGAGAGAGAGAGTTGACAAAATACTTCCTAGAACTGCAAGATTTTGTGACTAATTCAGACTTTGGGAGGCCACAATTTCATTTTTTAAATACTTGTCATTTCTTTCCTTATTGGTAATAGTGAAGATCAATGGCCCTGGCAAACCCCAAGGCCTCTTAAAATAAAATAAAATAAAACAACTGGAAGAGAAAATAGCTTGCTCACTTACTAGACCTTGTTCACGCCAGCAAAGAAAGCACCTTTCTTCCTGGTATACTAGGGTCATTGCTCACTGTGGTAAAGAATAGCAGAACCCAGTATTAAGTGGTGAGTTATAGCTATAATTATGCTCTGCATTATAAAAAAAATACTGTATTTGGAGAATATGAGCTCTTCCAGAGCTGCATAAAGTATGCTCCTGAAAAGCAGAAGGGAATAAATGTATTTAAAATGGAGGTAGTGAAAGTATGGAGAGAAAAATAGATTCAAGATTTGTTTCACTTACATCATAGAAGAACTATACTTTTAAGTGTTAGTGTACTGTTCTGTAAGAGTCGCTTAAATCAGGCAATAGTCCTGACTGTGATTGAAAGAGGATGTGTGAAACTTATTCCTGAGTTATCAATAATAGCAAACTTCTTAGCAGATGGGAATTTTCTGTGAGTCCTAAAGTAAATGCAGGATAAAACTTCTTTTTTTTTTTTTTTTTTGGTAAAAGTATTTGAATTATGAGGGCCTGATTAAAAAAAAAATGACAACAACAACAATAGCATCAATAAAGCAAGGAACACTATTCTGCTTTGAGTTTGGACCACAAAGAGACCTACCATTTCTAACTAGGAGTATGCATCTAGAAACATGCAAGAGCTAAATAAGGGCTTGGGGATCTAACTTTACATGCACAAGTTTTAGAATACCAGTGATTCAGAGTAGCAAACATATGTATTTGGGAGCAGAGATCAGGATATCTACATCATCCTCCTGCTCGTACTTCACACTTAGAGGTTACAGTGGTTGCAAGCTCCCTCCTTTGCAGCTATGATGAGAAGGTATTCCCTAGTCTTTTTGCTTATATTCATATATATGGTCTGTAAATAGTTTATCTTCCCAGAAATTGCTCCCTGAGGCATATTAACCGAAAATGCATGCCAAATTTTCCTTTAACTTGGGGGCAAAAAAAGTCATCGTCGCTTAGGTCATGTTTTCATTGACTTCAAGAGGAAATCTGGCTGTTAGAGTTTGGCTGCTAAACTTGCCTTTCCTTTTACCCTCATTATAGGTACCATTTTGATTCATTTAATTGCAGACATAAAAAATGTCAATTAGCTGTCTGGCTGCTTGTCTGTGCTGCTCCATCAGGATGATACGTATATCTAATACTGTGTGAAAAATTGCAGCTAAATTTATTTGGCCACAATATAATATGCTTTTAAAAAATGCCTTCAGTGATTACCCTGAATCACTGTAATGATATTCTGTATTACTTCTTTTTCCCTCCAGTTCTTCACACTATTTTTCTGTTCTTTGATTTCCATCAGAAGCATCTTCATAACCTTTGACCACTTTTTCAAATGATAACTAATGCACACAGAATACAAAAGTTAATTTTCAGTGTCCTAATACACTCCCCTAATCTTCTTTCCTTTTTGTGTTTGTGCTGGTAAGTTCAGGCTCATTTTGCCTTTTTTCTTCTTAAAACAAATTTCCAGGACAAAAAGCATGCATATTAAAGTCCCTACCTGGACAAAGCTACTAGCTTGTGGGAGAAAAGTGTGTGTTGATGAATTACACTAATACAAGGATAGCAGAATAATTAAATGAGTGTAATACATTAGAACTTCTAAGTTTATTTTCCAGACCATGCAGAACAATTAAGTTTCCTAAATCTCAAGGGATCAAGGACATACTATTAAAAGAATAATTCTTCTCTATCTGCAGCACCATCTATTTGCAACAATAGCAATTTGTACACAATATATAGAGATCTTTATTATACCTACCGGACTATTTTAATGGCTGGCCACTGAAGCAGTAGCATTATTATTACAAAAACTTACTTTGTATGGTTCAATAAGCAATTTGTTATCTTGAGAGATACTTAAACAATAATATTTCCACTTTGGATGATATTTGTTGACATTTCATCACAGTGACTTCAAGTTTAAAATGAATATTAATGCTTTGGCATGCTTGCTTCTAAAATTGGTAAGTCTAAAAGAAACATTTAATCATTAAGTGAACTATATCTTGCATATAAAATGACTGGTCATAGCAACCTGCTTTTTAATCTCAAATTCAATATAAGAGAGTTTCTTTTTAGAATTTTGTAGAGGCAGAAATTAATGTAAAGTTGACATTTGAAAAGCAGATATGATTACCCTTTCAATTACCTTTCCTAAGTAAGGTCTATGACCATGTATGGCATGCAGCGTTTACTCAACTAAAACAGAATTACCTCCAACATTTGGATATGCTGTGATTACTGGTGAATATCTGACCTGATTTTATCAGATTAGTTATTCCATCCTCCATGCTTTAATTGCCTGGGTCTTCCCTTGCTTTTCTGAGAAAATACTCCGTGGTTATTCTCTGATTGTTGGTATAAGAACCAAAGGTCAGCAATTCATATAGCTTATCTAGCCCTTTGCCTCTGATCAGTACCTTTGTCTCACCACAGATACTTTGTTTAAACAGAAAAAAAAAGTGGTGTGCCTGAATTCTAGATTTACAAACAGTTTCTTTTTATGTTTATAATGAAAAGTCCCAATTTTAAAGAAAAAAAAGAAAAGAAGAGCCAAGTGATTGATAAAAAGCATCAGGTAATTATTCTTCTGGGTTGCAGAGCTCTATATTTGAAACTTTGTTCATCTGTTCAGCTAAAGAATTTCCTGGATCTCTGCAGCTGGGAATATGTGTTGAACTATTGTGTTCATTTTTACCTACTAGACTAATCAGGATTTGGAACTCAGATCTCTGATAGTGAAAACAGTGAAAATAATAGCCGTAAAAGTATCAGTTCATGTATCAGGTACCTGAGAGATCTGGATTTCTGGTTCTACTGCAGACAGAGACTCATCTCCCTGTCTGTAGTAATAAAAGAGATGTACTTTGTTTCCTGATATATTGGTGGGATTCCCAAAGCAGCCTAGACAGAAGGCACACTTGCAAGACTAATTTGAGAGTTACAGAGCTTAAAAGCAAATTCTCTCAAATTAAATTGCCTTCAGTTTTCTGCCAGCAAAGGCATTGGACCTCACTGAGGAAGAGCTTAAATCAGGCTATTTCTCACACTTCAAATTGAGTGAGAAGTGCAGTTTGGGATAGGAAAGATCTCATTGTTGACTCCTGAGACTCCCTCAGCTAATTTCAGATCTGAGTGCAAATCATAACCAGTCTCAAAGCTGAGCGGGGCGATAGGTTAGTATCATCCCAGAGTGTCTGTGTGTGTATGCACAGTGAAGTTCAGGCAGGTTTTGATAGTAAGATGAGAGCTGAGCTGATGTGGTGTGAATGGTCCTAATCTACCTCATTAATGGGTAAAACACATTAGCACATGACTCAGTTAAACAAGTTTTGGAGACCACGTTTTTGTCTTGGGACTGGGGTATGCTAGGAGAACACAGGCATGGCCTCAGTTGACAGGTACAAATGGTTAAGTCACTGTAACTCAGAAATGTTTAGTTCTGTGCTTGTTCCCTTTCTTGGGTCTCTCTAAGCCAAAGCATTGTTCAGATCAATTCTTTCAGCTTGTCTCCTGCTCTTGTGTCCTTACTCAGTAGTTATCAAAACAGAAACAACAACAAAAAAAAAGCTACAATGGGAGGAAACATTGGTTTTCTCAGAGGGAGGCACATGAAAAAAAAGAGACATCAATCATTACCACCTTGTCATCTTTGCCCAGGAGGTATTCCTCCACTTGTACATGCCTATAGAGTTGACTGTTGCTGTAGGCGATGTGAGGCAGGAGCCTTGACTCTGATGCCCCACCTGTAGACTGCACAGCAACGCACATCAAGAAAGTCCTTGGCCTTGTTCTTCCCTACTTTTATGTTACGGCCAGCTCCCATCTCCTTTGTAAATCTTAAAAGAGATCTAAGACTGAGAACAAAACTGAGTCTTGAAAGAATGTCTTCTAACTTTCTTGCATTTCAAAGAATACACAATTTGTCTTCGAAATAAAGAAATGCTGCTTCTGCTGCTCTCCGTAACACTTCTTCCCTGTCTCCCTGAGGGGGTGAAGAAGTAAAACTAAGACTGTAAGTATCATTTTGACTGCAGTTTGTTGTAGCTCTGATGTAGTTAGTCCAATCACTGCAAAAAAGCACATGTATTAGTCAAATAACATCTGCCATTTAATGCTGGAGCCTAAACACAAAACATGTATCCAAAAGCTCTTCCAGAAATTTCAGGATTGTTTAATATCATTAGCTCTGAAGTATGGAAACAAAAGTAGAGTGATTTCCAAAAGAAGAGCAGTGCTGATATTTCTGCTGATGTTACTTGCGTTCGGGGTTCTGTGGGCTTTTTTTTTTTTTTTGAGAATAAAGCCTCTTCTCGACTCTGACATTGAGAAGACTCATGTTATGGTTTAATAACTGAGGTCACTGTATGAAGATTGCAGTTTTTGCCATGACTGTAGGCTGATTTTCATACTCACTCACTGTAAAGTCTATTAATAGGGCTATTAAATCACCAGTGAATGGATGCAAATATCAGCTAGCTGTAAGAAGGTTTCAGTAACAAATATAACTTTTTTAAAAAAGACAAAATCACCAGAAAGGAGTTAAACTTATTTGCTTTAAAGCAGACTGAACTTTTCAGTATTTTTTTAAAGCATTATTATTCAAGAATTGCTTTTCAAGATTAATGCTTCCCAGTATCTAGGCAATAAGATAAGGGTTTATAGGGGATACACTATATTAAATACTCTAGTGTCACAACTTTGAGAGCCGTCAGTGGGACCCACAGTTTAGAAGATAACAGATCACCACCTCCTGAAACAGGATGCTTAAAAACTGCTTAAAATAAGTATTTGAAAACTGAGATTCACACTTGCTACCTGAGTTTTTTAAGTCTCGGCATTCATCTATATGCAGGTGGCTGCCTGTATCACCTCCCTACCTTTTCTTTTTGAGAGATGACACACTGATCAACTTACTGACACTGCATGATTTTTTTAATCTATGCTGAAACACAGCATTTGAAATAAAACGAAGAGCCCATGGAGACTATTCCTATTACATCACTAATTTAAATATTATCTTTCTGATTTCTTTCATCTTGAAAGTGTGGCTATGTGAGAGTGTTTCTCTGATTCTCTTAATGTATGTTGGTGTTAGGTATGAGCTAAATGTGCAATTCTATAGCTAAATTTTATCTCGTATTGAATCTTCTCTGCTTATATTTCAGCCCTTGCAAAAAGTATTTAGTGAAATATATTTATATATAGTTATGACAAGATAAAAATTCAAAAGGTATAGTATACCATTTGAGGTATAGTATACCATTTGTCCAGTGAGTGCACATTGCTGCTGCCAGGACTGAGTGCTGGGATATGAAAGATTACTGTATATATACACACTTAAAAAAACATCACCAGCAACAAAAAAAAGCACCTTCTGCAGATATCTGCTCCATGTTCTTTATGCTTTTTATTTTTGGCATTCTACAACTGAGATGAGAAATATTTGGCATGCTATACCAACAATTTTCATTTTATATAATATGCACATGTGAATCTAGTGGGAGAGTGAGCCAACCATACTGCTGGCAGCATCTGTGTAAATTTGACTGCATGTCTCTGCTAATGTATTTCCATCGTAACCCACAAGTCTTTATTATTTCAGTCTTGGGTGTCTGTTGAGCAGAGGTCATCAATAACACTGAGTGTGCAGAAGGTCTGATACATTTCGGTGTGCATAACTGGAAAATAGCATATGGCCAACAAACTAATTTGCTTAGATTAGCTCATATCCAGAGCTGATAGGCGATTACATTAAATTACGGCTTCCTAACTTCTAGTTACCAGTTCTTGATGATCCCTGTTTTCCCATATCCTCTTATATATCTTTCTATTAGAATTTAACCTAATGTTTCTGATAAATCCTATAATCCAACTATGTCCTTCAAAATAAGAGCATTTTCAAACCTTAGCACAAATTTCCCACTAACCGTTTTCTATGGGTAAGCTCATGCTTCAATTATTTGTACTATTTTCCATATCTTTTCAAGTTAAAATGTGCAGAAAATTAAACTTGATGCTGCCTTCTTTACCATGTTAACTGAGAAATTTCATAAAGCAGGGGAAATAAAATTATCCATTTGATTAACTAGCTTATTAAGACTCAGCACACAAATATTATAATTTATTCTCATTTAAGAGCAGCCAAAAGTAGGCCGTGTAAGTCATCTGCCAGGAATGTGTGAGAAACAAAGTCTGCACTCAGTTCTTAGGGGAATTTATAGGGTCCCCACAGAAAATTAAATGACTCTTTGCAATGAATAAGTCTTTTCTGCGATCAGGTAATGAGTTAAACAAATGGATTTAAACAAATAGAGCTGCAGCAGAGATGTGGAAGAGAGTAACATATCCATCTGTGGAGGTTTCAGAAAGCGTGGAGCTCCCACTGCGTAGGCTACTTCAGCAGCAGCCCTTGAGCTGTCCTCTTTTATGGACAACGAAGAGAGCTTGTTATTGCCCTTCCTCTCAGCATCACTTCTCCTGTTTGTGCCAAGTCTCAAAGGCTGAATTTATTCTCCTATGTGAAGCAGGGCCAGAGGTGGCCTTGGACTACAGAACACAGACTGCATCTGCAGCCCAGAGTGCGTGCAGTATGACACTCTTGTTCAAAGACATAAATGCTATTTTTTATGTGCATGTGTGCATATATTTCTTAATTCTAAAGACTCTGAAATGATTCCTGAACTATGCCTGTGACCACCGTGCTCCCGGTTAAGCAGAATGGGTCACTGTTGAGGCTGGGCCCCAGCTTGCTCCAGACCCTGTTCTCCGGAGCCGAGCAAGGTCGCACTGGGGCTCACGTGCTAAAGCTGCTTATGTCTGCAGAGCAGCAGCTCCTGCTGACACTGTGCACTGGGGCAACTGCCACTCGCCTGCTGGAGGTCTGCAGCTGCCCTGGGGATTTCTGCTTTTCAAATCCAGCTTGGGGGTACAGTGCACACAAAATCCACACCACAGAAGGAAGACATACCATTTTGGAAAACCAAAAGTCTCTTTTTGCATATCTGTTTCAACCCCAGTGCTGCAGATGCAAGCATTTGGTTAGTGCACAAGCTTTGCAGTGTTGTTTGCCTCCACTCAGCCATCAGTCTGATTTTCAAATGTAGTCGTTTTCAACAGAAATGCATCAGCATGTTACAAAACCTACATACACAGCAAGTGCACCCTGGCACTAACCGTTATCTTGTGTGAGGCAGCTCCTCTGCTTTCCCTCAGACACCTAAGGAGTTTTATTCATCTCTCAGATTTCTCCTTCTGTCTTCCTTGCAGGAGCCGCTCTTCCTCCCCTCCTTCTTTGCTAGTCTTCATGCCACTAGATTTGCATATCTTGTCATTGACTCCATAAAAAAAGTGAATATCCAAATTTTCTATCAATACCAATTTTCTCTGCATAAAGCACATTTCTTAAGGAAGGCATTCAGTTCAATTGAAATGGAGAATGTATAAATTCCTGTTGCTTTTCTAAATCAAGTTAAACATATTCATTTGTAGTATCATGCCCCCTTAATGCCTGCTTAAGTAGTCAATATGGCATCCAAAAAGACTAATAGCTTGCCTGCTTTTGTTGCTCACATTTTTATTCTCCACTCAGTATGGAGATTTTCACTGTAGAAGTTCAATTTTGAAAAAGCTAGAAAAGACAGAGAGAAAATAGAGGGAAGTCCTCTCTGAGGCCATGTGAAATTTCAGATAATAAGAGAGGTTTGGTATTTTCTCATACTCACTGTAGTTTGAAGTACAGCTTTGCAACTTTGAATAGCTTCATGTAGTGCAAAAATTACACTCTAGTCTTATTCTCATGTGCAGAATTTCAATTAAAACAATTTATATGAGATTTATGCAGCCTTACCACCAAAGCTGAAAAAGCAAACTCTTTATGGCACACTGTTGAAAAAGAATATTAGAATTTAATTTTGATTGATTTTAAAACTCCTTTGTAAATTACTGGTTTAGGTTAAAGAACAGGTTTCCTATTAATTCTGGGTCTGTGCAGAATCAAGACCAAAAAGAATGTAATAAAAATGCTTTAGAATTTCATGTAATTCAGGAATATTTTAGCAGTGCCTCTATTGTACATTTACTACCAATTATACTGTACTTTATGCTCTGAGACCCATTATACCTCCTTCATTTGATGAAAAAAAAAAGACTTGTTGTGAATTGTTCATGTTTTAAGTATTATTTCTTTGGCTAGTTTCTTGCTAGTTTTTGAAGATTATTGTTGTTTTCTTTTGGGAAAGGGTTTTTTATGTAGAGTTTTATTTTTGCTCTTTTTATTTTCTTAACAAATCTTCTAAAAGAAGTTCATTGTATTAAAGTTGCTAATAGTAATAATTAGACAAATATATGGTGACTGCTTGATGGAGATGTAATTTAGTAAGAACTGACCTTGTCTTGAAAAATTGAAAATGTTGGTAGATCACGCACAATTTAAAGATGAAAGATGGCCTGATGGAAGGTTTACTTTCAGAAAACAAATACTGCAGGTATTTTTTTTTTTCTGCTTTTTACTGAACATCTTTCTTCTCAGCATTGTCTTTTTGAAGGTTGAATGAGGCTAGTAAATAGAGGTCTGCGAAATGGTCAAGCCAGGAAAAATGTTCTTTAGGGATTTTTGAGTGAGAAACATGAGGACAAACAAAAGCAGGTGCAGACTTTATTAGAAAATAAATAGGCTTGCATGACTGCTCTGTAAAAGACAGTCACCATCTCTTTCCCAGAACTCCTAAAGTGAGAATGGGAAATAGACTGCAGCCAGCAATGCTTCCTTCTGTAATAGATGAAGGGTGGGTGTTACTCTGTCTTAATTAGGACCTGCGGTGTGATCCAACATGCAGTGTACTCTTATCACCAAAGGGGGTGGAAGTTGCCACTTTCACTTCAGCCTTGACAATGACTCAGACCATATCTGACATTCCCTGTTGATGCCCTGGACCTAACTAACAGTGGACTTTGCCTAAAATTCCCAACAAAATTTCATACAAGCTTTCTACCAGCCACTGTGCCACAGTTTACTGAACAAGCTTTAAATAGAAGTTTTGCTTTCAGGTTTATATTAATGCCCATTGAACGAATTCAACAGAAATCTTTGCACCTCTAGAAAAGGCCCCACTCATTGCAAATGTGTCATAGAAATGAATCATCCAAAGGCTGCCTGCACTTACAACTGTTTTGTTTAGCTTATTGGATGGCGTGTTGCCTGCTCATGTGTTGTTTAGATGTAGTATAGGGAATAGGTGTCAGAAAAAGATGATTTTACCAGAAAAGTTTAAATAGAACAACAACTGTTAGCTTGGTAGCAACAATTTCCCTTTTCGTGACTGAACAAGAAAGTATTATTTCCCTAAGAAGACTTCCAGCCTGCTTGCACCTGCTCCCTGCATCAGCCTCACGAAGCCTTGGACGGTTGGGCTCCTGCACTGCTCGTCTCAGGGCTGCCAGCCGTTCTGGCCAGGGATGCCAGAACATCAAGAATGTCTTTTCATCTTATTCAAAGTGTAATTCCTGCTTTGATGTCAAAGGCTATGACAGTAGAGAAGAGGAAATATTTCCTAGCCAGTGTTCCCCTCCCCTTCCCCCCACCTCTCTCTCAGTTCTTGCCAAAGTGCTTCATCTTTTCAGCTGGACAAAAATATTTTTATTAAACCATTTGGATCCTCTATAAAAACTCATGGAAGGGCATTTATGAGAAGACACTAAGCAAAGAGTATTTTTGCCTCTCTTTTTAAGTATTTTGAATACTTATAAAGGATATATCCATTCTATACTCTCAGGTGGGTTAAATATTTGCAGAAATTTGAGTTTAAGGATCCCTCCCTACCTCCTTTACTTTTCTTTCCTAAATCAGAGCTGTAAATATGCAAATAAACAGTTCTTGCTTGGTTTCTCATCACAGTGCAACATAGTCCAAATCTCTTCTCAGCTCCCACTCAACACTCAGAAAACGGAGTATCTCACACAGAGCACCTACCATCTTGCAGTATAGAGGCATACGTAATTATCTAGCAGATTTATGTAGAAACATAAAGGCAAACTGAAGACAGAGGACAGAGTTCCTGCTTACAGGAGGCTCTGATTAGGCATGAAATAAAAATCAGCCAGATGTCTCCGTGTTTCCTTTCTTGTCTTCTCCTTTGTTTTTTGTAACTGGAAAAACATAAACACAATATGTCAGAAAAAGTAAGGCTGCAATATGAATAAAAATACTTGTGTAGAGAGATATGGAATATTGCAACTTGCTCCTGATGCTCTTTGTTTTTCACTTCAAAATATAATCGTATGTCTTTAAAAAGTCATTAAAGTATTTTAAACATATTCCAGTTTCAAAATCAAGATTTTCAAAATTCAAACTTTTACTTTCTTTCTCTCAGGATGTTAACACTAAAACAGCTCTAACAAAATAGTTTCCAATGAAATAATTTGTCTACGAAATACTCAGACATCCAAATTTATGATCAGAACTTACGTAGTTGAATTATACAGCTGCAAACTGTTAAAGCAGATGTAGAAAGAGGGCAATGTGTATTTATTTTCACAGATTGTAAAAGTAAATATTCTTGAAGATATATATTTGTTAGAGTTAGCTTACTTTGTCATATTTAATATTTTAAGAATTGACTCTGTAGAGAGTGTCTATATGAAATGTAGGAAAATGTATGACTTTCTTTCTATGAATCATTTGATTCCTTGTCTTTATGTTGGAGAAAAATACCCTGCGACATTTTTTGAACAGTAACTGCCACCAAAACTGACTTCTAAGAGAATTCGTTTAATTTTTTTCCTCATATTTATTCTAGAAAAAAGTTCACAAAATAATGATGCTAAACTTAGTGGGGATAATAAGCGTACATAATGCTATTCATAATAATCTTCATACCTATCGTGCATTACCATATGAACAATAGGCATCTAATATTTTCAGCTGCTTGCTTTATTCTCTCCCCTCTTTGTGCGTGTGCCATGCCAGTGCTTTTTTTTTTTTTTTTTTTTTTTTTTAAAAATCTCAGCTGACTATGATGACTGGCTAAATACTGATATAACTAATCTGAATTATTTCAGCAGCTCTGGAAGTCAGATGTGCCATCCAATTGCCCAACAGGAGCCTTGGAGAATTCCTTGGAGTATAGTTATATAACCTATAGAAAACCAATTAATTCAAATCATTTAAAAATAAAAGATAGGTACAGCCTTTGCTATAGTCCCAAAGCTGCAGTAATTTATCAACTGGAACTAGTGCTAACAGGGAGCCAAGTTAATTGATAGAAATTAACAAGATTTGACATGCATCTTGAAATTTCAAAACTATTCTCAAGTGCTATTTTGGTGGCAGAGAAGAACTTCCCCAATGAGCTGACGGATGCTAATAACTGCTGCTTAATTCAGCTAAATCTATTGTAAGTAGAGGGATTCTAAATTTAAGTAGCTTAAGCTAATGTCTCAAACACAAATGAAGACCTGGTCATATAATCTGCACGAAGTCATAGATCTGCACAGGTTTGCGTATTTTTCTTAGGAAGAGGAAAACAGTACAAGAAACTCTTGGAGAGGATGGAAAAGTAAGATGGCTCCCGACTGGCAAACACAGCGATGCTTTTAAAATTGATGACAATTTTAATGATATTTGTGTCACTGCTGTTTTCACTATGCTTGAAGCTTGCCCAAACAAGAGCAGAGGGCTTTTAGAATTACCAAAATGGAAATCTGTAAACTATATCAGAACCAAACTGCACTGGTAGGTGGCAACATGAATCCAGTCTTGCATATTACAGGGGAGGTGAGAAAGGCAGCACACTTTCTTCAGTCTCAGCTTTCTCTTCCCACTGGCAGGAAGCTCCCAAATGCCTTCTCACAAAAAGACATCCAACTCTTTCCAACTGGTTCCTATTTTTTTTTTCTAGTGAAAGAGGCAAGTGGGAGGAGAGAATCCAGCAATATCACGAGTGAATCATGATTTTTTTTTTCAGCAAAGCTGCTTTTACCTCATAAAATGTTGCTTCGTAAAATCTAAAATCTGCTGTGGAAATAAATCAATTTAGAGTGAGAGATCCCCAGCATCCCTCACGAAGGAAGGTAACCATTTCGAAAGAAGTGAACTAAAATCTGAGAGACCATGGAGCAGTTTCAAAAAGAGATTTAGATGCCGAAACTCGCAGTGCTACACTGTGGAAGGTCTGGTGGCCAGCTGCAGGTGTAGAGGTGGAGTAGCGTTTGCAACACTGGATGGGGCACTTTCTTTCTAGTGAACAGAGGGAGTGTGGAATGCTGAAGGGACCTGAGAATGCATAACTTAACCCCTAAAGATGCTGGAGGAGTTATGTTTCTGAAGACTTATATTACTTCAGGATAAGTTATCTAGCCCAAGAAACTTGCCTTTCTTTCCTAATGTTAAAATGTTCAAAATTCTATTTTTCTTAACCAGTTGCACCTCCATGGCAATTCAAGAAGAGAACAAATACCACTTTCCCCATGTCAGACTTTATATAAAACTGGAGTGTCTGTTCCCCTGACATTCCAAACAGATGATTAGACATATCTGCATCACTGAAACGCGACATCCACCATGCCAAATCTAAGGGCTTGAAGAGTGGGACAAGTAAAAAGAGCAAGAGAGAACCTGGGGAGTGCAAGTATTGCTCATGTGACTCCAGCCATGGGATGGCCGGAGGGCCTGTAGACAGTAGGCGGTGGAAGCTCTTCTATGCCCCTTCCTGGTGTCCTTGTAACCCACCCCACCAACCTGCTCAGCCATGTCACCCTTTACTGACATGGCTGAGGCACAGAAAGGAGGAGGAGGGGCACAAGGGACTTGCAGGAGAAGGGTACAGTGAACATTGTATGTTCCTAGGCTGTAGGGAAGTAGGAGGATACAAAAGGGAACAGTAAGGGCTGAAGAATCTCTTTATAAATATAGATTTATAATGAGATTCATGTATGAATATATATTTATAATGAGATGATACCTGTGGAGTATGTGGATACCTGTAGGTGTTGATAAAAAAAATAGAAGAAATGTTCCTTTGTGTTATCGTACATAAATATGCCTTGTTGGTCAAAGCCTGCCATTACCAGCACCAAACTGCTGAACGTCATTGTGCTTGCTCTGATAACCTCATTAATACCTCTGCTTTTGGGTTCCATTGATGTTTGTGTTTCATATTCCTTCACCATTTCATCTACCAATTGCAATCACTTGTTCATTCCAGCTAAACTTGCATCAAAGAGTTACTTTTTGAGCTATTTTATGTCTACTTTAGCTCTTCCCTCTGCATGTCAGTCATGTTACTCTGAGTTGTAAATCATTGTGTGTTTTAAATGTAGCTGCTGGATGGTTTTGGTCTCATTCTTCTCCCTGTCTTTCTAGACCAATGTGAAAATCACAAATTCTTTTTCTAGTTTTCAGGAACTATTTTCCTGATTCTTTCTCCTTATCACCACAGACTTGGAGATCCTATGGTGACATCTCATTTTCAGGAATAAATTAGCCAGATGTACAAACACAATCTCCTAATCAATGTTTCACTCATTTAAGTTTCTGAGCAACACTATTAAAGCACATTAGTAGTGTGTGAAATACTCATTTATTGTTCAAACAAATGAAAAGCTTAGCCTTTTTCCAGTACTTTAAGAATATCCAGAAGACTGTAGAACTGTCTAGGAATACATATTTGTAGTAAAGTATTGATTTTGAGGAAATTTTTGCAATAGGAAGGCTTATAAGATCCTGGGCACTCTGGTCACTTCTGATGACAGATAGGACTAGAGACATAAAATGAAAACAGGCTCTTATTGATCTAAAAAAAATGTTTTTGACAGCATGCCATTGTGAAACCAAAGAGACATTGGGTTTGTTCCAATTTGAAATAAAAAGCAATTTCAAAATCTTAAGAGCTCATAAAATTGCCAGATTGTCCAGTGCTAATGAGTTACATGTCAGGAGTGACTCATGTGGTAGAAAAGATTAGACTACGCTGTTTTTCACTCATTTTTCATAGCAGAATATGCTCTCTGAATGGAGGAATGCCCCAATGGCTAAAAGCATTGGTGACTTCTCTGTTATAGTATTTAAAGAAGGAGGCTAATCCTGCTGTTAGGGCAATGCTATCCTGAGGGACATAGAAGATATGCTCTACTAAAGGCATCCTAAAGTTCAAGGCTGAGCCTAGTCAAAATATGCTGCTCCCTCGGGGAGTGGGCTGCTGGGGCAGTAGCACTGCAGAGGCTCTGCTGGCTGCCTGTCTCCTATGAGAGACCCATAAAGCCAGGCTGACTGCTACTGCTGCTGCAAAGGGCTGGACCAGGGTGGATGCAAAAAAAAACAGAACAAATTACAATTTTTCCCTTGGAAAATGATGGGGACATGAGGTAAGAGCAGACCCTTCCAACAACAGCAGTAATTGCTGTACCTGTCTCCCTGTAGGTGTCTGGAAGGAGCAGGAACTGTAAGCCACATTTCTTAGGGCTCACTGGCTTCATCTGTCTCTCAGAGTTTCCTGTCCCAGCAGCAGCAGCATGACAGTTCTTTATTCTCAGGACAACCAAATTCAATTTTTCTACTCTGCTGAGAAGCCACAGGCAGCTCAAATAAAGACACAGCATGACTAATACTTTCTCATCAAACATAGTCAAACATAGGGACAAGCACTGGGAATTTTCGGGGAGATGTATATCAGAATGACTAGATAGAAAATCATGCTCCAGGGCAAAAGCTTTGTGCTTTTCTTAGCTCTGCATACATACAGCCTAAACAGGTAGTGGTCTTTCCCCAGAAGATTTAGAGTTGTGACATGGGGAGAGTGCTTGAAGTTTGGCCATGCTGACACTGGATACAAGCTGCCTTATCTAATATGCTTATAAAAAAATAAATATAAAAATAGTGTCTGCTGTAAGTAGCCTTGCAACCACGGACTTCAGGAGGGCCAACTTTGGCCTCTTCAGAGACCTCCTCGGAAGAATCCCATGGGCTAGAGCTCTAGAAGGTCGGGGGGCCCAGGAGAGCTGGTTGGTTTTCAAGCAGCACCTCCTCCAAGCCCAGCAACAGTGCAGCCCTGTGTGCAAGAAGTCAGGCAGAGGGGGCAGGAGACCTGCGTGGATGAGCAAGGAGCTTGCGGCAATGCTCAACCAGAAGAAGGCAGTGTACAGAATGTGGAATAAAGGACAGGCCCCTTGGGAGAAATACAGGAACGTTGTCAGGGAATGCAGGGATGCAACAAGGAAAGCTAAGGCACGGTTGGAATTCAGTCTGGCAAGGGATGTTAAAAATAACAAGAAAAACTTCTTCAAATATATTAATAGCAACAGGAAGATCAGGGAAAATGTGGGTCTGCTTGTGAATGGGGTGGGTGCCCTGGTTACAAAAAACACAGAAAAAGCAGAGTTGCTGAACGCCGCCTTTGCTTCGGTGTTTACCAAGGACAGCCCTTCAGAGTCCCAGGCCCTAGGAACAAGAGAGGAAGCGTGGAGAGAGGAAGACCTGCCCCGGGTTGAGGAGGACTGGGTCAGAGAGCACCTAAGGAAACTCGATACCCACAAATCCATGGGCCCTGATG
>VZSV01000006.1:372449-398134 GCA_013398735.1 Nothocercus julius
AAAGGCTGAGAGAGCTGGGCCTGTTCAGCCTGGAGAAGAGAAGGCTGAGAGGAGACCTGAGCAGTGTCTCTAAGGACCTCAAGGGAGGCAGTGAGGAGGATGGGGCGGCCTCTTCTCAGTGGTGGCCGCTGATAGAACTAGAGGAAACGGCCACAGGCTGAAGCATCAAAAGTTCCACAGGAACTTTAGGAAAAATTTCTTGCCAGTGAGGGTGACAGAGCCCTGGCACAGGCTGCCCAGGGAGTTGTGGAGTCTCCTTCTCTGGAGATCTTCAAATCCCGCTAGGATACAGTCCTGAGCCACCTGCTGTAGGTGACCCTGCGTGTGCAGGGGGTTGGACTAGATGATCTCTAGAGGTCCCTTCCAACCTTAAGCATCCTATGATTCTATGTCTACAGAGGGCAGCGTAAGTGCTGCTGTGTATTTCAGTGATTCCCATTTTGGCATGCTTGTACCTTGTTTCTTTGGCAACTGCAGCGGACAAATCACACCAAAGGGGAGAAGCTTGAAAGAAGCAAGACAAGTTAAGTTCCTCTTCCCACAGCCGTCAGTATTTTGTTTTTAGCCTCAGAGTTCGCTCCGACATACTGAGTTCGCAAACTTCCCATTCAAAATGTTTCTCATTGGCCATCTCATTCTGTGTGAGGAAGAGGGAAAGGAAAGAATTATGACAGTACAAAAAATCTAGCTGAAGGGACAGCAGAGCCTCTAGTAGTGATGAACGATAGAGCATCTCCTCCTTTTTCATAGGGCAGATAGCCAACCTGGAGTCACATCTTTGCAATGCCTTTGAAAGCATGTGGGTAGGAGGAGCTGGCAGCCAGGATTAAAACAATTTCAGTCTATCATGATGGTAGTGCTTGTCTTTTGCATGAACAAATTTTGGAAATCTGAGTCCCTGTCTAATCTGAAAGCAGCACTTGGTGTCTATAAGGAATGCCTTGCACAGAAGGGGACCCTGTGGCCATGGTGCATGCAGATTGCTAGATCTCTTTCTGAAGTTTGTGCTCATGTTATGGCTTCTTTTACTTGGTTTCAATTAGAATATACAAAGCACAGTGAGACGATCATGTCCAGAGAACATTAGGTGGTATTTCTAAGCAAGTTGAGAATGGATAAGAAGGCAAAAAAAGAAATGCGCTTAACCTTTGTTATGTTATTTTTGATGCCTTAAGGCTTAATTACTGGCATTCTTTTGTATGGAATTTTGTAATTCTTTTTAATAGGAAAAATAAAATAAAGTTTTAAAATAAAGTTTTTATATTTTTATTTTTTATATGTGAACATAATTCACATATAATCTTGGATTCTTGCTGTTTGTTTTGCATATGGCAATGCTAAATGTTTAGTTTAGATAACATCATCTTAAAATACGTTATGAACAGCCTGATCATTCTGGCAGGAAGATACTGTGTTTTGGATCAGACAATATGATGTTTGGGATTATAACAAGATAGCGCTGTTTTCTCTCCAAATTATGTAATAATATCACAAAACATTTTATTAAAGCTATTCTCTTCATTTTCTCATTTTCTCTTTTCTTCATTTTGCCTTTTCTTCATTTTCCCTTCCTAAGAGCAAATGAAGGTGAGAGAGATTTTGTTTTTCCTTGCCAAGATGTTAATATCTCCTAAATGGGTTGGCTAATTATACTATGTTTGTGTTTCTAGTTTCTTATTTTCCATATCATTCTTTTTCTAGTCTTTTTACATCATATTTGTTTCTTTTTTTAAATTTTGAGTTCTCAAAACTGATGAAAAAGTAGAAAAGCACTTTTATTTATTTATTTATTTATTTAAATCTAAAGCACCCTGGCAAATTATCAAGAGAATACAAACATGATACAAAATAACGCGTATAAATGAAATATAGATTGGTCTGCCATTCAGGACTTCTGTGCATACGGAGACACAGGCTTCAGCAGTGTTATGCTGTTTTTTCCAGAGCTGATCAAATAGATTTGTAGCCTCCAAAATGGAACACAGTAATGAAAATTGCATTTATAAACAAGTAGATAATACAAAGACTTTATGTTATTTTTTTCTAATTTCTATTTTTGGACAGATAGATGGGATCAAAGTTACATTGACTTTATGTAGCTCTGGTATTGAAGACTGAGTCCTTTTTTTCTCTAATATTCCTTTGAAGTTCCTGATGACTGACTATTTATGTTATTGTGCACATAGAAAATCCATTCTGAAAGAACCTAGGACACTCTTTGCATCAGGTATTTAACAGCACCACAACTTATTCCCTTGCTTCTTGAAATTCGACTATAGCATCACTGATTTTATTTAATGTTTCCCTTTCTCAGTAAATGTCTAAGAAGGTTACAGAAAAAAATATGACTTTTCTTACATGAAGGAAAGGTGTTAAAAATATTCCCAAGCCCAAAAGAGCCATTAGACCTCTTTATTTCCACCCTGTGCAGGTGGCACTGCTCTCAAAGTAAGGCTTTCATTCTTCAAAATGTGTTTTAACAAGCTGTCTTCAGGGACCACTTTAAAGTCAATGAAACCAAGCTGAGGTTTGGCATCTTCTCCGCTAAGTATGGATGGGCACATCTCAAGGATTGGAGCAATTCTTTCTAAGGGAAAGGTTGTTTAGCCTGTCTTTTGAGGCTTTTCTCCTTCTAGTCTTCTGGCAATCCTCTATTTCCCTTCCTGGAGGAAATCATAACAGAAATACAACCTCATGTTCCTCAGGAGCAGAGAAATGGTATGCTGGTAGGCAGCTGGCAGGGCCAGCCTGCTCCCTAACTGTGCTGTGCCTGGTTTGAACAGTGCCTCACTCCCAGGGGCTGCCGCACAACCTCTCCTATGAACTTTAAATTGCTTACAATCGCTTCAAATAGCCTGGAAAAGCTATGTGTCTTCTATTGAGTGTGCAAACTGAAATAAAACACCTAAGCTGTGCTGAAGACACAGCTCTTCCTTAGCTTTAAATCAAAACTTGTTTGCATGACACCTTGAGTTATGTGGAAAAAACATTCAAAAGAATTTGTAAAAATAATACCAGTTTGAGAAATTTGGATCCTTCCACAGATCCACTTGTAGCAAGAAAATATGCCTGAGTAACTCTCCACTAGTTTGCTTCATTTAGGACCCGACAACCAGGCCTTAATCCCTCTAACTTCATATACTACCAGGACACAGCTTTGTAGAAAATCCTTGAAGAAAATCCAGCTTCTTAGTAGGTCTGTAAATATCTATCTATCTATCTCTCTATCTATCTATCTATCTAATCTTATTTATTTTTACTTTTTAATTATTTTTATATAATTTCACTGTTAATTTCATTTTTACCATTGACAGCAACAGAGAAGGGATATTGTCTCATGTTGTATGATGATTAATGTATTTTGCAAATTAAGTTTCATCTATCTTACTTTGGCTAAGTATTAATAACACACATTTTTGTTGTAACTTGAGATTTAAGAATTTTTTTTATTTGTCATACAGTTTAGTGAAGTTATTTTTAGTCAGCAAAAGCAATGGACCTAGCTGTGAAAAGAATGTATATTGCATGCTTTAGAAAACCTGATGGAGTATTAGCACAGAAACTGATGACTCTTAACAGTTTGAAGTAGTCTGAAAACACTATATAGAGAGGGAACTTCTGGATTCTTTAAAGTAAAGCAAAGATATTATTAATAACATTTACATTAAGGAACACAAGCATGTTTATTTGCTATGGAAACTCATCAAATTCAAAGTAATTCCTCAAAATGGTAGTTATAAGCAATTCATTAAAGGACAATAAGAGAAAAAAAGATTCACTTTTTTTTTTGTCAGTAGTTTTGGGAGAAGACACGCAAAGGTCAAAAGCTGAGGTTTATTTGTGCCTGAGAAGCAGGAGTGGTGGAGAAAATGATGAACAGTCTTGTGCATGCAACAGTGCCACCTTTCTTTTTATTATGGTAGTGAAATATCTAAAAACAGCCAGACTGGATTCTTGCTATGGTTCATCTATTGCAGTACCAAGCCAATATGGGGAGTTTGATGAGAAACACAGGACCAAAGCAGTGTGAGCCACCTCTTGTACTTCCTTTCCTTTTCCTGGCTGGTTTGCCAGTTATCAGCCCTGAAAGTGTCTCCTCTTCACATGCAGTGTGAAGGGATTCAAAATGATTAGATTCTGTGGAAGTGTTGCCTTTCGTATGGCACACAGCTGATTGGAATTGCATGTCTGGTGCTGGTGGAGTTACTAAATTAATGAAGAACAAATAAACAAACACAGCTGATGCCTTTTGATTTCCTGGAACAGACCATATTAGTGACTACCCAATGAATTTCTGAATATTTATGCCTTTTTTATGCTTTTTCTTTCTCATTCTTTCTTTTCTTTCCTTGCTCTCCTTTTCTCTTTGTCTTTCTTCATTTATTTTTTGTTTGTTTTTTCTTTTTCTCTCTCTTCCCCTCTAGCTCTCTTTTTCAGGACTTCCAAATCAGAGAAGCTGAGAGATTCAAATGTCTGTTTTTCCATCTTCTGACACCTGTGTGACCACATCAGTTGTTGCAATGTATGATTTTATCAAATTACCAGTCAGATCAGGGTACAAATAAAAGATGTTCTGTTCCTGTTGACAAAACTTGCAAAACTGTAGGTTTCCAAAGACTATATGAATAAATGTGAGATAATCTGCAATGTGTTTTTGCATTATATACCAGCTAGTCACGTTTTGATTATTATTTCTAGTATTCATTATTGAGAGCCTTGCAGTGCTTGGTATGCAGAGGCATTCTGCGAACCCCCAGCAGAAGGAAACTGTAAAAGATTAAAAGCAAACTGAGGAAAAAATAAGCTGTTGTCTTACGAATGCAGATGACAGGAAGCAAACATTAAGTCTAGAATAATATTCATTCAGTTAATAAATAAAGCAATGTCTTATTTCAGAAACATGAATCTCACTCCAACTATTCCAGTTTTCAAAACCGCTTGGTATTATTCGATAGCAACATGCCATCTGAATGAATTCTTTATCAGGTTGTTCATCACACACTTGTAGAGTTTGCTTAATATATCTCATTTAAAACGTCAGTTGCTGTGAGCTCTTTTATAGTTCTCTAATCAGCTGGAATTTAATCGCCTGGTTGCAGAGGTGTGGAAGAAATGCTCCATAATTAAGAAATAAACTTTCCAGGCAGTAATATTGCCCTCCTGCCTCGAGCCGGAAGGCAGCTGATGTAGTCACCAAGGCCAGCAGTGGGGCTAACCATCTACCTCTCTAAAAGCCATGCAACTGCTGGGAATGTTCCCGCAATGTCCCTGTCCTCCCCAGCCACCCCGGCCCCAGCCCCAACCCCGTCTCAGCCCATCCCAGGCCATGATTTGCGTCCCGTGATGCCGCATGTGTGACAGCTCCCACTTGGCCGCGGCTCTGACCTGCCAACCACGGGACCCGCTGCTCTCCGCTGTCCTGCCTCCCCTGTACAATGTCTCCCTTGAGCTCTCATGCAATTTGAACATAGCTGGAAATGGTGAGGAGGCTCCTGGCATTAATAAAACACACTGATATGCAATGCTGGTATCACCTCCTCTTTCCTGCCTGCTCGCACAGCACAGTACTCGCCAAGTTGTGCTGAGAGAGAGAAAAAAGAAAACATGTCACTGGTCTGTGCTTTTCAACAACTTGAGCATAATTGCTCTGCCTTAGCTGCAGTGGCAGAATAGTGAATAAAAAGTAGGATTCATAAGCAACAAATGTTCTTTGCCTTGATTTTTTTCCTTTTGAGGCCACAATGGATGTTGGCAAGGTAGTGACAGAGCAAGCAACATGAAGGTTGCTCTTCAGAAGATATCAGAAGATATCAGAAGATTATCAGAAGATAAATCCTGAGGGTAACAACTGTGTGGAACTCACCTCCAGATGTGTGGCACAGAGCAGTCACCTCCGCTGCAGGGCAGGAAGGAGAAAAGGGAGAATGATGCAATATCTGCATCACAGGAATGCTGAAATGTAAAACTGGAAGACAATTTTTGAGTTGTTGATCCTTCTTGTATACTTACATGTGCACTTGCCTGTATAAAACCTACAGGAATTCAAGCCTAATTCTTGAATTCCTGGAGGTTTTGAGGTCATCTGCTCTTGAAAACAGGTACTTAATTAATATTGGCTAATACTGGGATGGGAGACCGCTTGGGATCCCAGTGTGGCATAGACAGAATCCATGAAACCGCATTTGTATCTCTCTTGTTATTTCAATGATGGACAGGAAAATCAGAGGCCAGCTACACAATACAAAGCCATCAGTCCTTAAAGCCATCTATTATTCAGTGGGCAGACACTCTTTAGTGGTACACTGAGTAGACACTCTTTTTGGTATCATGTTTCCACTTCAACACGAGAATAAAAATATAGAAATCAGACTTTAATGAATGTACGTTATCTAACAAGATAGCTGCTCTGGGGTCATTTGGGCATAATCTTCATACTTATGCTCATACAATCAAAAAGAAATCTTCCTGTGTTTATTCTCTTCATTTTTTTTTCTCTGATCTAAGGACAAATGTCTTGAATATCTTTTCATAGGAAAAATGTGCAGGAATCAGATATTCCCATAGGAGACTGGATCTGTGAACCGTGGCCTTGTTAGGAGCAAGCTGGGGACTGCTGTTACTCACCAGATGGGCTGGTTAACCGGAGGAATACATTCAGTCCACTCACCAGCTGCTCCATAGGGGAGGGCAAGGGTTTCCCCACACTCCTATGTGAACTGTTCCTCCAGCTTACTATGATACTTCACAGGGTAAACACAGAGATATGCTATGTCACTGGTCACCTAACGTCCTATGTAATTACTGAATGTTGCAGGATACGTCAAATCAACTCTGTGTCAACTACAAACAAGCAAAACTATAGTTAAGCAAGATGTAATAAGAGTAGGCTGAGTTGTGGTCTGGTTTCTCAGCCCCCAGTGGTGTTTCTTCATAATATGCTGTTCCTTGATGGCGTTAGGTCAGCACTCTCATTCCATTAGTTTCTTCTTTCCACTCTCTAACCCTTTCAATTACTCGTTATAAGCTCTCAAGGAGTCGGCAGAATTAATTTCTTCTGTCCAGTCATGGATTTTATCACACTCACTAGGCTTTGCCAAGGCTCCTGTTCCTTGTGGTCTTCAAAACTACTTCAGTCTCATTTATTATCACTAAATTAGTTTCAAGACAAGTAGCAGAGCCTATATTACAAGGTCAGCTTTTCCTGTTCTTCGTTTGCCAACTTATTTGTCTGGCAGTGCTTTCCATGCTATGAAAATGACAGTGCTTTCCACTGATTCTGCAAAGCGCATTTGTGATTTGGGATGTACTGCAAAACTTGAGGCACCTCCAGCTAATAGTCTTATCAGCTTCCATGATCTAGAGTGATGTGGTGCTTCATTGCTGTTTTTTAAAGTCCAAATTTGCTTTTACTTATTTGAATAAACATTCTAAACTATCATTTTTATTTTAATTTTATAACATATATAGACAAAGCCTCTGCTATTTCACGTGTCAAATCTTTACAGATATACAAAGAATTAGCACAAATGCACCTTGATTTATTTTTATTACAATCCTCACTAAAGAAAAGAAAGAAAATGAAAGAGAGAAAGAGAGAAAGAAAAAGCAAGCAAGTAAGCTTTCCCACTAATAGGTAGAAAATTCAGTGTTGTGTTTCCTTTTTGTTTAAATAAATTACTTTAATTATCGAATGCAAGAATATTCTTTAAAATGTCCATGTTTACCTGGGGAATTATGTAAGTTTAACATTTATCAGAAATGTTAAATTGTAATTTCTCTTAAGATATAGCAGTATCTTTTCCATCTGCTTTATGTTTTTTGTAGCTATTATCATTAATATTATTCATGGAATAAGAATATTATTCATGGAATGTTATTATTAGAAATACTATTCATGGAATAGGACCAGCTGATGTGCAATTGTATTTGCTCATTCAAGGAAGAGCGCCTTTCTGATTAGATCCCAAACTATGTGTCCTGATCCGGGGTTGGGGGAGGTTCCGATACAATCCCAAGAGCGAGACTAAGATGCAAACGAGGTCAAATGCCATACGACCTTGTAAGCTTTATTCTCATAAGCACGATAGGACAGAGGGAAGAAGAAGGAAAAAGAAAGAAAAGCAAGCAATCGGGAGAGATGCAGCAAGATTATAGTTACCACCAGCACCAGTGCAGCTAAGTGTTGTTGGCTCCGCTTCGGTGCAGGTACCGGTGCCTCGGTGCAGGTGATGTTCAGGGGAAGAAGCCGTGTGCCCCAGAAGAAGCCGCACACCTGTGGGGGAACGCGCAATTCTTTTATGTCCCCGTTCTTGAAGAGTCCGCCCGCTTTCTGTGTGCTCTGATGCTCCCCTTCATCCAACTTGATTGTAGGCGCCGCTCCATAGATACTGCTGACCATTGTTTGGGTCTCGCGCTGATTGAGATAAAACATCTGGAGCTGATACCACAGTCCTCCCAGAAGCAGGATGCCAAGGCCAAGAAGTCGTAAATTGTATGGAGATAAGAGATCTCAGTCTTCCTGGAGACAGGATGTCAATGCTAAGAAGTCGTTAACTGTATGGAGATATCCCAGTCCTCCCAGAGGTGGGATGCCAAGGTGTAAATTGTATAGAGATAAGACACCTCGAGCTGATAGATGGGATGCCTAGGTCAAGAAGTCCTAAATGATAGGGCAACAATGTCGAGACAAACACAATCCACAACAGTCTCTTACACTATGCCATATAATTACATAATGGTGCACTGCATGGCCACATTTGAGATGCTGAAAGTATCCAAAAGGCATTCAGTCTTGTTTGCTCTGTTATTGGCTCAGTGATAGTTTTTCCATCTTAAGGATCAGACAGACAGACAAATGCAAATATCCTGTCTTTTTTAACTAAATTCTCAGGACATCTTTTTTTGAGCATGAGCCAGCTGACTTGCTGTCAAAAAAGGCCAATGAAATCGTGTGCCCGTGAGGGGGAGTGTTGCCGGCAGATGGAGGGAGTTGGTCCTTCCCTCTTCCCCATGCTGGTGAGGCCACACCTGGAGTGCTGTGTCCAGTGCTGGGCAGCCCAGCACAGCAGAAACATGGACCTACTGGAGCACATCTAGCAAAGGCCACAGAGAAGATTAAGGGACTGGGCATCTTTCATATGAGAAAAGCCTGACAGAGATGGAACTGTTCAGTCAACATGATCCTGTGGTTCACAGTTAGCAGTGAGTGGATTTGGCTAGGCATAATACAGAAATGTGCTCTTAAACTGGTGCATCTCTCCCATCCTCCTTTTCACCTTTCTGATCTCTCCATAAATAGACTCACATTCACTGAAGCTACAGGGACTAATGACTACAGTCTCAAGTTGCTTTTTAGCTGCAGTCCAGTGGCTCAGGTGGAGCATTCATATTCATAGTGACTGCAGTTGCAATTAAAATTGTTTTTTTTTCTCATCTTTTGTCAACACAGATATTATAATGGAGAATACACAAGAATATCCAGAAACATAGTTAGGACTGAGTCAAAATATCAAAACCGACAACAAAGTAAAACTACATGTAGGCCCCAGATTAGTGACTCAACCTATTTCTAATTCAAAATCTACTGAGAATATTTAGTATTTATTTCAGCTAAATTTGATTTCCCTCTTTAAATTTCTGCACTGAGTGTATAGATCGTCTTTAGACCAAAAACTGAAACCATGTCTACACACATCTTATTTTATAGATTTTCCTTTCCAAATGTCCTTGGACAGATTCAGTTGTTGATTAGTTGATGGACAAGCTTTATTTTTGATTTTTTATGTCTTTTTAATTTCCTTTATAACATTTTGAAGTGCCATCTGATGCATTTACTCGGATAAAAAAGGAGAAATTAGTTGTCAACCAAGCCTAATTTAAATAAAAAAGAGAAGAAAAATATGCATTTAACTAGCACACCTAGCTAAGTTATATTGCTTTATTATGCTGATTAGGTTCTTTGGAACCCACAGAGGAAAGAAATTAAGAAATTTCAAGGTTTATGCTTGTAATGACAACTTCCTTTTGAAACATGAAGGACCAAATTTGCAGCTGTCTTTCACTCATGCTTACAAAATGAGTGGACTATTTTTTAATGAAAACACTAGGGTTACATTCTCATACCCCTGGGCATGGAGCTCTTCTTTGAACAGTATGTTATAACATACCTTCCTACCAATTCCTGCTTGATACTTGTGCTGCAAATTGGGTAGTTACAGGTGTGATCACCTCATTACTGTATGTAAATGTTACCTTCTCTTCTTGAAAAGAGATGTATCTGCATGCTCTGCAGTTTCAGTAAGTCTGGAGTGGAAGGCTCACACTGCTGAGTCTCAGCAAAAGTGTCCAAGCACTGAACTTGGAAGATTTTCCTCCTGTGCTTACTGTCCTGGCAATCAGTCAGAGCACCTACAGTAAAATCGCATCCCAGACTTCTGTTGTTGCATAAAGGGGGTGAGTTCAGATAAGAGTAAGGGAATAACAGATAAGAAAAAAAAGGATAAGAATTCTACAGGTTTAATTTCCTTTCAACTTCTTTTTTTTTTTTTTTTTTTTTTTCTTGTCCAAACTGTTGCTAAATTTAATATTCATTAAAATCTAACCTTAAGCAGTAACTGGTAGATTATCCTATATTGTGTTACTTGAGTCTTTAAAGGCTGATCTGGAACAAGCACTCAGGTAGAGAACTGTAATTCTTATTGTTAGTGGGGAGAACCAGGAATATTTGTACTGAAGAGAGTAGAGTTAACTACTTATAAGCTCATAAGAGAAAAAAAAAAAAAAAAGAAAAAAAAAAAAAAGGTGCTAGACTTCTGGGAGACTTTCAGAAGATTCAGAGTGGTTATACCTGCTTTAGCAGAAAGAAGAAATTTCAGGCTCAGAGTATTCTGCTGCCTGCTCTCACACATGGACTGCCTTTGTGACCTTGTTGAACTGCTTATAGCCAGGCTAGAGCGCACCGCCTAACTTCAGGAACCCGACTTGTGTCTGGTTCCTGACATTCTCTACACCTCTTCTGGCTGCTGTTTAGGAAAGATGAATTTGGACTAGGGCAGACACAGGACAGTTTATTGTGATGCCTAGGTAAATAGGAGGACTATTTTATGGGAGAAGAGCACAAGGGCATGGGAAAAAAAATCTGAAGGGATAAAATTTCTGTCCGTACCTGCAGTTCAAAAGGCAGGGAGACAGCAGGGAAGTAAACGAACTACTTAAAGGATAATTTTAGCACAGGTACACAAACGTATAAATGGGGAATGAATAAATTTGGGTGGGAAATTAGATTGATGTTCCTAATTATCAGAATAGTGAGATTCAGGAACAACCTTTTAATTGGAGAAGCTGGGCATAAAGCCCAACTAGTTTTAGAGTGGAATTTGATCACTTTATGAAGGGGATTGCACAATGTTGCCTGTAGAGCTGGCTTCAGGCACTGGCAACAGTAGGCAGTTACTTACAGTACTAGGATTATTGACAGGAGGCAGGGAGAAGAAGATTTGGTTCCAAACGTTATGGAATATTGAAGTACTAAACTTCCTGTCTCTGCGTGTGGCTGTTTAGGACCTTAAAGATCCTGACAACAAGCAGAAGTTCTCCTGGAGAACAACCAGGAGAAGAAAAACAAGCTTCTCTTCTTCTATACTGCAGCGATTGTGAAACAGAGACATACCTCACAGGATTTTTGTTAAGGTAAATTTGCTAATGGTAGTGAAGTATTCCAGTATGGTAGTATTTAAAATGTGAGTAAAATGTGAGTAGTGAAGTAGGTGCAGTTTAGTGGGCATTTCCTTTGGCAGGAGAGCCAGCTTTTATGAAAGTCTGGTCATTAGTTCTTGTTCACCTGCTCTTCTTCTGTTTGCATTCACCCAGCCATTGTGAGGCTGAAATGTGAGTCTAGACAAGAAGCAGAGCAAAATTAAAAAGAACATGGAAAAATCTGAATGCATTTCCTGATATGTTTCACTGTGTGACTCCACAAAAACTGGAGTAGGAACGAAGGGAATGAAGCAGAAGCTGCTTAAATCAGACTGCGACTTAAAGAAGTGCTGGTTAAACTATGGCTTGGGGTCTAATTGAGCTGTTCTTTGGAAGGAAAATTACTCAGGGGCTGAGGGAGCAGGGGAGCAAGGCAGTCAGTACAGAAACATCCTTATTTATAGGGAAAAGTGTGTCATAGAAGAGAGTAAGGACCTACTTTGGAAGCAAACAAAGCAAAATGGTGCTGTAAGGAGTATATTAGATGCTAATGGAATTTAGCAGAGAATAGGATATGTCCACATAGACAATATTTGTGACATACATGTATTATACATTATATATTATATATTCTCCTAGAACAAAGAATGAAAAAGTAGCAATTGAAAGAGATGCTGTGAGGATGCCAAATACAGATAGTCAGTAGAAATTGGATAGGATCTCGTGTATTGGTAATTGGCATCAGTGCATTTCAAATAGAAGTACATTTCCTCCTAATCATTTAATGAATGGTTCTAATGCTCAATTTCATCATGTCTTCATCTGCCTTCATCAGATTTATTTACAAAGCACAGGCTGAAGCTTCACGTAGAGGCTGACGTTGAGAGAAATTTTAGGACTGGGCTTCGTATGATCAAGATTCAGGTTCTCTTCAAAGCACTTATTCAAAAAGTCATCAAACGATTATCAGATTCACAATTCTTAGAACAATTCTGTGATAAACTTTAACCCATCCTTTAAAAATATAGGTACTTCTTTTCAGTAAACAGTTCTGTGAGTCCAACTGCATATAATTTACCAGTAGATACGTAATTATAACTATACATCCCCTGATGACATTGTATGTGGTAAATGTCATGCAGGACATGAACAAAGAAATGGAATTATGTTAGAAATGAAGTGTAACTACAGTTTCTTAAAATCACTTTCTGAAATTATGGCTCCTTGGTCTGTACGTTGCATGAGTTAGACACTTCTGGCTATAACTTTTTGAAAAATGATTTTTAAGTCTCTGCTTTATGCAAATTATATACTCTTTGGTGCTCAGTAGTTTGGTCATATTTTATACCCAGATCTGGTTGGAATTTGTTAGATTTTTTTGCTTTAACTAGGGCTTAGAGATTTTGATGAGCTATGTAATAGCACATTAGACATTTTTTTCCTGCTCACTTTAAAATGACTTTAGATCATGACCACTAGAACATGAAGTAGGTCTATTGTAACTTTGCAAGAATTCCACTGGACTAGTAAATCTTCTGGAAATCAGGGACATGTTTTATAATAAAAAAAGAAGCTACCTCCTGTGGCCCCTGTGGACCTTATGTTTTAGAGTATCTAGAGGCCTTAGCTACTTGGAGCTTCCATTCATACCAGTAGTTCTGGCTATGAGTAGTGCAGAATACTTTTAATTTAGATAACTTAGGGCAGTCAGTGCTTCAGTCAGTCCATCTGTGTCCATCTAAACCTGCAGGCAGGTAATCAGGTGACAAAGAATAGTCCCTTCAAAACAGGAAATGTTAGACACGTGGGCTACATTTTGGGAAGCTGATAACAGGAGAGCCTTAAAATTCACAAGTTAGGAGCTAACACCAGCCTTTGCAAGGATTGTGCCTTTTATTTAAGTTTCTCTTACCCAGCCTTCCCAGGGAAAGAACTATTTGAGCTCTAGAGAAGTAGAAATTGCAAAGCCAATGGCTCTTATTAAAGAGGACAGACCTAACAGGGTGAAGGATGTGCTGTACTGGGTTGGAGATAGTTTGTATAGGCTTCCACTAGCTACTGGCAGGGCTGAACTTTGCTAGATCAATGGAAGACTAAATACTGTCTCAACACCTGGCTGCACCTACACGAATAAATAAAGCAGGCCAAGGACTAGTCTCTCCCTCTGAGGCCAATTGACAGCAGTCCTGAATTCTCTTATAGCCCAAAGTAGGTGGTAGCACCCATAGTGACTATAGGAAATGGTTCCTGCTAAACCTAAAATCATGCCTGGGAGGAACGCTAGTTGAACAGGCCTAAGAGCACACTGACAAATTAACAAAGCGAATAATTACATGACCATGCCGAAATGTATCTCTTGATCCTGTCTTCTTGCTGGTACGGACTTGGGCAATGATTCCGTTCAGCAGATATTTAGAAACCTCAGAATTACAGACAGCAAAGAGAGTACCCAAGGCTATGAACATTTTCAGTTTTGGGTTGAGTAAATCACATCTACATGGAGGAAGTGACAGGGTACAGTGGATTAGTCATAGGTTTAAAAAATAGGGTTCTAACCATAGATAGCTGTTCAGGAGACCTTAAAAAAAAAAGTAGCTAAACTCCAAATGTTCATACACATTCTCCTTTTCAGTGGGAACCAGGGATTTTATGTAGTGTTAATGACATTTAAAGTGTCAGATGGTTGCTGCATTTTCTTTCTTGGCTTCTGCTGTGTATCTGCTTGGATATATGCTGATAATTGGCAAATACCTTCTAAAAGGAAGGTAATATACAAATATATGTGAATCACCAGCCCACATGGAATCTATCAACAGGATAGTGCTGAACTGGATCATTTTTCAAAAATTGCTGTACTCAAGGGATATTAAATGCTCATGACAGCTTAAGGATAAAAAAAGGTTTGTCATGGTTGCGGCCAGTTTCAGATGTGGCACTTACTCCAATGGTTGTCTTTTCAAATTTAATTTTGTATGGTAACTATAATGGCATTATATTATTATATGTTATCATAAGGTATGTGGAAACAGCTGTCTATAAAAGGAATCTTGAAATCTTTATTCCAACTCTTATGGGTTTTAGTGGAAGGTTGTCATTAAAATGATCAGTTCTTATAGTGTTGCTAATGAATTTGTCCAGTCTTTTTAATAACTAATGCCCTTTCTGTATGGAAAACCTGACAGCAAACCTAACAAATATTATAAAAAAATATTTTTATAGTAGCCAATGTTAAATTGCATTTACAGTCTTGCAGATGCTACTTAACTTCATTATGATGTTATTACAAGGACAGAGTTGAAAAGATGGTATTCTGTGAGAGCCAAAAGCCCTCTGCCTGCTGTCAGTGTATATTTTAAAGGATGGCTTTACAGTGCTGAAATAGTCTATTTTATAGAAATAAAAAATAGCAATGAGGTCAGACAACTTGAAGAACTCCCTTTATATGTTTATTTTTTTGCTGTTGATTAAAATTAAATCTTAGAGTGGCAAGAGCTTTTGTAATGGGCTGAATCCTGACACAGAGAGGACAAAAAAAATAGTGCTTCTTAGCTCTGATTAAAAAACTCTTCATGATAGAGAACTGTATGCTTGTGCATCACATCAGAATGAAACCCAGACTAAAAACCCAGGGAAAAGTGGCATCTGAAATATGGTAACTCAGGCTTCCCTACATTGACACAGAGATAAATTTTGCTGGGTTAAAAAAGAACAACGCACGGCCTTGATTCAGCCTGTTGCTTACAAAGATGCTCAAGTCCAACTGTTTTTAAAGTAAAGCTTAAGCATGTGTATAAGGTTAGGTAGGAGGTTAAAGTCTTCTGACTTCACCTTTTATTGTTTAGTTATTGCCTTATTAGACAAGTTAAGTTGTTTGGGGGTGATAAATGTCTTAATACCTTTAATTTGGGTCTGCAGAGAATGGAGATCATCAAAGAATTTAATGCTTGCAAGAAGAGCCTGGTTACCTAGATCGAATCCAAATGTGATTGATGGAAATAAATCCTTCAGAACATTCACCTCCTCATGAGCAATACATGTTCCAGGCAGAAGGTGAATAGTAGAAAAATAAAATAGGTGGCTAAGGCCACTTAGTTAATATGAACTGTCTTTTCTGCTATATTGGTGTACTGCTATAAGATATAACCTGTTTTTTACATGTGTCATTTTTGCAGAGTGATATGACAACAGACAGATTTTCAGGAAATAAAAAATCTCTTGCATATTGCTAAAGCTTTTGCACTGTTTCTAATTCTTACCAGAATGGGTAGGCAACTATTCTGAGTTGTGCACATTTGTTTCATTGAACAAAATTCTTTGTATGGCCACACTTCAGCTATTGAGAACATGCTAAGTAAAAGACATCTTCAGAGGAGGAAAACACTATTCACATGGTCATGTCATCTGTTGGGCTGTGCAAAACCCTACTTACTTTTATTTTTGTCATAGATCTTCCTACAAAATGTTAATTTCATTTGCGTATAAGCCATGTTGTTTGCCATGAAGTGGTGAGGTTTGTGATGTTGATTTGTATCATTCTGCCTGTGTGAATCATGTTTGTCTGTGAACAGGTAAGTGAGGATATGCTAAATTTAAAATATATATATATTTCATTTATCTCTGAAAGTAATAGTTCCATGTAATTACTCACACAGTTTAGGCCAGCTGTTATGAACAATTTGTCTTTTGCACTCGTGAATTTTCTAAGCCCTGTCAGCAAGATGAGCCATAGCTATAGTGGAAAATTGTGCTTTTAGAGCAAGAGGTGCCCTGTGAAGTAGCTATGATCGGAGGGCTATGAGAGGCAGAAAAACCTTTGATGACTGCACTCCAGGGCAAGTGCGAGCCAGGGAAGATGGGAAGACATCCCAGAAGGTCTTTGCAGTCCCAGACTGCAGCCTTTTGCAACATCTACAGTTCTTCCAAGATATGTCGCGGTTTATTACTGCATCTCATGAATTTCAGTCATCAGATCTAGAAATAGCAAACACGCAATGGCTTTGGCCAGGCCCGATAGGGTAAATCACTATTTCCCTTTTGTCTAAGGTGAAAGCTAGTATGTTTTTGTTATCTTGCAACAGAAGCATCCAATCACTCTGCATCCAGGGGCATCCAGAGAATCAGGGCATCTCCACAACCTGAGAGCAAATGTAGATACTAAGTCAGCAGCACATGCCTGTTTCAGCATGGTGTGTTTGCTCTGCTTACTAGTTCTGCAGCACTGGTATAAGATTGCCAGGAAAGTGAGGCACTGTAGCTTACACCCTGGGATGAGCTTGTGCAGCACACACTGAAACTTCTTTACTCCACTCTAAGTCACTCATAGGTGCTTGGGTACCTCAACCGCCTTGAGGTACTGTTTGCTCCCAAGCAATCATTTGATTGCTTTCAGTTTACTATATTTTTTATGTAATTGCTAATATCTAGTGAATAAAATGCATTCTGGGTCTTCTGAAACTATTTTAGGAATATTTATATTTCAATTTTATCTCTAAAATAAATAAGTAAATCCAGTATGTTAGATTTTTATTCATTTCTGGGAGATGTTTAGGAAAGATTTGTGAGATTTGTGAGCTGCAATTTCAGTCTCTGTTTATAAAAGACTATATTTACAGGTTCTGAGATTCAAGTACTGAATTATCAACATTACAGATTTAAACAATTTTAATATCAGTGTTCTCAAAGAATGCAGCATGCCAGTTTTCTTTACAAGTCACTGAAGAACTCGAAAAACTCTCACCAGAAGGCACAATTCAAGTTTTTCTTTGTATATGTCTTTATTTTACATGTTGTGTATGAAAATCTCTTCTGTCAAAGACCAGTTTATTTTAAGGATGAATCTGAGGATTTTTTTCTGCTATTCTTAATGCAATAATGTCATTTCTAAGAAAGTGTGCATGCTGGTATAAACAAAACTCAGTATTTGAAAACAGATATAGCTTAGATTTCTTCTGATATATGAATCAATGATATTCTAGTATTAAAGAAAGGAAGGTGACTCCCCCTTTACTTGTTACAGGCTGGATTTTCAGATGGATTCCCAGCCAAAAATATTTTGAAGAGAAAAACAGTCTTTCTGTCTCACTGAGTCAGAGGCTGTTTGTCAAGCCAATAAACTCCCCTCTCCTCAGTGCTAGGGATCATATGACCTTAAATGCTCTGACTGATTGTGATACCGATCTGCAAACCTGATTTGCACAATCTAGATTTGATTTCAATATCATTGTGATTTTGTGCTGTTGGATCTCCGCCGTCCACTGATGTCCCTAGAATAACTCCCAAATTATGCCAGAGTAACTGAAATCAAATGGTCAGTCGGCTTCTGCCTGTGGTGATCCTGTTGTGAATCTGTGATTTATCCTTCTTCTAACTTACAAGTGTTTTCTCATCATCAGTATATCTTTTTCATAAGTGTATAGGTAACACATCTAACGTTGGCGTTAGAATTGTTTTCCACTCCCAGCTTTTAATCCTGTGTCTTTCCCATTACTACGTCTGTATTGATTGCAGACTGCTAACATGTCTATCAGTCTTCTAGATTTTTTTTTTTTTTTTTGGTGGGGGCAGAGGATGAAGGGGGGATGGGGCACAGGGGACATATTAGTTGTGCCATAGAATCTCTATGATTTATTTGATATTTTCTGTTATAAACTAATATCAGAGATCTTTCCAGGTTACCAGATGGTCCAGTACTTTTAGGGTTGTTGAATAATTTTATAATGTTCATCTCTAGAAGATGTTTCACCATCGCCAGAAAATACTGCATTATTCTCAAGTGGAAGAGAATTTAATCTAAAACTTTTGGTCACAGGTGACAATCTTACATAAAAATTAGGCATGAAGATTGAATCTTGATGTGGAGCTGGTTATAACAGACTCTGCTGCTGTTGATGCAGTTTGGCTGCAAGCAACCAGGTTAGACTGAACAGGTCCCTGAACTGTCCCGAAGCTTGGATGGTGGTTTGATCCACATATGTTCAATACAAGGGAATCCTACTGGTCATTGTTTGCTCTTCTGTGTGTCTCTTTACGGCAGAAAGTTACTATTCTCTAAGAGCCTCTGTTTGTCTTTTATATGTCTGGTTTATTTTTCTGTCTCCAGGACATCAAAATGCCAGTTACATGAGGAATAAGCAAAAGGACCTGGCAGTCTAAATACATTATCAAAGTTATAACTTAATAGACTTAATGAAGATCTGTTAGGATGATCCATGTGACAAGAATGATAAGATATAGAATGACAAGAATGACAAGAATGAAAGATATAGCTTGTTCAGGACAGTTAGAAAAAGGGGAAAGGGTGAAGACATTATTTATGTATTATCTTAACCGCATGGGTGTTAACTTGTTCTGAAATTAAGAATAAAGAGGGAATTGGTTTGATAGTGTTTGTTTAAAGGAGAAAGATTGCTATTGTGTTGACGGCAATCAGTACTGGGCCATCAATCAAAGATATCACATGATGAGTCTTTTGTGAGCAGAAATATTCAAAGCCTAGCACTTGATGACATCAGGATGCTTTGATTATACAGATCTCAACTCAAACTATATGGCTATATGACTAATTCTATTTTAGAGAACATTTTTTTGATACAGAGGCTGGAAAGCCTGAGGAAAAAGTAATAGTTAAAAACAACTTGGTGCTCTGGAAGTGGCCATGAAGCAGAAGAATTCATAACAAACAGGAAGAGAAGCAATGTACTGCTGCAGAACAGATAGCAGAAATTCAGAGAACTCATGAGAGAGATCCTGTAAGAGATAATTATGAGATGGAAAGAATTAAGCACAGTGGTCAGTTGCAAAAACTATGTTAAATGGAAAGATGTGAGTCAAGATCAAGACATGTTTGATTAACTTGCCAAGGATAAGATTTTTAAGAAAGATGAATAGATAAACATTTGAGGCCAAAATGCAAAAAGTCAAAAGCACAGATTAAAAGCGAGTGACATATAGGTGATTTCTTCTTACTAAGTGCACTAAGAGGTCTGCTAGAAGTAGTTGCCCAGAGAGACTTTGGAGTCTCCATCTTTGGAGACTGGACAACCTGCTTTAGCTACCCCTGCTTTGAGCAGGTGGGTTAGTCCAGGTGATTTCCAGAGGTGCTTTCCAACTCCAGCTGTTCTGTGATTCTGTGACAGGCTTGTTCCACTTCTCTACAGAGAGTGAAAGCCCTTGGCAAATAATGCCAGGAAAGCTGGAAGGTTTAATTCCTTTCTTATTTCAGTCATCATTCAAAAGGTCAACTGTGAGCAGATGGTATCACAAAGTTAGCAAAAAGGGTAAGAATTCCTTTGGAAGAAGAAAGAAGACATTAGAAGGTAAATGAGATATTTTCTGACCACCTAGACCAGATTAATTTGAGCTGTGGATACTCAAAGAACTGGCAGAAGCAGTCTCAGAGCCATTAGCTGTTACCTGTTTCACAGATGATGTTCACAGGATGATGTTCTTGTAGACTAAGAAAGAGTAGAAAGAGTGCCTATCTTTAAAAAGAAATAGAAAGGAAGAGTTAAAATGATAAGCTAAGTCAGTCGATTTTAGTTTCTGTATAAACAGAAGAACAAATAATTAACATACTGGTTGTGGACATTTGAAAGATGTAAGAAAGTGTCAAGAAAAACCATGTCAGGACAAAATAACTCCATTCTGTCATGGGGTAAGGGTTCACGTGGTTAAAGAAAAGCAGCTGATGTCATATTTTAATTTTAGTGAGGCTGTTGACATGATCTCCTAGAACATCCTCCTAAGTAAACGAAGACATATGGTCTAGATGAAAATGCTGCAAAGGAAAGAAAGCCAACTGTGGCAAGACATTGAGTTTTGCTTTTTTGTTTTGTTTAACCTTTTTTTTTTTTTTTTCCCCAGGACTCTGTTCTGGTTTCAGAATTAGCTTGTATTTTCCTTAATGACTGATGGAACAGGGAGAATATTTATCATATTTGCATTTAACACCCAGTGAGGAGGAAATGTAGCTACAGGTTTAAAACTCAAAGTAATCATGACAACTTGGAGACAAGATCTGAGACAAACCAAGATGTATTTCAGTAAGAGCAAGTGCACAGTTCTATACTTAGGCAACAATAACCAACTATCCAAGCAAGCATGTCATTGTAACTGTTTTCCAGAAAAGGACTGAGGAGCCTGTTGGAGATCATGGGTTGACCAGGAGTTGGTAAAGCTATAATGCTGTGAAAAATCACTTACTATCCTGGATTGTTCTGATAACCTGGTGGAAAGCAGAAAGGTTTGCAGAGCCCTGTGCTCTCTGCCTGCCCTGTTTGACCCAATCTCTCACTGCCACTTCCTACTAGATATAAGGCATATGTGACCTCCTGAGCCATCTCAGACCATAGGTATCTTCATGAGGTATTCTGTGCTTCTGGCTTCTGACCTAACACCTGCCTGTTTCCATACTAGAAAACTCTTAACTCACTACTTAACCATTTTCATGTGTACAGAGTTGCCTCATGCCTAGGAGTAGTATCCTATAATTTTTCCCTTCTGAATCTGGGTATCGAATGTGTGTGATAAAATGCTTTGCGACCAAATGGTCTTGGAATTTACTGAAAAGCATCCAAGGTTTTAAAAAAAGGGGTATAATTTCATTTTTGGAATCATATTTCATATAGAATTTATAGTTTTTCCATTCGAGGACTGTCTTTGAAGAGCTGATTTCCCCCTCCTGCCCTACCATCTTAGCTATATTCATAATTCAGAATTGCTCATTAGGTAGTTTCTGCAAGCAGTTTTTGACTGGAAAACTGTTCTCAGGCATTTCAGTCCCCAAAGCTCCAACTGAATATTATTTTCATGAAGAGGATGA
This sequence comes from Nothocercus julius, assembly GCA_013398735.1. Taxonomy (NCBI): domain Eukaryota; kingdom Metazoa; phylum Chordata; class Aves; order Tinamiformes; family Tinamidae; genus Nothocercus; species Nothocercus julius. The sequence continues at coordinate 393,964 of VZSV01000006.1, forward strand.
AATAGTTGATAACATGGAGTGTTATGGTACAGTTAGATAATAGATAGCAGAGCTGCCACTGAGACAGACTGTTCCAAGCAAACTCCAGGAAAACCTTTCACCAGGTAAATACACTTTACAAGTATGAGAGATTTTTGAAAGATTCTGCCACTGTCATTTTCCCATCTATTTCACAGTAACAAAAACAAGAAAAACTCTCATGATACGTCCAGTATCTGGAAGGTTCCTTTACCACACTAGACTGAAATGCATTCTGTTTGCAAAACAAAATATGCAGAAAAATGTTTCCAGGATTTTTTAAATGTATTTCTGAATTGCACTGGAATTATTCTGAATTTCCCTCCTTTCTCTCAAAAGATGTTTCACTTGTAACACACCCAAATAAGCCAGTCTCTCAAGGGGCAGTATAAAAGTGTAATGGTGATGTAAAGAGCTTTTGACACATGACCAACTCGCTGTATAAAGATGATTACCACATGCATCCCCAAACTTAAAAGTTGATATTTAGCCCTGCTACAAAAATGGAACAGCCTCTAATTCTGAGAAACTATGGTCTTACATTTAAATTCTCACCTTCAATTCCTCAAGATGCTTTTTTTCCATACCTTTGGAAAATTATGTATATTTGCTAGGAGAATAAGAAATACATTTTCTGGCAAACCACTTTTTTTACATTTTTGTTGTTATTGGTATTTTAAATCTAGACATTGGAAGCTGCTTAAGAGGTTAGGAGGTTAAATTAGTCAGAGATGATGGGTTAGGGGGCAAATGAGATCGAGTGATATAAACTCTTGCCATGTGACCCTGAAATTTAAGGTAATGTCAAACTATATAGCTGCATTTCTAAAAGGTAATTATAAATCGGTAGTTTTAAAGGCTATAGATGATGTAATATCCTTTTTCTCTTGGTTTTAATATGAGTATTCAGAGTATTTGGTAAATGTCCATATGAAATCCTTTGAGGAGCTGCATACATTTATTATGCACAGTTTAGCAACAGCTTGGGAGCAGTGTACATACCCTAACTTTCCTGACCTTCAAGGATCTGTAACCTACTGCAGTCATCACTGTAAGAGGGAATCCCTGTCAGTGGATTTGTAATGAACCAGCTGCTTGGGGCTGACAACGAGATTTGGGAAGTTTGGCTCAGCTTTTTTTTGCCAGTGTCATTCTGTACATATCCCCAGCTAGCAGGATAGTTAATACTTGGATCCTATGGCACTGAACTAAGTTACTTAAGAAAAAAATTGTGTAGTGGCATTTTTGTATTTTTTGACCAGTTGCCAATAGCCAAAACCAATAAAAAGTGGTATGCTGTCATTTCAGTGATAATGAAGGGTATAATACCAGTTCAATTATCAGTGGAGGTCCGATGTTTTTGCACTTTAGATAAAGATGATAAGGACTTGAGTTATACATTTTATTAAACACTAAAATGTAATTGTTTTGTTCTCTGGTTTAGGAGCACAGATGAATTGAAAACAGGGTAGGTGAAGGAGGTTTGAATGTAAACCTGTAACTATAATTTATGAGTCTGATTTCAAATTGTAAGTAAGATCCATGTGACATAAATAAATCATACTTGTGTAGCACATTTGGGCTAGATGTTGGATGTAAAATAACAGTTAAGTGGCTGGAAAGCAGCTGCTTCTCTGTCTTTAAGACATCTGGCTTTTTCCCTCAGCCTGAGAAGAACTTGCTGCTATAGTCAACTGTTGTGATTCAGGGACATGTTTTATTTTCCAGAATAAAAGTTAAGTGTAATGTGATGAAAAGATATTTCCCCTTTTAGATTTCTTAAGATGATTTTTTCTCTCTCCTTTTCTTTTCTTTTCTTTTCTTTTCTTTTCTTTTCTTTTCTTTTCTTTTCTTTTCTTTTCTTTTCTTTTCTTTTCTTTTCTTTTTTCTTTTTTCTTTTCTTTTTTTTTCTTTTTTCCTTTCCTTTCCTTTCCTTTCCTTTCCTTTCCTTTCCTTTCCTTTCCTTTCCTTTCCTTTCCTTTCCTTTCCTTTCCTTTCCTTTCCTTTCCTTTCCTTTCCTTTCCTTTCCTTTCCTTTCCTTTCCTTTCCTTTCCTTTCCTTTCCTTTCCTTTTTTCTCCAGATCTCTACTACATAAATCTGTGCTTCTCCTGCCTCTTCAGATACCCTTCCTACCAGCTTCTGACCTACTAGTGAGGTTGGTTTGATCATTAAAATTGACACTGACAATTTTAGGCAGATTCACTGTCTTTAAACAGCCCGATGCTTCTCTTAGTGCTCTTTTCATTATTTAACATAGATAATGTTAGAGAGCTTGCTGTTGTATCTGTTAAATATAGGCACCTGGATGCTTTAGAGTCAGGAGGCTGTAGCTGTGGCTGTATGTACTGCACTGCCTGTCACGGCTGTCTCCAGGTGCTCCCCGCCAGCCTGAAGTCATAAGGGCAGGTTTCTTTAGATGTTTGCTGATTTCTCACCCTCCTGAGGCATCCTGAAGTGTCAAGAGAGGCAGTGTGCAGTCATTCATTTGTCTGAGAGACTTGCAGTATAATAAAGTAAGCAATAGCCCACAAGCTCTTTTTTTCTTTTTTTTTCCTTCTTGAAGGAATATTGAAAATAGGATTTCCTTCCTAATATGAGAGGAATGGAATCCATTTCAGTAATTCTGAAAATGACTTATCTAGCTGAAAAGTCTAAAAAGCCTTCCACATCCATTTTTGATTTCGTCTTTTCAAATATTTCATGAAACAGATGAAGGTCAAGACTGGTTGGTCAGGATTAAAGGTCAGGACTAAGGCTAACCTTTCTGGCATGATGTAATGACCCTATATTTTTCTTGTGAGGTTTGGGGAGCTGGTTGAGCTGTATCTGGCATTCTGTTTGTCTGTATAAAAAGCAAATTTGGTATTTTATATTATTGTTTTCTTACTTCTTTCAGGGTAAATTACAAAATGAGCATTGTCAGATACCGTTCTGGTAACACAGAAAGGAACATTTTTAGCTGAGATGAGCAACAGTGCCATGTGAGTGATGTGGAGGACTGTGTGTTTACATCTAAAATGTCTCTTATAGAATTGGAAATTAAATGGTTGTTGATTATTGATTATTTGCCTAACCCAAGATCCTTTTATCCGGCTGAGTTGCAAGGATTGATTTAACTACAGCATGGATAAGGAGATTATGTCCCTGCAAAGAGAGTGGTATCGAAGAACATGCACCGACCACACTTTTGGCAATGCTAAAACAAAGACCACTGTGGTGTTCCCATGGTGAATTTACTCTTAGGTTATCACTTTAAATTTCTCATTAAGTTATTATAGCAATTGAATTCACAAGCTGAGACAATAGGATTATTATGTAAGGTATTATTCAGCTGTGTTATATTAGTCTATAAGAGTTCTTTTTGAGAGAAAGAGAAGCTGTAGCTATAGTAGAAAAAAAAAGTTTCTCTTTTCCCAGTATTTGCTCTGACATGTGTTTGCTTTGAAAACTCGCTTCTTGGTTGTGGCACAATGGTATAAGTTTCCACAGTGGATAGTTAATTTTAATCATACAAAATCCACTTTAAAAAAAGGATATGTTTATTCATATAGTTTGAAGAAAAGAAAGTGCATTGTTTTGCCCTTTTATATATATAAAATATGATCTGGCAGGGCACGTTTGTAGTACTGTTGTGGAAGATTTCCTCTTAAATTTATTTAAATATGCCCATCCTTGAGAAAATAAGCTAGATGAGTTTTTTTTGAGACATTCATTAAAGCCAACTCAAAAACATGCTTTATATGAAAAATGGCTTTGCTACTGAGAATGATTGGTATGTCAAGAATTTCATTTCAGGCAACATTTTTGTTATTAGAACAAGCTTCTGTTGTCTACACAAGGGTTTTGTTCAGGAAGATATAATGCAAGATAGGAAAAAAAGCATCCTTACAATGTTCTTATCTGCTATGCAATACTTCTATTGTAATCTTAGATAATAGCAATTCTAATATTTTTTTCATTTCCTTGGGTGCTGCTTCTTACTCACATCTTATAATGGTCCTCATGATTTTACTGCTGCTTCTCTAGGGGACAGAAAAATATTCAAAGAGCTTGTTCTTCAGTGTGCAGTATACTTGTTTATTGAAACCTTAGGAGTGGATGCCTTAAAGGGGAATTTTAAAGTCCTTTTTTTTTTTTTTTTTTTTTTTTTTT
>VZSV01000006.1:399579-440171 GCA_013398735.1 Nothocercus julius
TCATGATATATAATATATATTTATATATATATATATATAAAGTGCTATAACTGCAACATACAATAACCAAGTAACTGAGACAGGGATCTCCTTAGATATCTAAGATATAGCATATTAACCTGAACTGATAACTCTTGAACTTATATTATCCCTGCTTGAATTTACAAATATTGCAATACTATCTAGAGGCTCCAGCCAGGTTTGAATTCTCATCTTTTTTTTTTTGGTGCTCTATAAAGAAAAACAAAACAAAACAAACAAACAAACAAAAAAAAACCACAGATTTTTTCCTCATAACTCATTACAAATAGCACTAACAATAGTGATAAGATCATGGAAGATGTCCGCATCTGTGACAAAGTGACACATAAAATGGGCTTTAAAAGATATCCCCAACATGCTGTAACATTAATTGTGATGGAATAACGAGGTGGCTCTAAAGTGTAAATAATTTTAATGCAAATCTATCATTGCAGTAAATTAGCTAAGAATCCTGACTGTGAACACAGAGATATTGTCCTCCTCCTTCCTTTGGCAAGTCACCAACAGGAGTAACCTGTAGTTCAAGATATGGAATTTGAAGGAAAAAAAAATCAATCAAATTATTTGAAGTGTAAGGCTTTCATGTCACCAGTACTCCTAATTCCCTCTGCTTTTATGTGAAGAAAGATTTATCAAGAAAAATCATATGATGGTTTTTAGATAGTATTAAGAAAGTAATAATGCTCTTTTAGGAAGAAGAAAGAAAGAAAGTTAATTGAGATGGGCAGAAGCTACTGTCATCTTTTGCTTTCGTACTCCTACCCACTCATCTGGAGGCAAAGTAATGAAAATCTATACACAAAAGAGAATTAAAAATGGAAGGAAGGGGAAAAAGGAAGAAAATATAGCCAGTCTTTTCTAGAGTCTCTGTTGGAATATGCATATCACCCACATTCACAAGCAGCAAGCTCAGGACACTAGAAGTGCTCTAATTCTGTTTGTATGCTAGTCCACCAAACCTGTTTATGTGGCTAAGGAGTACCATTAGCCCAGGGAAGGTACCCTATGAATATAACTGTACTTCTCCAGTGCCTGAGTTAATCTGTTCACATCTTCCTGATGTTTTATACTACACAGACTTAGAGTTATTTTAAGCCCTGCTGCTAGAGAAGAGCAGTATAGCACAGATACCCATAGAAAGACTGTTAATAAACTCTCTAGTTTATTCCCTTGGTGCACAGAATCAGATCTCTCAGGCAGGATGAATGGTCCCTGTCTGAGTGGCAATGTGAGTCTCTTGCAAGGGTCCCTGCATCTTCAGCTGGATCAAGGGACACTCTTCAAACTCATATCCAGTTGGCCCATGGTCCTAGACATGCATGTTCTATCATTACTGAGTATCTTAAACTAAGCAAAAAGCATCTCCTAACTTTTAACAAAATACTATCCTGAATGACCAATTCTGCATCTTCAGGAACAATTTCCACTGGTTCTTGGCTAATATCTTGTATATCTCATATAGTGTAGTCAATTCTGCAGCAGGCACCACCTGGGGAGTCTCCGGGATAGCCAGATTCTCCATCTTAGATGATAATTTTGTATAGTACAAATGGTGCCTCCTTACAATAGGAGTTATCTGGGACAATCTTTGGGGCTGTCCAAAAGACCCAACTGGACAACTCCTGCACCAGTTAGTCAAAATACTTTGCCATAAAGATTGCTTCAAGATTGACATTCAGCAGGTCACCTTCCTCCAGGGAAGCCCATAGTCTCCAGTCAGCCCGTTGTCTTCTCTATGCAGGTGACAAGCTGGAGGAGTTCATGGGCTACTTAGGGAATTAATAAGTGCGTTGAGTGAGCATACAGGTACAGCCCTGATCCCCAGCTACACCACAATTAGAACTATTGGACCTGTACTGAACTATAGAACTTTATTTTCATCCTTATGTCTCACTTTTAACCTAAGTGGAATAACACTTGTCATGGTTCTAATGACTTGAGCATCTAGCAAAGAGCAGACTAGACTAGAATTCTCCTTACCTGTCATTTTGGTCACTGAAACTTATAGAAATCTTGGAAAAGATGACATCTGTGATCTTGATGAATAAGACATGAAAATGAAACAGGAAAAGAATAAATAGGCATAGGAATTTTGAGCAAAGACAGGAGTATGAGTGATTACAGAACGGGATGTCTCACACTGCAGGTAGCTGTCAAGACTTAAATGAAACCATGTGTATCCTTCACTCTGACTTGCAGCAGAGCCATCCCTCCAGGCCCAGACAGCAAAGTCTCAGTGATATGGAAGCAGTAGTTGCAATGATAAAGGTCATTTCATTCCCTGCAGCCCTTCTGCTGATCCACATCAAGCTGTTCTACAGATCTGCAAATGCAGAATAAGTTCAGTGCCCTGGTAGACTCCCTGAAGTATCACAGAGGTGTTTATTTGGATATGTCCTGCTAAATATCTTTATGAATGACCTGGAGGTGCTGACATATGAACTCATTGAGTTTGCACGTCACATCGAACTTGGGGAATGGGGAGGGTTGAGGGGCAGTCTAGTTGATCAAGGGTAGGGCTGCCACTCAGAGGCACCTAAACAGGCTAGAGGAATGGGATGACAACAACTTTTTCATATGTATCGAGGATAAATGCAAAGTCCTGGACTTGGGAAGGAAAGGAAAATGGGACTGATTCTCAGGAACAGCTTAGCTGGAAAGACTCTTGGGATCCCAGTGAGCAGCAAGCTGAGTATGAGCCAACAGTATGTCCTGGCCGCAAAGAGGGCCAATGGCAAAAGAATGTTATAACAGGAGCACCACAGCCCCTCTGTCAAGGATATGGATTATCTCCCTCTACTCAGAACTTGTTAGCCCACATCTAGGATACTGCGGTCTGTTTTGCCTGGCACCTGCCCCAGTACAGGAAAAGTATTGATAAAGTTGGGCAAGCTCAACAGAGGCTGGCAGGCTGTTGGATCTCGAGTACTTGCCTTGTTAGTAGACACTCACGGAGTTGAGTGCCCGGATAAGGGACAGCTCTGGGGGACATGAGAGCAGCCTGTCAATCAAAGAGACAGATCCAGGCTTTTCACAAGAGGTGCATGGCAGGAAGACTAGAGACATGGGCCATAAGTTGAAACAAGATAGTTTCAGACTGGATAAAAGGAGAAACTTTTTCCCCATGAGGCCAGCCAAGCAGTGGAACAGGTTGCCCAGAAGGCTGTGCTATCCTCATCATTAGAGATCTTCAAGACTTTATCTGTGTAAAACCCTGAGCAACCTTATAGCTGCCCCTGCCTTGAGCAGGAGGTTGGATTAGAGACCTCCTGAGGACCTTTCAGTCTGAATTCTCTTGAAAAAGAAAAGTTGGTGGCTTCTTTCAGGAAGGCAATTTTCATCTCGGTATTCTAGCTTTCATTTTGCTTGCAGATCCCCCCCATACTAATTTTAGTTTATTAGTATCTTATCTAACACATATCTTGGTTTTTCAGATATGAACAGAAGTCAGTCTCTCTGCTCTAAAAGACTCTTGTTTGTTTTTATCATTAATTTAGATGATACTGTTTGTTTGTCTTTAATTTCTGTTGAGTTTGACAATTCTATGCAGCAAGCTGATCTATGGTCTGAATTGTCCATGGTGGCAAATCTTAGGTCCCTACTTATCAGTGTTTACTGTTATTTGCCCTTACTCTAGTGCAGGTTCTACCCACCTGAATATGAACATCTGCTTCAGAAAGTCAACTGTAGTTAACAACCAAACCAGCAAGCAGGAGAAGGGACCTCAACAGTTTCTTCCTATAACTGACTGAATACAGCAGCAGTGTATCATGTTTAAAAGTTGGTTGTCTGCCAGTTTTCACTCTGTTCTGATTTCAGTCAGAAGGAATCTGCACAGTTGATAAATTTTAATTTGCTATAATTTCTTGCTTTTGATGATCTTAGATAAGATCTTTACTTCTTAGCTTGGGCATAGATTTATGAACTCTCTGTTCTGGCTGACTTTGTAGTAATTTTTCTGTTAACAAATTGGTTAATAAATATTTCATGCAGAAGTATTGATAAACCAAAGTAAAACACTTACAATAAATTGAAATGGCCTTTGAAATGCTAAAATTCTTAAGAGAGAATCTTAATTTGTGCCAAATATATACAGTGTCATTGATGAAACTTTTTTTTTTTTTTTTTCTCACGATTCACTTTAGCTTTGCCCTGAAAAAGCAAAGTTACAATCTCTATATCGTTGGTATATTTGTTGAGCAGTCCCAGCTGGATCCTCCCTAGGCTTTTCATTTTGGCTGTGAGATGACTAGATTTGGACAGTGCCCAGCCAAGATTGAAATTACCTTTACTTATTTAGTGAATCACTCAGTGCCTCTATTTAACATGCAGAATTATCATTAAAGAATATTAACTTTGTGATATTCCTATGCAGAATTTCAGAACATGGTGTACCTCCTGCCACTTTCCAAGATGAAAGGAAAATTTGACACCTCTGTTTCAATTATTTTACTAATCTATCATGTTAGTAAAGCTCATAGCAGTTGAGTCTAGTGGAAAATAGGAATTAACAGTTATACAGAAGAGCTTTGCTTGTTTACCCAAATGATTGCCTTTCAAAGGCAATTCTAGACAAAAAGAGTAAGATTTACTAGACTAAATGATACTAGGCATCATTTTACACATCGTAGAGCATCCTAGGCCTCCCTGCCTCCAACTCTTGCTCCAGAATGATACAAGTCTCTTAGAGTCCTGACAAGCCCTGTATAGTTTTCTCAGATGCTCCAGAGTATCTAAAATGCCGCTAGGTGCCTATGAAACCAGCCTAAGTGTCTTTGTACTACTGATATTATACTACAGCAAAATTAAGTTTTAATTGAAATTTAAGTTAAAAAATATCATTCCTTATGCTTTATTTTTTATCATAACTTTATTGTGACATTTTGTTGTTTTATTCTTTTTGGGTTACGTGATTCAGGAAGAAATAAGACAGATCACGTGTACGTTTTGTACACTGGTGAGGCAGAAGAGACAGGTATGTGAAGCCCATAAATCCAGGATGTGACACGGGCAACACTTACAGCTATGGTGTGTTTGAATGCCTACATCTCCTGTAGCAACCACTGTTGTATCTTTGTGCTGTTCAATCAATCAGAGATATTAGAAAGTACTGCAAAAGTCCTACTACATTTTTCAAAAAGCTTTTCACATGTTTTTAATTATATCTTTTCCAATTTGCTTCCTCAGAGAGAACTGCTTATCTACCCACCACCCAGCCCCGTGCCCCCAGGCAGTTTGTGGAAATTAGATCTTATTTGTTTATGGTATATTTGTACTTGCTTAACTTACAGAATGACATTGTTACTAAACAGCAAAGCCTTTATATAAATAATAAGCCTCAAGACTATTCTTCATCCATTCAAACAGGCAAAATTTTACCTTTCATCACTTACCCATACTGGCCTGGTGCTGGAGGAAGAGGTGATATCCAGTTGCTCAGAATTTCTTTAACCTCCTATCATTTTTGAACAGTTTCCTGTGGTTCTTGAGGAAGAAGATTGAAACGAGGAGTCTAAATATAATGTAGAATATATACCCCACTCCTTCTACAGGCCGCCAGAAGGTAAGCAGGATAGGCTAATGTGAAACTATTTGAGGAACTTGACAAAATGCCAACAGCAACAGCAATTATGTGACTTGGAGTAATCAGGAAGAAGTTTACTGAATGAAGAATGTATGACCTTATATCAATGTCAGCACTCCTGCCCATAGACAGAATTTTAGGCAGTACTACTGAGACTGATGCATCTCTTCCTTAATTGGATCTACTTTCTACTCCCTTTCCTCTTCCAAGTCCTTTCTCTGTCAGCTATGTCAGTTAATGTGTACATTTGCCCCCGTGCTTCAAATTAGTATTTGAAGTTCTGTGCAAACTTGCAAGAAAAGAGAAATTTCTTATAGGATTTTTAAGAAGCCCCTGGAGTGCAGATAAACTTTACTGTACGGAGGTACTGCATGTAAATTAACAGTAACATCTAAAAGCAAGGGAATGGAAACACAACCATGTAAAAAGTGGTATTTATTTTTTGAGGAAAGGGTTGTCAGTTTACAACAAATTCATATTTTTACTAATAGTATTATAAAAATGCTGTATTTTCACTGTGGTTTTTTCATAGAGAAATTGAAATAATACTTCTTTCCCAACAGTCAACCAAACAGTGAAACCATTTAAAGTAAAAATAAGACTAGGACAACAAAACTTTTTCTGAAAACGTGTTTCTGAAAGATGTCTGAGATGGAAAGAAATAGGTACAAAGACAGATAAGTTGCAACATGTTTATTACCAGGTTAACTGTGCACAGCCTATGAGAAAGGATGTGTAGTTTGGTGCTTTCAGCTCTAGCAAATTGCTGACACCTTTTTATTTATTTATTTATTTATTTACTTATTTGGAGTTAATTCACTTGAGAGAAAGATGGTTTATGGTTCTTTTCTTCCTCACAAGAGTCAGGCAAAACAACAGACATGCCGGCAGCAGAGAGTGCAGGCAGTCTGAGAGGCAGTCTGAGCTGATACAGATAAGAAATAACAAGCAACAGGATATGAATTTGCTGGTCAGCACATGTAGGGTTGGGGCATACTATTCAGACTTCCTGAACATCACTCTGCTTAGCACATACTGCATCAGAAATGTTCCCAAGGATGTAGCACAGTACTTATAAAAAGATGAATAACAGAAGTACATTCATTTTAATTTCTTTTCTACTCTGTATGGTTCTGTACTTTACAAGCTGTGCCTTTCTATGAAAATGTTATTTTCAACTTGTCTAAAAGCATTTTATGAGGAAGCAGTAGCCACACTTATGCATGCAAATCTGTTTAAATCTGAATAATATATTAAACCATTACAGGCAATAGTGATTCATGAGTAAAATTTGTGACATATCCAGAAAAAAAGAAAAAAACTCTACAATAAGATTTCAAGTTTATTGGTTTTGTTTTTACCATTAGAATACTCTTGGGTTTTTCAAGTTGTAGGGCAGTGTCTTAAAATGAATGTGTTAAGAGTGTAGAATGACCTTCTTAAATTGTGCTTTTTTTTTTTTTTTTTTTTGTCTATATAGAAGTTCTTATCATCAGCACCTAATACCAGTTACATTTTCAATTATCCTTTCTTCTCTTCACTGTAGATAACTGGAAGCATCTGCTCCATTCTCAACATGTACACTCTTATGCTTTATTAGCCGCAAACTGTGACCACACCATATCCACACATTTCTTCATCTTCCCAGCTTCCACACCATTCCCTAGTTCTGATCATATACTGACTGGAATAAGAAGTTGGTTATTTAAGAATTCATTATTTGACATCTGTCAATTTGAAGAAATTGCAGAACTGCTGTGATTTTAAAATCAATTCTTTCTCTGAAAGCCACCTGTGAAATAAAAATTACCTGCTCTCCAGAAATGGTTTGGGGCTGGTGCTCAGTGATAGGTTCCTAAGCCATTCCTGCAATGTTGCAAATGCAGCTCAGCTCACAGAGTCCTCTGGTTTGGGAGACCCTGAGTGTTAGAGGTCTGCTTATGGACCGCTGGATCTAGGTATGCCATTCCCTTTGGTTTCTGAGGATCCCCTTGGGCTGACTGCCCTATGCACCATCAAAGATAAGTTTTTCTGACACAGTTAAAGGATACAGTACATTACAAGGGCCAAGAACTCCTCACAGTGGGAACTAATTCAAGAGTATGTTCAGTGAGCTTGTGATAGGAAAGCAAAAAGTCAAGTTCAGTCACATACCTAAGGGTGCAAATGGGACTAAGGCAGAAGCTGGTGTTCTCTGTATGGAGGAGACAGCATGTTTCTATAGGAGATAGATAGTTTCTATTTAGAGGAGTTCAAATGCAAAACAAGCAAGTAATAATAAGCATATTAATATTGGTGCATGGAAGTATTGCACAAAGTGTGAAGAGTTAAAGGAGTTTGGGAACTATATTACCTCTTCTTTTAGTGGTTTTGAGAAGTTTTGCACAAGTTGCTGTTGCCACATACTTCAGTATCACCCAAGAAATAGATATAATGGATCTAATTTGATAAAGCACTTTTGTCATTAGTAATGGGATTGAGACATCTTAATTTTTATCTACAAGCAAATTAGGTGTCCAGCCTCCTGTTATAGTCAGTGAGATGACAAAACCACTACAAAACCTACAAATCACTACAAAAACTACAAAACCACTGAGTCGAATAAGCTACTCAGCTCAATACATGGTAGAAATCTAGTAGCTGGTCTGGTTCACTCCTTAGGCTCCACTGACCACAAAGAGAGTTCAGGCACCTATCTCACCAATAGCAACATCTGTAAGCAAATAACTAAAGATGATTATCTTCTTTTTCAGATTGAATGCCTCCCTCAATTTCCTGTTGTTATCACTTCCATGAAAGGGAGCTGTTTTTGTAGCCCCTAATGGTGCTTTAGGTGTAGCCCCTAATGGCGCTTTTTTTTGGCATAGTGGTGTGCAAAATGAGGGACATTGTGGAAATCAGAAATGCTTCTTCCCACTCTAGGGCATTTATTTATGAAGTAAAGAAGGTGTAAATGCCTTCCCTTTCTATTGCCCACTCTCCTCTTACATCATATACCCTTTCTACCATCCTCTCTTCCTCTTTAAGTCATTACCCGTTGAAGCCTACTAGCACATATGGAACTGTTCCTGCTTGTCTTCTTCCAGACATGTGTTACAAGTAGCAATCCAAAGGCTGACTGCAGACAAAAATCAGTATTGTAGCCAAAGCTGTACTGAAACCACACCAGACCTACTTTGCGCAAGCTCCCAAATCCTTCCTCCCGTCCTTCTCTATTTCTGGCAGGTCCTTGCTATTTCCTCCACCACTCTTGTGCTCTCTCCCTTTGCCTTCTTCCTTCATCTTCACTTATGCACGTTCCTTCATGAGTGCCCCACGCATCATCTAATCCCGTACAGCTTCCTTTGTAGCCACCATTTGCAGATGTAATTTATCTTTCTTTTTTAAAAAAAATAGTATGACCCCCTTGTGAGCTTCTTGCTGCAGAGAGTATTTCTACAGAATAATATTTGTTGGCAGATTGCCTCAAGTACTTCTTTCCCTGAAGATTTTTGCCCACAAACAGACTCAAATGACACTGCTTGAGGCTGGGCAAGGCTGGCTCGATGACTGCTGTGCATTCCCATGAGCTGCCCGATTCATGTAAATCAGGCAGGATTTAATGTTTTCTGGTTAGGAAAGGTATATCTACTCAGACAGATTCATACGGGTGCAGTACATCTCTAGTCTGGAAAACATGTACTTATTGGACGTTCTCTGCTTCTTAGGGAGGTCATCATCTCAGCTTGGTTCTCTGATGCCCGTGAAGAAACCGACAAGGGTCTGAGCAGCACAGAGCCAGCCGCAGGCGTGTGCATCCTTCTGTGAAGGCAGAGGTTCCTACCTCTGTGAATGCATTGTGCAAGCTGTAAGTTTTGCTAGTAGGAATGTTCAAATTGCTCTTGACAGCCAAATTATATTTTTAATGCACTTCTATGTGTATTTCTCCAAAGTAGGGATTTCTGTGCATTGGTCTGGTAAATGTCAAGCAGTTGTGGCTGCTCTGGGAACAAGCAAGAGTTGTAATTATGTACAAAGAGCTGCTGGAATCTCTCATCCTAAGAAATCATCTTTGCTTGAAGGGGCATATTGAGGCACCTGATCGCTTCAGGATTTTCTGCCCAACCTGTTTTGGACACAAGGGAGCTTGTAAAGCTTACCAGAGTTTAATTCAACATGAACAAATACATGGAATGGAAAACATTTTTGCAAGCCAGCATTTAATCAATAGCAGAACATCCTTCTATAAGAACAGCAAAAAAATATTAGAAACAATGAAAAGTTGCTGCCCCCCAAAAGGTCAATAAGTAAAAAGCAAGCCATATGTCCAACTGAAAAGTGCATGCAAAATATGCATACCGCATGACATTATATCTACATGACCTGAACTCACCACAATGTAGGAAGGCAGCTCATCTCCTTGTCACTATCATTAAAGGAAACAGTTTCTGTGAAAAGAAGTTTCACCAGTCTGCACAATCAGTAGAGATTTGTACAGATCTTTGTATTGTTTTTCCTCTGATCCTCTTTCTGAGTTGCCCAGCTGTCCTGCTGTCTTACCCAGCTCTTGCTTTCCTTGCAGGACATGCAATTCTATTCTGATCTCTCTCTGCTGTTAGATGCTGTTTTGTCAAAGGCATAAGCACGTCCAGCAGCCACTCTTCTGAGAAATAAGCTAGCTCTCAATTAGGATTCTGTAAGCTTCAGTGCACCAGACTCTCTAGAAGCCTCCTCACTTTGAATATGGAAGGAGAAGTGGTTCAGACAAGATATCAGGGCTACTGGGACTGGATATCAGACCTGTTCAGAGGTGATGAAGAAAAAGCAGAGAGTCAGAGGATCCAGAATTGCAGTCCTCACCCATCCCCAAGATTGTCAATCACTCCTGATTTCTTATTTCACAAGTCTTATCTTTACTAATGGTTGGCAGGATCAGACTACAACTTATCATCTTACTGTGAAGAAAATGTCAGTCTGGCCCACATAAAGTGCTTAATAACTAAATAGCTTTCTTGCGTAACAAGTCACATTTGTAAATTAATCATGTTGCAACAGTCTTACTGTAGGCTAACTCAATAGACCATTTGAAGTCATTTTCTATGTTCTGAATGTGGAAACATTAAATCTAGGTCAATGTTTTCAGTAAATTCAATAAATCATGCACTGAGTCAATTATTTTCTCAGAATTTTTTGTACCACAAATTTTTCTGCCTTGTGCCACTGAACTGCTTAAGCTTTCAAAGGAAGAAGAGATTCTTATCTGCAAAGGAATTACATAGACACACATGTTCGTTCTAACATTGCTAGGTATAGTGCAGCAGGAAGAAAACGAATTTCACTGCACCACAAGTTTACTTGTCTTCAGCCTGAAATGCACTTTTTTTGACACCAGCTTATTCGTGAAGACAGGAAGGTGAAAATTCATTGATCCAATGAAGTTCATATATTTCTATAAATAAAAAGTCATTAAGTAATTTGTTTAATATTTACTGGCATCTTTAATGGAACTTCAGATCACTTGTGTGTCCTGTAAATCAAAATGTGTCCAGGATTTTTTTGATTTATGATTTTTTATATTCATTTTCATGCATCTCAAAACCAGAATTATCAAAATTACACAGAAATAAAGATAAACAAAAGATAAAAGTGGAAATTAAAAGTAGAAATGGATAATAGCCTTCCTTCAATGTTAATTTTATAGACTTTCTATGGAAGCACACTGTAAGATAATGTTGAATGAAAACTATGAACATTTGACATGCAAGATGAGTAATGAGTTGTAAGAATAAGGGCTATGCATAAAAAGAAAGGCAAGAATACAAGCAGGATGCAAAGAGATGGTTTAGAATGCACACTGGGAGGCCTTCAAACATGATTTAGACACCCTGTCATATAACATTCACAGAACCTGACTGCATTAGAGGAAACGTTAAAAAGAAATCTTCTGGTAAAAATTGTCAAAATTGACACGAGCAACATGCTTTTCTTTACAAAGCTCCCCCTAACAGCTGTATTGGTAATGAATGACTTGAACTGAGATGCTGTTATAGCAGTTTCTGTCATATTAACCGGGTGATGCTCACGGGCTGTGGCAGGTGTTGTTGAAACAGGCAAATGTGTCCTCCTCCAACTGTCAGTTTTGCCTTCCCTTTTCCCTTATGTGCTCCTTTTGCTTTTTGTCACTGTCACAGGCATCCTCAGAAATGGCTTCTCTTAGTGGAAAGCCCATGGCACCGGGCAGGAGCCAGAACCTCGGCTCCACTCACTTCCAGAAATTAAACCTTTCCCTCTCCCTGCAGACTTGACCTGATAATGGTGGCAACGGGAGGAGCAAACTGGTAGTGCTGCTCCAGCGCATTTGGATTTGAAATGTTCAGCAGGCCGCATGTTAAAGTTGTAATTATTAACGGGTATTGGGGAAAAACAAAACAAAAAAGTCATCGGAGTCATGCTTTTTTTTTTTTTCTTTTTTCCACAGTTTAACTATGGAACTACCAGAAAGAATAGAGACTATTCTTGGATGTATTTAACCATAACTTTTTATTTTTGAGTTAAGCAAACTATTCTAAAGAGCTCTGCTTTCCACCTGTTTTCCAGTTAGATTCACTATATATAGATATAAAGAGGTCAAGTAACATCTATGTTGGAATAACCGCTGAAATTAGAATCTATGCCATTCTTAAGTCTGAGTCTTTTCCTCAAGCTGTTCACTATCGCAGCTTATCTAATTACATAATATTTTGCACTCTAAATGCAAGCATTGTACTTTGTTGGCATATCTTACATCTCTATTAAAAGAAGCTAATTAGAGCATATTTTCTATGTACCAGATGAATATGTGCTTTCTGAACTCAGATACATGGCGTTGAATGTTATGGTGATTAGTAGTGGTTCAACGTATAGCTGTACATTTGGGGTTTGAGCTTCAGCGGTAACAGCACTAATGATGTACAGAGTTTTCCATTAACTCGACGAGTTTCTGGGACAGTGAACCATTAACTCCAAGGTATTTCCTTTTTGCAGGGAGCCTAAGGCAATGGGTACGTCCACTGAACCAAATGGGGCCTCATTCGCAGTTGTCACCCAAGTGCTTTCATACTGCAAATATTATCTTCAAAACCAATGGGCAGGCACATCATGTGCCAATCCCATCTATAGGGTGGACACATTGTGAACTGCATGGCAAATACTTAACAGGGTTTCGAGTATGCTTGCAAAGCAGGCTGATAGAAGAATTTTGGCACATTTAAATGGCATTAAAAAAGCTCCATTTATCTAAGCTCTGTAGAAAGTTTGGCATTTGGAATTTAATACAGAACAACAGGAACAAACCCAAAGATAGCTCTAGTGAGTATTTTTAGCCAGAGAATGTCTCTAATACTGTATATCTTACAGCTTACACGGCAGGGCCATTTCCTATCCCAGGGCACTCCCATCAAAAAGCAGCGACTTTGGGAAAGGCTTCCATATGACTTCAACTTAAATCTGTGAAACACTTTTTGAACGCTTTGGTAAGAACACTTGATAAGAACAGCTGTTTGCTTTAATTCTCCTCAGTTCTAGGGAAATGAGCAAATACAGTGTGAGTTGTATTGGCAAGCAGTGAGGTATTATCTGTTTTGTTGTATAACAAAGAATTAAAAAAAAATCCCACAAGAAGGAAATGCACTGTATTTGGAAGCTTTGCCCCCAGTTTGGGCAAAATGTTAAGCATACAATGTTTTGTCTTGTTTTGTTTTGCTGCAGCTCTATTCTTGTACCTGGCCTGTACCTTGCCTGCTGGGGCTGTGTTTAGCTGAAGGGGTGCGAAGGCAGCCACAGATGCTGGACTCTGCTCCTCAGCACGGAGGAAGCCTCACTAGGAAGAGGGATGGCTCCAGGTGGCATTTACCAGAGGACCAGGGAAAAGTAAGGACCAAATTGTAACTGCTGACTCCTTGGCTGCCCTGCTCTTGGGACCATATGTTGCACCTTCCTCCAGGAAGGGGAAAGGATGGTGCCAACCCTGTTACCAGGGCCTGGTGGTTCACTATTTCTAGGAAAGCTGTTGACTGTATTCATAATCAATTGCATTAATTAATCATTATTTGGCATTTTGAAACCCAGACCAGGTCATCAACTTATCCGTTTTGACCTGTTTCACGCTACTGAATTGAACAAAATGTTTCCTGGTCTAACTGGGGCTGCATGATATTTTCCTATGCGAGTTCAAACCTGAGCAATGTAGAATTCAGAATTTGACAAGGGTGTTATTTCCTCCTCAAAAAAGTCTTTAATATTTCTACCTGAGCCTTCCTTTACTGTTGAAAAATAGTGAAAAAGTAACTAAGAGGAGAAAAAGACATTCTGGAGAGGGAGAGGATGAAGGAGCAGTGGAGGAAAGAGAAATGTCAATACAATCAGCACTGCTGAGATGGAGTTGTTCCAAGTCTCTATCAGGGCAATTGGTCATTCAGCTTGATCTTGAATTTGTCAGGTGCACAGAGCCTAACTGTCATTCACTGAGAATACACTGTACCTCTCAGACTGACTACATTTTCTAGAGAAGTCAGCGTTTTACTTGAGGAAACTTTTTACAGATGCTCTTCCATATTAAAGAATACCACCCTTGCCAAAAAGGTTTCTTGTTATCCTCAGCCTCTGACTCCTCATAGTGTCATCTGTCAGCTTTCTAAACAATTTTTAGTTAGAATGTGACTTTTTGATTAGGATTTTTTTTCCTTTTGTCCAGTTGCTTATACATCTTTTCTGCTTTGTATCGAAGCAAAAAGGCTTCTTTCTCTTGTTGTTTCAGCACAGCTGCCTTTGTGTCTTGCTTTGTATTCCAGCAGTGTGTTTGTATTTAATAGGAGACATTTCCAAAAGGGCTGAGGGTCAGACTTTCAAGTTTGCAGCACTTATGACTGGGTGCAGATGAAGTGCAGCACATCCATTCAGACAGCTGTAAACGTTCCCCATTTCACAGCACTCCGCACGGTGCACGAGCCTGCGGCACAGTGCGCTGCCCTCATAGAGATTCCTGAAGCACCCTGAGGCTCAAAATCAGTGTCTCTGTGTTATTGCATCTGGGCTACTTGATCTTGCCCCTCACACATCACGCTGCTCCATGCTGCAGTGACAACGTAGTGTTGTCCCACCCAGGCTGGGCCCTTAAATCACACCTTGACTTCAAGCTGAAGCTGCTGCATGTTTTGAAGAGTTTGACTTTTGCAACAGTGACCACATCCCAATTTCTCCCGCTGGTCTTGAAAGCTGTAGGGAACCAGTGGTCCGAGAATATGCCTAGTCTGATGTTCAGACTGTTTAGGCATAATCCTTATGTCCTATTATAATGAACAGGAGTACCTGTTAAAGTCAACATACTTCACCAGCAGACTAACCATAAATACCTCATTTATAGTTGACTTTTTTGCTTGTTATTTTGCTTACCATTGAAAAAGAAAACTGCTATTGTAAGGTCAGGATCAAAGTCATCACCTTCAAAGCAAAAAGAGATTTTGAGTCTCAGATTCAATGTCTAATTAGAGTTCATTATATCTTTGTTGTTTCCTGGGAAATACCCAGAGTATTTGTATATTTTGTAATGGACATTCTGTCCATGACAGATTTGTTGTCACATTTTCTTAATGTTACTGTGTTTCTGCTGTAACTCATATAAAATGATCAAATTATTTTGCATAATATGTCCACAAATAAAAGCAAAAACTTAGAGTTTTAGAAATCATCTGACACTCAAACAGTATGCTGTTTTCTGACTTCAGATGACTCATTGTCATATTCATTTGTTAGCTTGTTCATCTATTAAACAACATCCTCTTTAACAAGTGACCCATTTCATTTTCAGTTCTAATTTTGCCATTTTGGAACCTCCTAATGCCAAAGGTTCATATCTTAAATTCATATTTAGACATCTAAACAGAAGTGGTCCACTGTAACTGCTAAATAAAGTCATTATAATTGTGCAGCTTTAAACATCTTTTCTGTTAACTTTCTTATAAATAAAAATTTTTCTCAAGCTTTTCAACACAGTTCAGTCTGGGCTAATACAGAATATAAAAAGTTATCCTCAAATTCAAACAATTCTGCAGTTATGAATAACAAGGCAATTATCATAGAGCTCTGAAGAAATATGAAAATTTGAAGCATTTTGTTCAAATCAGAACAGCTTCAGATTAAACATAGACGCAGAATATAAACAGAAAGCACATTCTTGCATCCAATATTTTTGCTGATTAGCACACGTTGATGAAATGTGATAATCAATATCATTACAAAACATTCACTTTAATAGTGTTCAAGATTGTGTCTGGCAAGATCTATAACTGCTTTAATATTTTATAGTAATAGTATCGTATTGATTTTCTTTAGGTACTTTTTTCTTTTTTACTGAACTTACAAGTCTGCTACATGTTCTTTGTGACTTGTGCCCAGGACTTCTTAAGATCTCTATGCCTTTCCTCTCATTCTACACACTTATTTTTCAGCTCTTCCCCTTTTATTTTAATGAGACTAGAGTAAATAAATGATTTTAAGGCCAGAAAAGCTGTGTAAAATGTCTGAATGACAAAGTAATCAATACTCCTTGTGACTGTAGTCAGCACAAGTATTTATTGCTAAGCAACACAGACTGATGTCAAAGAGTTTTGCCAAATGCAGATGGTGAGTAGGTTTGTTGAAAAAAAAGTGAAATCACTCTAATATAACTCTTTCCAGTGGATTCTAGTGTAACAGAAAAAAAATACACTCAAGTCATCAGAGCAAAGGGCTCTACCAAAGGGGACGAGGTTAACTTAATAGCAGTTTCTTAGTCTGTATTTTAGGCAGCTATTCATAAGGGACAGTATTCCTTACTACCTCTTTTGAAAACTCAATAACCCCACCTGAGGAAGGAAAAACACCTGCAGAGATTCCCCAAAGTGGCAATCTTCTCAAAATCTGCTCTTCAGAATGTTATTGAGAATAAAAGGACACAATAAATCTTATTTGGTTCGTGGGAGGAAGGGGGTGTTTTGAATATCCAAGTACAACAATTTTTGTCATTTTAGCTCATTACAGAGCTAAAGGATTTTAGTCTGGTTTATCAAATACCTTGTGTTCTTTCTCAGAACAACTCACCAGATGTGACTGCTCGGCAGAAACTGCTGATTAAGTCAGTGTAAAGTTGAATGTATGTCCTACAGGGGATCTCCACCAAACTCCTTTATCCCTGTTTGAGGCCAGATCTGCCACAGTGAAGAAAATGCTCCTTTATCTACTCTGAGCACAGTGATGAAGCCACACTGATCTTTATGCATGTTCTTTAGGTAGAGCTCACTGTCAAAATACAGTGCAAATATTTTTTCATTCCCACAGGGAGTGGACTAAAACAGACCTTAGTCCCAAGCCTTGAGAAGTCCTGCCTGTCTGCAGGGGGAATGTGTTTGGTTCTAAGAATGTGAAAAACACGTGGCTGTTGGTTAGCACCTAAGGACTGTGCTGGTTCAGTCACTCAAATTGTTGATACCATTCGTTATAATTTGCCTCTAGTGCAGCCTCCTTCCTCGGAAGCTGCTTCACCTGCAGACCCAGCTGCCTTGCTCACTCTCCCCAGGGCAAAATGCTCGTACTCAATTGATCAAGCTAATTCTGCTGCCTGACTTTCAAATATCCCTCCTCCTCCGGGTGCAGAAGCCCAATGTCTGACCCAGACTTCCTGGTCCTTTGCCCTAAAGTAGATGATATGGAGAAATATGCACATTCCTACTTTCTCAGCCTTTCCAGGGAGTGAGTCACTCTTGTGGTCCTGTACCAGTAGTAGCAGTGCAGAGGCTCAACAGGATAAGTGCATTCAACAGGGTTGTCTTGACACACAAAGTAAAACAAACAAAACACCTACAAGCAAAGAGAAAACCCTATATCTTAATACTGCATCCTAATTTATGTCGGCCTGATTTGCCTCAGAACAATAATGTTGAATCTTGGACAATTCAGTAAACAGGTTTCTTGTGTCTGAATGAAAAACATAACATGTATGAAAGCTATTACCTAACCTGAGTGAAAGAAAACTCACCCAGAGCTCTGGTGGGGCTTGAATAGGAAAAATATCCCACTTCAAGTTTCTTTTAGTTGTTCCATAGCATATCATGCAGCCACAGCAGAAAGAGTGGCTATTAAATTAGAACCAGATATTTTCACTTAATACAAACAGTTATCAATGTGAATAATGGCAAGACTGTGTCTTGTTACTTGCTTTGCTGCTTTGACATGGAGTTTGGGGTTTTCTTTGCTTTTGGATCTATTAGCTAGGATTCAGTTCTGCTATTTGAAAATGTTCATCAGCTAGTGACAATAAATGATTTTCCAGAGCCTGATGTTAAGATTTTGCTCACTTTGACAGTTCTCTATTATGTGTTTGCCTAGTTGGCATTTTTCTGATGTATGACCAAGCAAGAAAAATCCTAAAAAGCAAAAGTGAACTAGAGAAAGTGCTAATGACATTGCATACTAAATAATGCAACCTGAGAATGGATTTTTTGAGCTTTGGCGATTCAAAGACATTTTCATAGGTGCTCAACCATTTGAATATTTATGGAAGGGTGAGAAATAGGGTATGTGTAATACAAATTTAGTTTGAATTTTGGCCCTTTAATTAAAAAGTGCTTCATGAATCTGTTCAGACTGGAGAAGAGGGGATTCCTAATCTTTCAAGGGGTTCTACTCATAGAGCTTTTATAGCTGATCACCAGGCACATACACAAAGGCACAATACTCTATTTTCTCCATCTCTAATGCACTGCTGAGATATCTGGCACTCATATCATTTAGTCCTAAAAGCTATTAATGCACTTGGTAAAGATGAAAAATGGAATATGAAATCTTGTCAAGCCTACTGAAAGTTACAGTCAGTCTTTTTTTTTTTTTTTTTTTTACAAATGTTTTTCAGAAACACTGTTTTGTCTATGATAAATGCACTTTTCAAAATGTAATACTATAGATTTAATGCTTAGAAAAATCCCCTGTTGACAGCAGCCAAATATAGAGCTCTTTATTTATTGGCGAAATAGCCAGGGATGGTATACACTTTTTAACCCTGTGAAAGTGCTTTATCCTTGAGCTGGTCAGACCATCTGTAGATTTGAGAGGACATCTTTTTCAAGTCCATTTAGCTATCAGCCTTTCTGCTGAGCCTGGTAACAAGGCTTGAATTAGCATCAAAAATGTGATGGTGAGTATTAAATGCTTATAACACTGTGGGCTTGGATCTTGAGTTCTCACATACCACTTGAGTGGCCAGACTATGGAGTGTCCCTTGGCCCCAACATATGCTGGTTATTGATATGAAAGGGAAGGACTCCAACAAGTAAAGTCTGAAGACAGTGTCTCCACAGCTACAAGCAGCCCCGTGCGTGGGTCTCCTGCTTGGCCATGGGGAAACGCACATTCAAGGCCTTGAATCAGGTTGAGCTCTTTCAACCTGAGCCTCCACTTCCTAAATCTCAGGTAATTACTGTAGCCACAGGACTCCTTGCAATCCTTTGATATGCTACCTTGCATGCCCACCCTGCCATCTGGGTTCGACTCCTGCTGACTGGGAAGACTGCAGGCAAAAGCGGTACCAGACTTGGGGGCAGATTCTCTGCAAACAAGGATTTATAGTGACTGTTGCCACACAAGGTACCTCATAACTTCCCTTTGAGCACAGTCTTAAGGTAATTTTATTACAAGAACATGACAGAGCAAAACCAATTCCTGGAGTTTATCTTATTCTACCTTTCTTTCCAGGCCCATTCTCCAATGGTGTGAAGTCTGCACCTCATACATCTCTCAGTTGTAGGGGAACATGTCATTCATCCTTACACTCAAGGGAACATTTTCTAGCATCTGACACACAGTCTTCTCCTTGAATGTGTTCATAGTAAACTTCAAAATCAGTATATCAAAGGACTTTAACAGCTTTACGGAATATAGAAATTTCCTGTCATCGTGCTCTGAATTCTGAAATAATGTCTCTCATTTTAAAATTATGATGAGATTTTAGGCTCTTGGGGAGAAAAAAACATATTTAAGATTATAATTATTATTTTATTATTATTTTAAATAGATTTTGGCAATCAAAGGGCAAGTTGAGATGAATAATGACTCTGAATTTAATAGCTTTCAGATGGTTATCCTGACCTAACATGAAATCAAGATCTTTTAAAACACCTCCATCTATAATGTTATTTGCAGTTTGAACTACGCTATAGATTAGGCAACTCCTGTCTAATCAGATTCTTTTTATGTTGGTGTGATAATGTTACCTTGCGGCTATTGATCTCTGAGCAGATAGTACAGCTCTCTTTCAAGCAAAAGCACACATATCACAGGCACTTTGAAAACCAAATTTTCCCCACTAAAACAAGGACTCAAAAATTTCACTGAGTTTAAAAAACAAGCTGTAGGGGTATATTTTCCTAACATATTAACTGTGAACAATGTTGGCATACTCTTACAGTATTTATGGTAGCCAGAATATTTTAAAAATCATTAAAGCACTATGAGCTTCTAAAATGTTATTACTGACTTTCTGTATGCATCCAGTCAGTATTGTAGAATTCTACCAGTCAGTACTGTAGAAATACTATGAAATGACAAATTCTGGTGTGAGGATGGGAAAGTCTGAAATCTTGTTTTATTCTGATTCTTCTTGTCCGTGATGTGTCTTGCCTCATCTCACATTAATAGGGAGGCTGCAATGCACTATAGTGTTATGAAAAGATTTTCCTGGGAGAAAAAGGGAAGATTATCCAAGAATGCAACTGTTAACTACTACTGGATGTGGCTCTAGAAGCCTTTTGGTAAATCTGATTCAAAATTCAAACTTTTAACTGTATAAAGATATGTCAAATGAAAGTACATTTATTACGCTCTTTGGATGTGCTGCATATTGAATTGTCTGATAACTCACTAACAAATTCATATCTAGTCTTTTCAAAGTAATGAAGGAAAATAATGGGCCTCAAGGGGAGCACCTTTAAGAATAAGCTTTTTCTCTGTGTGATCTTAGAGGAGGAAACAATGAAAACTAAGCAGAAGCAAATGGCATTTTATTATGGAAAAACGTCTTTCAGAATTGTGTCATCTAAAAACTCAATAATTCAGGTAAAGCTTCAGCTGCAGAGCTGATGTTTATTATTAGGCCTATGAGCTCCAGTATTTACTGTTGTGAAAGGCTGAGAGAAATGAAGTCAGGATTTCTCACCAAAATCAGTGGTGTCTGATAATCACTCCCAACAAATATTTTCCACTATTTCTTTTTGAACTTGTTTGAGGGAGATGATCTCTGACACTCGGATTAGCTTGTGGGGAAAGAAACACCAGGAACAGAGACAGGGCACGGATCTTTATGGTGATAAAAATTAGGATCATTTCATATGCTGAAATTCCAGAATTTTGATTGACTTAAAAAATATGAGACTTTATAAATTTTTAATTCCAAAGGTCAACAGAGTTTAGCCACTCTTCAAAAAAAGAAGAAAGAACAAAAAAGTCAATGGATCTTTTATGCTTCCATTGGAATTAGCCTTTAAAAATGTGTATTATGCTTAATAATTAGATAGCTAGATCATTTTTTAAAGTTGTTTGTATTCAGCATACTCGCCTGGCACAGATCACTTTGCCTATGTCTAGGATGTCTACTACCAAATGAGGATTCAAGACAGCTTGCTGCATGGCTCTGCTTGTCCATACAGTAAATACCCAAGTACTTCATGAAGAACAAAGACAGGTAGGTATTCCACTTTCTTTAAGATTCCTACTGCTGTTTTGTTTGCTTTGTAGAAGTTGGCAAGATTATGAAGAAATAAGCTAAGAATCTTCAGTTCGGGAAAGATCCAGAGAAAACTGAGGTGGTGGTAATTAGTTATCCCAAAACAATCATAGTTGAATATTGATGCTGAGATATACTGTTTGTTAAGATAAGGCTTGTGTTTATCTATTGATATTGTTTAATAAAAAAAACAGAGAAAAAAGACAATATCTTAATATTCTAACAGATACATCCAATCTGAACTTCCCTATAGCAACACCACACAGACAGAAAAAGCAAATAAATGATGATATAAAGACCTTAATAATATCACTAAAATCCTCATGGAAAAAAAAAAAAAAAAAAAGGCAGCAGTTCTATTAACAATAAGCACTATTCAGTATAATAGTTCAGTAACAATTTTACTGGAACTGTCTGCTAATGCCAACAACCACCTCCATATGAGACAAGAATAAAAGACATGGTATTGAGTACCCAGTTTACACCAAAGCTTTTACAGAGGAGTAGCTGCCTCTATGCTCACTTAGAATTGCCTCTGCTAATCAAAGCTCAGTAAACTGCTGTAATCCAGTTTGCTGAAAAGGGATATGGTTTACATAATGACCATAACCTTATTTCTGAATACTCCACTCCATTTATAGTGCAAGAAAAAATAGGTTTTTTTTTTTTAATTTAACACTGTCACTGCACAATCAAAATCTTGTGACTCCATCAGTTCATTCTACTTTTCTTTGATGTAACTATGTAATGGAAAACTCATAGATGCTTTTTGGGGTCCCATCACCCCAGGTCATTAATCTCCATTGTGTCTGCTTTCAGTCAAGAGCCTATTTATCTTTATCACAGCTAGATATTTCTATAGGACATGTTTGTCATGTACCTAGTGTTATAGAATATAAAGTCATTTAAAATACATTTTACCATGTGAGAGTCAAAGAGCTAGGAGGAGGAGGGAGAGCTTTTTCTACTTATAAAGGCAAGGTGTTATTAATTAGCTAGTCAAGGAGTTTGCCCTAGTGAGAGACATTGCACCTCAAAGCAGCTGATGTGAAATAAAAACACTTATTTTTAATTGAGAAAAATGATTATATGGTCTCTTGGATATGGAAGGAAAAGAAAATGTTTCAGGAAGAAAGATTAAATGTCTGGGTTCCCTCAAATATTTCAAAGGAGAAGTTGATTATAAGAGAAAATATTTTACTCTAGGGGAAGAAAAGTAAGTCTGCATCATGGGGCTACCTCTCTCCTCAGTGTACGCTGTAGGCCAGGTCTGCTGGGTATACTCTGGTCATGTTCCAGCTTTGTGCTGGAATGAGACGTGGCCTTCAGACAGGCTCCCTTCAGAGCTGTGGTGATGTCCATGGGGGAGACTGGGCTAGGTCTGAGGGATGCACCTGACCTCCCATCCCGCAGATGCAGCCAGGCAACAGAGCTTCTGAGAGCAGCAGAGGGAAGAGCACCAAAAAGACGACAGCAACACAGACATTAACATTTAGAAGATTTCGGCCATATAAAGGCATGAAGATGCTGCCTCTTCCAAGGCATTTGCAGGGTAGCAAATGCTGCAGGGGTGGGAAAGAGTCTGCTTCGGAGGGGGCAGTCAACAGCCCCCTTTGTCTGGTGCCCCAGAGCTGTCCTGCTGACTGCTCGGGCTCCTCCTTATTTCCACAGTGGAGCCACATTGGGATCCATCCTCTCAACCTTGGGATGACAAGATTAATGTCTGCCTACCTAGCTAATGAGCCTTGAGTACGTGGTTGCCAATGTATCAAGTATCTCTAGTTCCTCATTAAAAGGCCTGTTTTTGCAGATTTCACATCATTTATACACCTGTTGTCTGAATTGTCCTCAGTTCTTCCCATGCTTTTGAAGTGCAGGTAGCCTTCCAGCAGCAGCATCGCTAATTCTGTGGACAAAGAAGTTACTGCCTCCTCTGCTAATATAGCCAAAGAGCCTTTCCTTAGCCTTAAAAGAGGATTAACACCTTTTTCTACAGTATAAGACTGGGCAATCATACTTAATTTTGTATTTTGTTACCTCACATTCTTCAGTGTTATTTCTATCTAGGATATGGATGGATCCTATCCAAGAACCTTGATTTTTTTTGTTGTTTTTCTAGGGAAACTAATGTTGCTGATCTCTTCTAATGGGAAACAAGCAGTTTGGAAAAGCAAGGCAAAAGAAATTCAAAGGTTTAGCAGGCTCAAAGTCGGGCTAGTTACTTCCCTCTATACCTGCTATGGAGAGTGATATAGAGTCCATTGGAACAGCATTTCAGCTACTTTTGTGCTGATTGCAGACTGCAATATGTTTGGATTTTATCCTATTTAAATAAAAATACAACTATTTGTAGCAGGGGCCAAAGTAGAAACTGTAACTGTAACTGTAAAAAAGAAGAAATTCTTTTTATTTGTAGATTTATAAACAGCTAAGAGCTAAGAGATAAGATACTGGGAGGTAAAACCTGGGAATATGTAGCTTGGTTGTTACTGTTAAGATCAATAAAACACACCCTGCAAATAGCGCTCTCCATGGAGATCTTCGTTTCGGCTCTTGTGCTCCCTTTGAGGGATAAGAGGCTTGTCAGAATATTTCAGGAGTCAAAACTAGAGGAAAGGTAAAAAGCAGCAGGAAAGAAAGTGATAGTTAAAAGCAATTAGGAACTTCCCTACTATTCAGGAACTTGATATAAGTTTCTTGGAGCATAGCATAACTCCCTGTAGGAGTTGCTCTTTTCTACCTAGGAATGGATTTCTGAAAAGTTCAATAGCTCTGTAAAGGCAGCTTCACAAGGTCGGACGAATAAGAGATATCTCTAAGAAGAGCCCTGATGTTCTGTCTTATCTTTATTTTGTGCTTAGGCAGCCTCTTCCCAAAATGCTTCATAACACCAGAAAAGCAGCTCTGAAAAATATAGAAAGGATTTGCCTTTGTAACTCTATTGAGACATGCTGAAAACAGCATCTGCAGAGAGCTTTCATTTTACTCTAAGTTAATTATCCATGAATTCTAAATTTGATCACTATCAAATATTTTCAAATTCTGGTTATTTCTCCTTCAAAACAATTCAGATTAAAAATGAGCCTAAGCACAAACCTCTGGAGCCTGGTTAGGTGTCCTATGGATCTGGTTTAAGAATATCCTTTCTTAGTGATTTAAGCTGACCCAGATGGCTTTGCACTGAAATATGTGCTCAAATCACCCATTACGACATCTTGAATTTGAGGAAGTTGATGTTAGCTGAGGGCAGTAACTTCTTTCAGCGCTTTAAGCAAGACTCCCAAGAGGAATGTCTCAGTGAGTGCTCTGACATAAGTCACAGGCTCTTCACAATCAGTTGTTCTTTAAACAAAAACTCGCAGAAAAAAAAAAAAAAAAAAAAAAAAAAAAAAAAAAAAAAAAAAAAAAAAAAAAAAAAAAAAAAAAAAAAAGAAAAGAGCAACAACAACAACAACAGAAGCAAAACTGCTGAAAAATCTAGATCCAGAAACAGGGGACCTGAGGTCTAGAAGCACACAGAGCAGCAGACAATCCTAAGATTCAAACTCTTCTACTTAAAAGAGTTTGGCATGATGTGGGTCCCTCAATAGCAGTACTTTAACCTCTCCGTTATATAGTTGATCAGCCTATTGAGTTTGTACCTGATGCTTTAAATCTTAGCAGCAAAAGGACAAACTTGGTTTGTTCAACCAGATTTGGCACATACATAAAGCTTGTGTTCATTTAAATCAACAGCAGGATTGAACAGTTTATATCTTCACAGATGTGCTTCTGTGATGAAGAGAATTGATTATTTAAGGGGAACAAATGGATTTAGGACTTCAATTTACTTTCTCTAGTTCAGCTCAGGTCAAAGGAGTTAATGAAGCCTAAGGATTTGAAGTCTGGTTTACAATTCATTTCATTGCACTAGCAGCACATTTAGATGTCAGACAGAATGCCAGATTGTGTTTAGAAACTCTGATGAAGAGACTATGTGGGAATTTCTGTCACTCTGGTGAACAGACAGCTACAACAGCAGTCCAGGCTGCTGCTCACCCCAAGGACTTTACAGAAATATGATCCATGTGGTGCTCATTTCACCTTTCTTCAGTCCTCTGATACTGTGGTCCATCTGACTATATTGAACCCAGTTGCCAATCCCTATAAGATGGAATTGACCGATCAAGGTACATCATCTCCAAAGAGAAAGGGTAATGGTATGTTGTTCCTTCTGTGGGCAGGAGCTGTGACAGGAACACCACCTTCTTGGCTAGGATAGTACTGTTCAAATTCCCAACTGTAGATCCCTGTAGCTGTGGCAATTATTTTTAAGAGTTTCATAAAATATGCTTAAGAAAGGCATGCTTGTTGCTCATAGGTTTAAACTCGGTACATGAACAATTATAAAATTTGTAGTGCCTCCACGAAAAAAAGTTGAGAACTACTGATCTAGGACTCCTCTTAGAGCAGAAAAGCGTTTCATTCTTTCATGACATCAATAAAAAAGAGAAAAAGTTATTGCAGGTTTCCTGACAGTGTCGAAATTCCTGAGCAAGCAATCAATAAGATTTCAGACAGCTTCCCCACCAATCTGATCTCACTGGGGATGGAGAAATTACTCTTCCTGGAGGACTAGACCATGCTAGAGGACATGGGTGTGAGGATTGACTCTGCCTTCCCCATCCCCACGGGATTCCCTGTTGCAGCATACTCTGCCCACTGCTCCTCTGTGATGTCTCAGGGACCCATGCTAGTACTCTGCAGACAGATACATGTTTTTTCAGTCAGGGAGAGGAGGAAAACATGTTTGTAGCCCTTCCTCATAGTCTGATGGAGCAGAGAGGCCATGCAGATATGACCCAGATATGGCCGGGCAGAAGAATGGCAAAGACAGAAAAAAAATTCCGTCTGTGTAGAACAGGACACAAGATTGCCCTTGCAGATTCCAAAATCCACAGTAGTATTGCCTCATAATCCTGGCATAATTGGAAGTTCTGTGTCTTTGATGTCATGATACTACTATGATATCTATGTCAACAACATTAAGGCTGCATCTAGAAGCTTTCACCAATGAAATAATAGAAAAGAACTTGAGAAAGAAAATATTTTTTAAAAAAGAAAAATAATTTGTTGTTGTTGTTTTTGTTTTAGAGGCTTATGTCAGTAAGACAGATAGGTCTGAAACAGCCTCTCAGGAGTTGTACTATTTAGTATATTAGAGCACTACTTAGAATCTCCATTTAAGAGACATATGTGCATAATGAAAAAAGCCTTTGGCTTAAAAGCATGTGTGTAGCAGAGACAAGACAGGCAAAAATGTAAGTTCTATCATCTCCATGCTGTAGTTATTTTCAGCTGTGAAACTAATGCTTTACTCCAACATTTTCCTTAGTAGTGATCCATCTTTCACTGTTGTCTACATTAGATCTGTGAAATTCATCTCTACTACTGCCTGAATTGTGCCTTTGGTGCTCCCCTCAAAATCCTCTCAGGACCATCTCTAATCATTTTCCTGGCCAAAGGGCAAAAGTATTTTACCCATCGCACATATCAGTCTTCTCTGCAGCAGTAGCAGAGTTCTCACTTGGTGTCTGTAACTTCGTCTTCTCACATTTAGCCTTCTCCCTCTGCAGTTGCTCCTGTAACACGACATTTGAAGGGTTTTATTTTTCTTCTCCCATGACCCAGCATTCAGCAGACACTTTGCAGTCTTATTTCCTCTATGCTTTTTGCCTTTGAGTAACGCACACAGCTAAACACAAGCACATCTAGTTTCTCTAGGCCAGTGACTCACAGGTTTACTACCCTCCCAGAGGTGTCTCTATAACTCCTAAATACAGTGATAGTCTGTTGTGCTCATATTACCCCTTAGTCCTTCAGTTTAAGACTGTAAGTACAACAAGTCCAAAGTAGAATCCTTTCTTCCTGTTACCTTTAGCTTTATCTCTGCAGGAAGTGCCACAAAGACTTAACATCTTGGTGTCCTTCTTAACCTTGAAATTTTCTCTGTATAAGATTTCCAAGGCCACAGCTGAAACTTATATGAATCTCACGTCTCTGACTGTCTCATTACTTACTTCCCACAATATTCTTTTCTCTGGCTTTGACAAATACCATCTTGCATTACTTCTTGCCTGTCAGCTGCAAAGTTAGTTTTCTTAGCTTACTATTTTGACTACGTCATTCTTCTTCTTGCATTCTTATTCTATAACAACAAATGTAAGCTACTCAGCTTGCTTTCAAGGCTTGGTGGCTGATATAGCCTTTCTCATTTAATGCGTTTGCACAGTTAAAGGCCTCACTGAAGTAAACCTCATCCCATATTTCACTCCTTAATTTAACAATTTCAAATATCCAATGATATCCACAGCCAGACCTACTAGTTATTGAACATCAAAATCCAGCTTGCCTGCTCGGTCTTTTCCATGGGCTGAACTGAGAAACAGTCTTTTCTACCTGAACTCTAAGCCATATGATATAGGACAACTATAAACAAAAGATGGAGTGCAGTTTATTGATGAATGAGGCTAATGAATCAGTAAGTCAGTATGAATTTATTGAATTTACAGCTAAAAAAAAAACCTATTATCGCAATATTTCCAGTTGTGATACGATTTCTCTTCTTATTCCCTGAAGAAGTTTGATGTGCTCTTGCTTGAGAAGCTTGCTTTGCATCATGCAAGTGAATGAGAGTTTTATCTTAATAAAAGGAAGAAGATGGATTTTTATATTTTAAACCTGTTTTAGAATTAAGATGTGTACCCTAGAACACTGGACAAGAAGTCTTTCAGCTAGAATCAGTACTTCCTGACAGTGACAAATCATCTCTTGGTCTTACCTCTACTCTATTGCCATTTTCTATTCTATGACCCATAATAGCAGTCACTTTCATCTTGCGGTCCAGACCTCTCCCAGAGCCAATAACCATGAGATTGTCCTATACATTTAATCTTCTCTCATTGTTGTGTTGGAAAAAATGTCTATGCTGGAGGAAACTCTTTCCAGTCATCCATTACCAACCCCATCATTTCCAGCCCCATTACCCTCCATTCACAACAACTTTTCCATACTTTCCCTGTTTTAGGCACACGGCTCCTTTCTAATCATTAAAATTGGGCCATCTATTGACTCAATGGGAGTAGATTTTTTGTTGTCACTGCTGACTGCAAAAAAAAATGGCACACCAAACCAGCAATGCTTGAATTGACTTTTCACCTTATATTATTGGGGCCCTTGAAATCTCCAGCTGAACTTTAACACATTGGGTTAATCTCTGCAAGACTACAAAGACATTAGAAAATTACAGAATCATAATAAATAGGTATTGGAGAGAAAGAAGAAGTATAGTGATCAAAGGTGACTTTGCAATTTTTTTATTATTCCTCAAAGATGAATTTGAGTGTACAGTTAACCCAAAATGTATCATTACCCCAAAGCTACAGGTTACTACCACTTCTGGTTTCAATTAAAACCTAAAAAATGGGCATACTTCCAACATTTTTTGCAGAAGGTCAAAGAATTTGACTAGTCATTAGTGGTCACAAGAAGACATTTCCTCCTCTTCTTACTCTCATGTTAAACTCCCATATATGGGCATGTATCTGAATGTGCTCTGGATAACAAAAAAAAGTAATAATTCAGCATCTTTTCAAAGCGTTCAGTACCATGCTTTTAAGATTTGTAACAAACTGTAGTAGGAAATGCTTTCTTATGCATCAAATGACTTGTCAGCTTTACTCCCGGTCAAAATTTAAGATTAAAAGAAAGTTACCTTAAAAACATAGATTTTCAATAACGGAATAGAATTATGAAAGACAAAATGGCAAATGGTTGCATTAAGATTATACTTAACAATATATTTTCTCCCTGACTGAGTTCAAATAGCAGCTATGTTCTAACCTCCTTTTCTCTTAGATTTAGTTAGAATTTTATCTCCTATTGAATTAAATGTGTTGTTTTTGTCATGATGGTTTCTACGTCTTCCACACACCTTCCTTCCCTCATGCCCAATCCCACTTGAGCATGGAAGTGCACAGAACAAAAACTAGGAACCTCTTTCTGAACCAGCAGGTTTCATCTCTAAGAAAGCTTTCCTTCCCATTGCCTGGGGGTGATGCCACACTACACTGAGCACCAGTGCAGTGTCCTTGCTTTCTCCTCATTCTCCTCCCTAAGCTTCCACGATAATGTAGGTATGGTTGCACATACACATGCATGCTCTGCCTTGTAATAAAGCAGGCCTGAATTTCTAAAGTAGAGATTCCTGCACAAATTTGGGTTCCAAAATCCATCATGTTCTGCTGTTGTTCTGCCAAACTTTAGGTCAATCATGAGATACTCTCAGCATCACTCCCTACCATATTCTGAAATAGGGAAAAGGTAGCTCATGGCAGTGGTCATTGAGGTACATAGAAGAGGATGCTAACAGGATCAGTGGGGAGCCCTGTGGTTCCTGAACTTGTTTGGCCTGTTAGGTAAGCAGCAGTGTCTGAAAGTCAAAAGGATTTAAAATAATGTTTGTCATCCTATATAATGTTTTCTGTAACTGTGAACATGGTGGGAGGCTGCAACTATCATTTCTGTTTCTAAAACACTATGAGCTGGATCATGTGACTATTCTCATGAATTCCCTTGGAAATCAGCTCTTGTAGGACTGAAATAAATGTGTCCTGAAAAGTGGAGTGTGATAATAGCGTTTACTTCCATGAAGCAAGAAGCCTGGTATGGTTGTCTTCCTTTACAAATGGGAACTAAGGCACAGAATTACACAGGGTCCCTTAGCAGGTCAAAACTCACCTTCCTCTTCTGCTCCCAGACCCACATTATAGTAATTGGATAGGAGTATTGGCAGCCTATTCCTACGGTGCCTCGGGGCACAGGAAGCACCGGGCACCGGAGCATGAGAAAGGTGGACTGGTGGGTGATGTGGACTCAGTAAGGGGAAGAGCATGGGGAAATGCAGCTTTGATAACTAGTGGGGCGAGCAAGATTCAGGTCTCTCTGTGAAGGTGAAGTGTGATAAAACATGGGATGTAGAACAAAAATGATTTTTCCTGTCATGGGAGGTCCCAGACGGTATATTGGGAACTCCCCTTGCATCGAATTTCAGCATTTCAAGGAAAGGCAAACTTGCGAAAACATCATCTTTATCTCTGTGAATATGAGAAAAAGAGTTGTTATATTGCGCACAGAAGTCAGGCAACAAAAAGGTGTTTATCTGTTTATTGTTTCTCTTGACACAATATCATGAAATAAAAGTCCAGACACTCAAACACGCGTTGGTGCTAACCATAAGCTTTCTCCCAGACTGTGTCAGATCCTAACAAAATTAAAGAAAAAGCATTTTCCTCTTCCTTCTTTATTCCTGCAAGGCTAGCTGAGGCCTCTCCCAGATCACTATGTCTCTTGCCCTCAGGCCTCACAGAGGTCTCACAGAGAACAGGCTGCTCATCACACCTATGCCCTGACGGCAAAGAGGAACCACTTCACGTCCCTCTGCTCACGTGAGCTGCAGTAGTTTGGCAGGAGGAGGAAAGGCAATCCGCTCAGTTCCACCCCTGCCAGCACTTCACAGGGCCCAGTCAACCCTTCAGTCTTTGCACACGGGCAGGTAAGAAGTTGGCAGAGGCTCCAGAAAGGCAGCGCTGTGAACCCCAAAGGCAGCAACCTCCTGCCAGCTCTGGGGCCAGGCACGCCCCCCTGCCAGCCCCAGTGCCTCCAGCACGCTGCCCTGTGC
Organism: Nothocercus julius; assembly: GCA_013398735.1. Classification (NCBI taxonomy): domain Eukaryota; kingdom Metazoa; phylum Chordata; class Aves; order Tinamiformes; family Tinamidae; genus Nothocercus; species Nothocercus julius. The sequence goes on from VZSV01000006.1 coordinate 430,690, forward strand.
CTTGGCGCTGCTCTGAAGCAAGCAGCTAGCTCCGCTCCGCAGGCAACGAAACCCGCCGCTGCCGCTTGAGATTCCAGTCCTTCAGGCAGCGTCTGGGGACGCAGCTGCGTGGAGCTGCTGGGCTCTGCGGGCACCAGCCCAAACTCCGTCGGAGCTGCCGGCGGCAACGTGAACTCACCTGAAGTGAGCTGCCTTGCTCTGTCAGTCCCTGCATGACATAAAGTACAGCGCAACCAACTGACGTGCGTGGTTGGATTTACTCCTGAAAGAAAGTCCACGACTTTCACGCCAGGTCTAGGAGGCAGAAAGCTGAGTGATTTACTGCTGTAATATGATTGTCTGCTGGCAGCCAGGGGTCTAAAATCTTTCCTAAACTGTAAATCTTGGTCATTAATGGAGCACACATTCCCTCAATCAAAGAAAGCCATGTTGCCTCCGCTGTCTCCTGCAGCCTTCTATACACTAGATGAAAGTGAAATTGCAATCATCTCAGATATTAAAGGAAATCAATACTTGCCAACATGCACTGTGCAACTATTGTTAAAAAACTGCACTTCTTTAGTAATCTAGTGAATCAGAGAATGTGAAATCTTGAGCTAAGTGAGTCATTTAGAGCTAAAAGTTTTCCCTGGGACTTGGAAGTGCCTATATTGATAAATACAGGGTCCTCTGATAAAGAGCTACTGCCACATTCAGGCAATCTCTTAAAAACTATATCAATTCTCAGTTTCTTATTTTACTTTATTTTAGGAATACAAGATATTTGGAAAGGGAAGGAACATGGAGCTTGAGGTTAAAAAAAAAGTGAATTTGAAAACTGCAGCTGAAGCTGAAACTTCTTTTCAAAGAACTCAAGTATTTAGGATTTTTTTTAAGCATTACAAGCTCCACTTTTTTTTCTTATAAAAAGTAATTTACAACTATATAGACCCCAGCATTGCTCCTCTGTTTGACAGCAACTGCTTCATTAAAGGCACTAGGAAAGATCTTCTCACTCCTTATGTTTCTTTAAAAGGTGGATCCAAATTTTCATTGTCTAAGCAGGAGTGTTCTCTCTTGCCAATTCTAGGATTTAATCCATATATATTACTCAAGAAAAAGTCCCATATGTAAAGGAAGTTGAAAGCACGTCAAGAATCTCATTCTATTTAGTCAACTAATAACCATGTAGCTTTAGAAAAAGCATAGCGGAATCCCTTTAGGATCTTGCCCCAAGTCTGATTAAAGGAACTCAGTTATATCTGCTGAGAAAACTCTCAGAATGTTTTGTATATTTTAATTGAAGTGTGACTGAAACCTGTCATTCAGACAGAAATCAATTCACTGTTCTTATAGTAAATTGTAAAATTTCCAGTGCTACTAACTCTTATTTAACTGAAATAAATGCTGTACTCTGCAAAGTAGTTGGACAAGAGTATCCTACAGGGTGTTGACATCCAGCTGTTTTCCTCGGGAACTGAGTTATAGCAGTGCCCATTTATGAAATAGTGAGGAGGTCTGTGATTTAATTAAAGAGAGAAGAGATAAAATCCTTCCTTCGCAAATGAAAGCTAATGCCCTCTAATTGTGTGTAGAAGAGAAAGAATATAGAAGTGTGTATGAGCCTACTTTCCTTGTAACACTCTGGAGTCACTGGTTCTGGGAATGATTATTTTTCAAATATTCAATTCTTTTGTACAGCCTCATCCATAAACCTTGTAACCATTGAGACCCATCTAATAACCCAAAGCGCTAGGAGCCGGGCCTTAGATTTTTTCAAAGCAGTCCACCAGTTCCAGAAACTTCATTCTTTCGGTGCTCTGAAAGATGCGAGGTGATGTCTCCTTTGAATGCAGTCTTCACTGTGCTATTTGCTACCCATTTTTACCTAGGACTTGACTCTTAACAGAGGAGTCAAGTCAAGGCTGGGAAACTGCGGGAGAATAGTTGAGAGTCTGAACTCATCCCTGCACAACGAAAAAGCCAGGCAGGCTGGGCTGGAGGATCAGCATTCCCTAGAGGAATGACAGAGTGAGGAAAAGATCAGAAAGGCTCCCCGAGGACTTTCAGGCATGGCAGAATCAGACCGAGCAGAACAATGTTTAGAAATGTGTTGCTTTCGGTAATAATGGTTGAATTTTGAATGTGCCCACTGAAATGACAATGTGTATTGGGAATTCCCTTGCCTTCCTGTTGAGCCGTCCTTGCATGGTTCTAGGAGGGAGCCCACGTGCTGGCTCAGACATCTGGGTATGCAGGTTTCCAGATGTTCACACCCTGTGGATATTCTTTTTTTCCTGAATGCTTTCCAGTTCTTATTTATTCTTTCCAAGGCAGGTCTGACCTTGTAGTGTGTAGGACATACAAAATTCACAGGGTAGAGTAATTCTGTCTTCTGCTTTGTTCTCTATATAGGACCTTTTGCTTGGTATTTTAACTGATTTTTTTTTCACAGAATTGACACCAGTGTCTCTAAAACAGGTATTTACGTGACTTTCATTGTGTATTCATAGGTAGGATTATTTTTTCTATGGTTAAACTATTTTGCTATTCTCAACACTGCTCCTGTCTGCTCACTGATTTTCCAGAGTCTCTAGTGAAAATGCAAAATGGTGTGTCTCACACACACCTGTGGGTCTCGGCTGTTGTCTAGGAGGGCCGTATCTCCCCAGGGACTCTGTGAGTCCCGAAATCACAGACTCTAGAGAGACTCCATGGGTTCGAAAGTAACAAGGAAGTGGTTGGTCCCGTGGCTTAGATGTAGGTAAATACACAGCTCCTCCATATCCTTATGTATGTGAGTACATTGTTCTCATTGTGAGTAAGGCACAAATACTTGTCCAGTGCCTTACAGGTAATCTCATGAGGAACTTAAGATAGGTCGTGCTAGAATTCTAGCCAGAGCACTAGCATATAAATGAAAGGGATAGATTAAGTTATGATGATTCCTTCAATCATCTTTTCCACTCCTGCAGAATTCATCAAAGTGCAGAAAGGCAGTTCAGATCTACCTGTCTGATATGGAAGATCTAAACTTGCGACATGTCAGATCTAGCACTGACCTGACACACACAGACTGCCATTTTTGAAAGTCCCGAAGCAGTGAATAGCTCTGAAATACTAATTTCTGAACTGTTGAGAACTACTCAGTGGTTTTCCAAGTACTGCCCATGCTTATGGCATCTATATTCATTCAGCGGGAAGATTTCATGTCAGATTTTTTTACCTGCTCTTCCTATATTTTATTAAGTAGTTTCTGGCTCTGATTCTTTCAACCTGTATCGTTTGTCTTCTCATGTCTTCTGAGATCTGGAGCAGTGGTTGTCAGATATTTCCCTTTGCATTTTGTCTTACAGAGTTCTGTTCCATATTAGTGGAATCTACTCCTTTGGGATATGCTGTACCCTTTCAGGACACATATTGCTTTTATGAACAGAGTATTTTAATAACCATGTGTAGTCTTTAACAATCTGCATCAGTACTGTGTTCTCTGTTATGGGTTCTGCATTGTGTTATCTGATATGATTTTAAGGTGATGTCTATGGCAGTAAATAAATGAGCAAGGAATCATTCTCCCATCCTCTGGCAAAGTGGTACAGCACAGCTCGCAGCCACAGTACATGACTGCCACTCGTGAGGCTGCATCCATTGGGAACCATCCTCCAAGTCATTCCTGAAGCTCTCCAATGATTTTTTTTTTCTTTTGGACCTCTAAGGACTCAGCCAAACAAACATTTTGTGTGTGTGTGTGTAGGTCAAAAAGGCCCATCTTGGACTAGCAGATCAGTACTGCTGCCTTTCCTTTCTACTTAAACTTTGGTCTGCTTTGCATGAAGCCTGCAGAGCTTCCCAGTCCTTTCATGCCACATCTGCGTCCTCCAGTTTTACTGCAGATTTTTCCAGGAACGGAGTTCAGGGGAGGATAGCTTTTTCCTGTAAATAAGAAATACGAACCTTGCTTGCTTTTACTCTAAATTCTCTTAAGTTTCTGATCCTAGTATTTATTTTGAAAACATTTTTTCTCATTATTTTGAGGACTGGATAGTAGAAGCTGGGTCCAAATTAGGTTTATGTTCTAAACAGTGTGCAGGTAGAAAACAACACAAGTACTTAAAAATTGGAATCTACAGCAGAAGCGGTGAATGAGCTTGGGAGCAGTGTAACTTCACATACAATCTTGTAAGAATGTGTTAATAAATGCTAATTTCATCATACCTAGGAACATCAAGATTTTTACAAATTATATCATACAAGTAATAAGAGGATAGTGAAATACCCGAGGCATCTGCATCGAAGGAAATGTCTAATGAAATTTCCACTTCTCTGAATTCTGGAAATGTATTTATTATTTCTGCCATATTTTATCCCCAAATGTAATTTCACTAATGCATATATTTGCTGAATCTTTCCTTTTCTTTTTTCCTGTTATGCCTCAGTTTTTGCCTCACTTCTGTAGAGGGAACAGGGTAGTAGAACAGGGGTTACTTTACATAATGATCCCCTGTTCTTGTCCTTCCTATTGTTCTAAGACGAGTCATCCTAAAAGACAGAACATATGATTCCTCAGAGAAAGGCCTGCAGCCATGAACTCTGCCTATTTTGTAGTGTTCAAAGCATTATTTGTCTAAAGACAACAAAAAAAAGCTTGTTCCTTTATAAGGATGAGTGCAAGGAGTTTGATCTGTGAGAATGGCAAAGAATTTCTTTCTCAAGCTATTGAAAATGACTCAGTAAGAGATTTTGATCTCTATATTGTAAATTTGATATCCTGTGGATCTCCTCTTCACCTCACCTATTGAGTCACTTGTTATATTACATCTTTCAAGCTTAATATGTGATTGATTAAAAAGGCTTCGCTTTCTGCTTGCTTTTCTATATGATCTTTCTTACCTTAAATGTTTCATGCTTCTTGGCATTAATGGCCAGACTCCCTCTGGTAGGATATTTTAGCTGACCTGTGTATATACTTCGTTTTAGGTACTAATTGTTGAAGTATATAAAAACACTTTATTCTGTCAAAGTAACACGGACCACATAACTTTCTGTCCTGATGTAGTAAGGTTTTTAGGCTTATCTCATGCATGTGTGGTTCACCTAAAGACAACAGTTTCCTAGTACATAAAGAAGTTAGCACCTATTTTATCAAATAAGTCTATGCCCGCAATTTTACCAGACCTCTCTGGATATGATTCTTCTCTGAGGTGATTTGCTCACTTGTCTGCTGAAGTCCCGAGACCTGACAGGAATAACCTTGGCCTTTTTTTTGCCTCACCTCCAGGCCAAGGCTTTGTGGTTTACCTCTACTTCCCAGTCCTCTTTCCTTGTGGGCTTTTCATTGTGGGCTTTCTCTTTGTTGGAAAATGGAGTTCTTCAGTCTCTGCTATATTTTCAAAAGGAGTGGGGTTGCACCGTTGGAAAACAGAATTGTGCTCAGCCATGCTGCTTGGCCATATTTTCTGCAGCCAAACATGAGAAATGCAAGCTTTAGTAGTAGTACAGCTTTGGGGCTGTGACTGACTGTTCCTTCAACTGCAGCCATTTGCGAACAGTCACAAATGCCCGTAGGAGCACGCCTGTCCTTCAAGCAACACCAACACGCACATACGCCTACCGTGAAATGGGGGAAGTATGAGGTTTACAAATGTGCCCAGCAGATATTTTTTCAATGACATCATCTAATACTGTTCAACCCCAATGCAATAAATAAAGGCAAGACACGCTGCTTCTGTAACGAAAGCCTGAAACAACACAAGCTTAAGCACCTTCAGAATTTTGGGGAACTTACCCGTAGGTTCAGGAAGAGATTCCCATGACAAAGCAATGCAGAGCCAGCCCCCGCTGAGCCCCTGCCACGGGAGCACGGACATAGGACGTACTGAAAGGACACCTTCCAGAGAAAATTTCAGATCCTCCATCCTTCCAGAAGCAGAGAGTAGTGACCAGACACAGCAAGGGAGTGGAGAGACAGAAGGATGCTATCCCACATCCCGGCTGTTCCTCAGGAGCTTCAGACAAAAGTCAAAACTTTATGCCAGCTCCCTGGCACCTAAAGACTTTGAAACCCTTGGTTCACCCCGACAGGCTCCACAGGTTAACAGCCCATATGGACAATCCTTCCTAGCAAGGCAAATCTTTTAATCTTGGAACATTTTTTGCAGCTTTATTAGCCAGCAGTGTGTGCCCTACATTACTTCTCTTCCACTGTGATGTGTGTCCTCACGCTGATGGGTGTCCTTACTCTACCTGTCTCGCTGGGGAAATGGCCTTCTACAGACTACAGAACTATATGAGGCCACTCAGCTAAAAGCAAGTCCTTTAGCTGGTGTATAATTCAGCAGTGCTCCAGTTAACCTTGTTCTTCTCCCCTGGCCTGAATTTATTCAGCATGGTTTCCACGCTGTCTTCACAGGGATGAACACGGTTATGCGAAAGGGTTGTGTGTACAGCAAGTTCGAAGCCCCAGCATAAGCTTGGAAGGATAATTTCTTGATAAATTAGACTCACCACCTCTTAGCAAAACTTTCACACCACAAAGAGGAGTTAGGAGTTATCTCTGGGCAGATGCTGAAGATAAACACAGTACACTTAGCAGTGTGAGAACCAGGAATGTCCAATCCTGAACTTTTCTCCATCCCTGTCTTCTTCTGCGGGCAAGTTATGTAGCTTTGTAAAATTGATAGAAAACTCTCTGGGGAAGTGCTGCTAAGCATTAATCTAATGGTCTGTTTTTCCACTTTGTATGTACCTAGGAAGCCTACTGATTTCACTGAGAATTTGGGCTAAATAAAATTCATCCTACTATTATAAGCTTCAAAAATAATGAACCAGAGAATAGGTTATGAGCTCTTAGATGCCATCTTCCTTGCTTTCTTCAACGCATGTTCATAAAAACTTAAATTTAGAAGGAATGTAACCACTTCAGTCATTGAATCTAGTGTTTTAGAAGATTAATTACATTCATCCTTAATAATTTAAGAGGTTACTTTCTAGAATCACAGTATATTAGCATGCTATTTACAGAGGCATACAATTTTGAGGCAATTCTGGATTTCTCAGAATTGCTGAAAAATGTTTATTTTCTATTACTTCAGCTTGTATCTTTGAGGCTTGTTTCCTCCACAGAGACACATCTTCCTCTTTGCAGTGAATGGGAGTTTCGGAGACACAAAGGCTCAGGTTCTCTTTTTACTGTTCAGTTAAACAAACAAATCCTCCTTATTTAAATGAGTCTCTGAGAATAAAGGGTAGATAAATCATGTAATATTTTTCCAGACTGTGCAACAGATCCCATCTAGCACATACGTGCAGCATTTTAAAATATTAGTTACAGCACTCACCAAGTGCTAAAATAAGTTTTGTTTGCTTTGAAAGGAGTAAGATAAATATTTGTTAAAACATCTAATAGTTTAATTTGGCATGGTACAGCAGAAGATGGTTAGGATAAAAGTGAAGCTGCCTATTAGAAATCTGATTGCTGATTAAAACTTGCAGTTTCAGCCCTGGGCAATTGCTTTCTTGAGTGACTCATCAAATCAGCTTTACCTGAAGAGTCAATACTGAGAAGCCGGGTGAACCAATAAGCACTCCTTTCAGGAACACAATTGCTACCACAGACTTTTGAGAACACAGTAAAGCATTTTATTGTTTATACTCATTTTCATTTACACATAGGAGGAACAATCAATGCAGTCCTATCACAGCAGGCAGATCATATCCTGAAAATTTTACTCTGCCTGCTGAATATACCTAGAGTTGTCTTAAGGTCTGATCAAAAAGAGAGGGAAAAAAAAATATGGGGGAGGGAGGGGAAGGAGAGAGAAGAGTAATTTTGCTAACATCAGTTAATTCACAATTTATGAGTATTTATTTTGCAGGTGATATAGCTCTTAAAGAGCAAACTGCTTCACTTTTCTACAAAATAGACCATAAATAATGTAGTTATTTAGAGGATCCTAAATTTTGCAGTACTTCATGCGGTAAGGGTGTGCAACTGACACAAAATGGAAAACTCGGTTACAACATCAAACTGCTACTTCTAATCCCAGCTGGTTTATGGAAAAGGTCATTGGACACCTTGTCTTGTGCTCTTGGGTTATGGAGTAGTAGTAAGAAGTATTTACTTTATAAAGGCAACTATGAGGACAGATTATAGATATGCAGTGCAGTTGAACAGGTCTACAACTCTTGTTTCTACAGAATTTGTATTTGCTATTGTTTGGAAATACAAATAAAACTTTTGCACACTGCTACTTCTCACATGTGTTTGGCTGAAGGAGTCATTTGCCAAGTTTACTGTGATGCTCCTGTTGTTAAATGCTCCCATTTTTCTCCTCTGGGCCTCCCAAGCAAAGTGAGCAACTCTTTCCACTGAAAGAAATTACAGGTGTGCAGAAGTACAACTACATTACTAACACAGACAGAGACAACTGTGCTCTTGTGCACACCCCTACAACCGGCCGGAGAACAATTTAAGAAGTTAAGCCTGCAAAATAAATGGAGTTTGCTTGCAAACTTTTTCTTCAATCCAGATGATTTATAGACCTTGATTTGAGGCTGCCCTCTTTTTTCCCTTTTTTTTTTTTTTTTTTTTTTTTGCAACTGATCTGCGTGACTGTTGGAACAGCATCTCTGCCAGAGTCATTACACTGAAATGCAGAGTTGAGCAGTTTGGTGGCAGTATGTATTGACGTTTCTGCAGCATCATGAGTCTGGCAACTGCGCTTGGGGAAGTTTCAAGCAGTGGGTCTTTACAATAGCAACTTGATTCTGCAGACAAAAAGCAAGAGATGGGCAGGATTATTAAAGTACCACAGTGAGGGCAAGTGTGCATGCTGCAGAAGGGGGCACAGAGCAAAGCGGTCAGGCAGCCGCTGCTCTCGTCGAAGGCACAGGAAGGCACCGCTTTCCAGGGTGTGGAGAGAAACATAAAGGCATGGAGCCTTTCAGCGTCACTGAAAGGCAGTTTGCTTCTAAGGATCGTGGCTCTCCAGCCCCAGCTCAGGCCGGGTTCTCTTCCCAGCAGGAGGAGTCAGAGCCGAAAGGAGGCCAGGAACTAGGCTGAAGTTTTCCACCAACTCACCTCGGGCCTGTCCTATCTCCCTTCCCTTCCCAAGGAAACCAGCCCTGCATTTCCATGGGCTTGTCCCCGGTAACGTCCTGCGTCCCTGAACGGGGAGGGGACCGGGAAGGGCTGCCCCTTCCCCCCCACTCCTGCCGATGGAACCCGGGGGTCCCGCCGGGTCCCTGCCCCGGTCCGCGTGTCCCCGGGAGCTCCGCAGCGCCAGACTGCAAAGCGAGTGCCGTTCAGCGCTCGCTGCGCTCGGCGCCGGCACCAGCAGGGGCCATGGCGGCAGGCCGGGTTAGTAGATGGGGGGAAAGGCAGATTGCCCTGAGTCACTGGCTCCCCGCGAGCTGGGGGTGCGGGCGGGCGGGGGGCAGTGTGAAATGCCGGCAGCGTGAGCATCGCCGCCGCCCGCCACGGCGCTGAGCGACCTGCCGGCCCC